>JAOQMP010000005.1:14799966-14817941 GCA_027563575.1 Erythroxylum pedicellare
ATAAATAATTATTTAATCAGCAAAATAAAATTATTTATTGAAAACTATTACTGAAATAATACATTAAAATTTTAAAAAATTATAATTAAATCTTTATTAATTAAAAATGATTATTTAACTTAGAAAATCATAAATAAATTATTTATTTATTAAAAGATTTACTATTATGTTAAACTAATTGATATAATCTTAATTATTAATTATCAATATATTATTAATATTAATTAACATTAAACATTTGTTTACACTGTTATATAAGTAATGATATTAATAAAAATTAATTAATTAATATTAGTTATCTATAAAATATAAATGATGAATAAATTAATAAATGAATCATCTTAATTATTATTATTGTATAATCTAATGAGATATTAAATTACTATCATAGTGAACTAATAAATATAATAATACATTTTTAAAAATATAGTTAATTAACATTAAATATTAAATATTATTTTTTGAAAATAAAAGGATAAAATTCATTAATAAAGATTAGAAGTACAAGCAGAATATAACACAGGAGGGTACCCTTCAACATATGAGACATTGATGAGTTTGTCTACTCAAGATAAAGGTTTAAAAGCATTGAAAGTGAAGCAGAAAAGCAGAGATGGAATTTCAAGTTACACCTTTCAACATTACAAGTTCTCAGATTCGTGCCATTGTTTCCAAAATGAGGATTGAAGTTGCATTTTGTTTGGAGTTGAACCTTCGAACATTCCTTTCTTTTCCATATGGTGTGTACGGTCATACAAACAACTGCTATATGGGATGAACTTGGGAAGAAATATATGAGATGATATCCATTGGATAGTATTAGAAAGTGTATGAGCTTGAGAGTTCCATATGCTGTGTAGCTTGATTGATACCCATATATGATTGGTTATCTCACATATAAAGAAGAGATGATCCCTTGCTTCCTTGACCACTAAACAAAAAGGTCAAGACATGTTAATGTTTAAAAATTTGAGACGATTTGCAGTGTTGAGACAGTTTTGAATAGCAAGCCATAAAAGAAATGAAGTCTTAGGAAGGAATTGTTTGTGCTAGATAATATGATACCAATCCACTGCTGGTTTCTTCATCCGTAAGACATCTCTTATGATTCTATTTGAAAGATGATGAGTAGGTCGATTATGCTAAAAGAAAGTATCTTAAGCAAGTGGATTGGAGGATAATGGGGTTGTAAGTGGCGAAGAGCTATAAGAAAGTTCCAGTTGCATCCTATGATGAAGGAGTCTAATCTAGCACAGAGCAGGAGCTTGAGAGAATTCCTTTGCAAGGTCGTTAAGTTGATGAGAGCACCTTGGCTAGACCAGTTATCATACCACAAAGAAATCAACTTCCTATTGCCAACCGAACAAGAGAGATCCTCTCTTACTGTGTTTGTCAAATGCAATAATTGATTAAGAATATCCTTTAAGAAGTTCATGCACAATGAGTATGTTGTCACCAATTTGTTAGTTATAGATGAATGCTCCCCGATTGTCACTGATGAGAGGAGCTATGGATGTTTTCATTCTCATAACAAGGATCTTTGAAATGATTTATTAAGAAAATTGGTGCAAGCTATAGGTCGGAAATTGGTGAAGTGGTTTGGAGAAGAGTTTTTTGGTATTAGACACAGAATTTTTTTGTTTATTTTCTTGAGAAGCACTACTTTGGAAAAGAAATCTTTCATTGCATTCTTAATAAAGGTACCTGTGATATCCCATATTTTTTAATAGAAAAGGTGATTCAGTCCATTAGGGCCAGGGGCCTTCAAGCCTCCCATCTTAAAAACAACTTCCTCTATTTCTTTGTCTTTCACTGGTTTGATAAGCATGTTACAGTCCAATAGGTTTATTTTTGGCAGATTGAGTGTATGGAGGTTTGTAGTTGAAGCAGATGCAAAATTTGGTGAAACAAGCAAATTGCTGAAGTAGGCTACAGCCTCAGCCTTGATATCCTGTGAACATTGAAGGGTTAGTCCCTCATGAGTGTTAATGGATGACATTTTGTTGATGTTCTTGCGAGCAAGAATAGAGTTGAAAAAGAATTTGGAACATTTATCTCCCTCTTTAAGCCAATTGATCCAAGATCGTTGTTGTAGTAAAGAGTTGTGATGGTTGTCTAAAAGCATATAATCCGAGAGAGATAACTTTTCTTTTGTAATAAGTGAAGGATCTTGTGGTGAAAGAGCGAAGGGTTCCTAGATATCAGTGAGTTCAGTCCTTGCTTTTGATAACACTGTTAGTGGAGCCTCGTGAAACATGTAGAGTTTGCTTGATTGCTTACAGTTTTTGCACACATATGAACTATTTGGTGCCCCTAAAAAAACAAAAAGCAACTGTTTTACAAGCATCAATGAGTCCAATTACGTGAATCAAGTAGTTGTTAAATTTGAAGGGTTGATAGGAGGTATCCTTCTAGAAAAAAAATCATAATTTTAATAAGGGTGTGCCATAAGAAGAGAGAGTAATATTTACTTAAATTAAAAAAAACTTTAATATGCTTAACTTTTTATTTGATGCAAAAATAACTAAGCATTAATTTTTTTATTGATGTTTGATAAGTCACGTTGCATTAATATTTTTGTCACACAATCAAGCGCTTTTTGGGTCGTCTTATAACTTTCAATTGGCTTTTATCTCAAAAAAATTCTATATTTATTGTTTATTCCAGGATTTCCCAAATTTTGAAAGGATTGAGAAAGCGGAACTGCTTGGCTTTGTGGCAACATAGCCTCGTAACTTCAAAAGAAGGGGTGAGCTCAGGGGGATGTAGCTCAGTTAGTAGAGCTCTACAAATTCCAAAATCCATTTCGACGTTTAGTTGCGGAAAAATTAATAAATTGCTAGTGGTACAATATTATTCTCGTGTTCCTTTCGTTATAATATTTCCTTTTCTTTTGTCTTCTTCTTTTCTCTTCTCATCAATTCTATTTTTGAGCAATTAACTGAAAACTCCTGTATACATCACCATCCAAGATTTAATCACAACAAGCTAATGAATCGCCTTCTTTTTCTCATTGTGGCTTTAAAAAATAGCGTAATTTGACCTGTTTTTATCTTGTAATTATTTTGTTATTTATAAATAAAAATTCTCTCTCTCTTTTTTTTTTTTATTATGTTGTGATGTTCTTCTTTTCATGACTTGGATAAATCTCATTTTCTATATCCATGACTAAATCCTTATAGCTTGAAAAGTTTCATTTTTTAAACAAAAATAAAGTGATTTAACGATCACCCATTTACTAAAACACAATATGTGACTAGCGAGTACAAAGCTGTGGAAAAGTTTACACACACTTGTTATTATCAACTTTTATTGGACTATGATAACCGCTAATAGTAAGGATGTTCAACGATTCCCAATGTTGCCAGTGAGGGGTTCGGATTTTCAACTTATAAATCAGATTGTAAAAGATAATAGATAATACTAACTTCCAGGAAAATGCTTGCCTCATTGTTTATTATTTAAGTTGTATTTCATATATTTTTCTATTCTAAAGAATTTATTGATAGATTTATTTCTAAAAATGATCTGATAAAGTTATGTAGTTAGTGTAACATCAATTAACAATTGTGTCTATTTGTTGCAATAAGTGAAGGATCTTGTGGTGAAAGAGGGAAGAGTTCCTGGATATCAATGAGTTCAGTCCTTGCTTTTGATAACACTTCGTCAGTGGAGCCCCGTGAAGCATGTAGAGTTTTAAGCTCTTGCTTGATTGCTTTTAGCTTTTGCACACATATGAACTATTTGGTGCCCCTAAAAAAAACAAAAAGGAATTGTTTTACAAGCATCAATGAGTCCAGTTATATGAATCAAGAAGTTGTTAATTTTGAAGGGTTGATAGGAGGTATCCTTTTAGAAAAAAATTCATATTTTTTATAGGGGTGTGCTGGGAAAAGAGAGAGTAATATTAACTCAAATTAAAAAAATATGCTTAACCTTTTATTTGATGCAAAAATAACTTATTGTTAATTTTTTCATTGATGTTTAATAAGTCACGTTACATTTATATTTTTGTCACACGATCAAGCACTTTTTGGTTCGCCTTATACCTTTCAATTAGATTTTATCTCAAAAAGTTCTATACGTATTGTTTATTCTAGGGTTTCCCTAAATTTGAAAGGATTGAGAAAGCAAAAGTGCTTGATTTTATGACAACATAGCCTTATAACTTAAAAAAAAAGGGTGAGCTCCGGGGTATGTAGCTCAGTTGGTATTTGATGTCTTTTTTAAAGTGATTTCTTTGTCCCAAAATGCTAAATTTAATATTTTGGTGTGTTGGTTAGAGGTGGCCTAACATCAATTAACAATTGTCTGTTTGGTTTGTTGGAGATGCTCTCTTACGAGTCACACCAGGTGTTTACTATGTGTTTTTGTCCATGTCTTCTCTGTTTCTACGACATTGCTCCAATTTTTGTGAGGACGTACTCAAGTTCGGAGGCGGAGATTTCACTTTCACTCTCTGATTTTGGATGCTTGTAATTCTACACTCCCCGCCTCTGCATTTATACCCACAAATCTGTGAGGGATCTGATTTAAGGCCACGTTTGCCAATCCTCTACATGTATGACTATGTAACACAAATAATGTTTTCCCTGTTACATAAAACAAAGAGGAAAGGAGTTTGCCTTCCAATTTACGGGGGGAAAAACCATAAACGAATTAGAAGGAGATTAACGAAAGCAAACGCAGCGGACAAGATAAGGAACAAGAGAAATAGTTATTAGTTTTAGACTTGGGGGGTATTTGGGAACAAAAATATGTTCATGTCACTTTTTTAAATTTAGATTATTATGAGTAAATTTTGATATTTTCTTACAATTAACCCTAAATATTGATATATTTTAATATAATAATGATAAATTAATACGTTGATCTATCCAACAAAAATTAATTATATAATTTGCTAATTATCCTATAATATAATTGTGTTATTGTGAGATAAAATATATGAATAAAAATATTTAGTTTTGATTTTTAACATATAAGGATGTCACACAAAATTTTTAAAGCATATAAATTTTAGCATGATTGATGAAATGGAGTCTTTTATCCAATATGTTATCTCATTTGTTTAGTGTGAAAATCTTAAACGATAATTCTAAGTCCTTGAAATAAAGAAATGGACCGAAAGCAACCATCGGATATAATTGAAGAAGGCTGAGTTGATGTGGGCGGTGTGAAAGCGACCTGGTTATGAGAAATATTATTTTATTATTGGCTGCTAGCGTTGACTAATAAAATTTTGTTACGCCAATTCCATTTTTGAATTTAAGGTCATAAATCTCTTCTTTGTTTTTTTTTTTTTTTTGGGTACATAGTCATACATTATTAGTTCATCTTTTGAGCTGATTTAAGATAAAGAGCTAATATGAAATTTATAAAATTAAGTGATTTCAAAAGATTTAAACTCACAGAGAATCAAAATTGTATCAAACATCTTAAAAAGATACAAGGTTGTGCACCTTCTTCAGTGAATTGAATTATCCCACTAACCTAACCTAGTAATACAATAAAAATTCTTACTTACAGTTATTTTGCACCTTTTTTTTTTGTTATTGGATTTTGTATGGTCATGTGCGTCGCTCATTACAGGCTAATGCAGACCCTTTAGACTGGAAATCTTAGATACATTTTTGGGATAAAGATTTAACTCCTTCATCTTGAATTAAAAAAAAAAATCAACATGATAAAAGATTCAACAAAAATTAATAATAATAATAATAATAATAATAATATGCATAAATTCAATTCTGAGGATGACAAATATGAAATCAACTAATATAGATTAATTCAATATTTTTATAATAACAATCTTTTAAGAAATATTAAGTTTTGTATGAATTTTCATATTTTTTTTTAAATAAACACCAACAACAAACTGTATGTTTTATTTTTTTAACCCAATTTATACAATACTCAGTTTTTCGTGCATAAATTTATTTTCAAACTTAGTTTTGTTGGAAAATTTTTAAGATTAAAGAATTAATTTTCATTAATTGGTATGTGTGAGAAATAAACATGCATGACTTACAATTCTACATGTCACTTTCAAAGATATGCTATATTTTCAGTCCAGAAACGATTCCGTATTCTCTCCTGGTGAGAGTTGATGCTTCCCGGTGCCTACATTAGTTTCAAGCTACAAATCGATAAAAATTCAGGTTTAACATTCTTTTGACTTTTTTTTTTTCCTTAAAAAACAAACACTGCTGTATTTCAATCCAATTTGACACAAAATTGCACCTATGTACTTTGTTTAGTCACGTAGTTTTTCATTAAGGTATTTTGATTTCACTTCTATTTTTTTGTGATTTTTAGTTTTTAGTTTTTATTTATTTATTTTAAAAATATTTATTTAATAATATCAATATTTTTTAATGTCAAGTAAATTATAAAATAATTAAATTATATAAGTCGCATGTCTGAGAAACTTTATTAAACATTTTCTTAACTGAATTTGAAAACAAAAAAGAAAACAAAAACACAATATAAACAAAAATGCTTTAACACTAAATGAATGTTGATATTAAGGATGTTTCAAGAAGTAACAAAGGATAACACACACACACACACACACATTATCATTTGCCTCTTAAGTTTTGATCATATGTTTGTCATAGGCTCAGAAATATTCTTCTCTCCAAGTATGGAATTTTGGCCACAGGTCTATTATGAACTTGGAATGGTTTGAGTTTAATTTTAGGTTATGTTCAATTTCTCATTTTCATGAAAGGAAGGTTTGATGTTATGTGAAGACATGTCTTCAAGATGATGTTTCCTATAATAAATATTTGTTGTTATATGGTAGTGTATAAACAAGTATATTACCTTAATGAAGATATGTCATATTTCTAACCATGAAATTAATAAGTCTTTAACTTTGAAAAATGTGTATTGTTTGAGATAAGTTGGTCATATTAAGCTTTGAGAATTCTTCTTGATAAGACAAGTTTGCCTAAACTTGTTATTTGATTTGTTTTACAGTTATGGTAATAGATCCACTTTATCCCATATTATTAAGAGACATCATGATGTGCGCTTATATTCCTTATAAATAATCTCGTATATTGTGTGTGCATATTTGTGTCTTTCTCTACTTTAGACTTGAGATTTTGAACAAACTAGTTGTCATTTAGTATATGGTTATCATCTTCTCATGGTAAGGTTTTAGTTTCATTTCCTTAATGCCTAAAAGTAATAGTTCGTCAAGAAAGGGTGGCTCTAACACTAGGCCTAAAAGTAGGTTTATTGTTAAGGTTTTTAAATGAAAGTTATTATCCCTATTGGTTTGTCAAAACTATTAACTCGATCTCTAAGACCAACAATGTGGGAACTTAAGTCTTGGGTAGAGTTGTGTCTCCTGATAATGAGAAACATTTTAATAAGATAGATTGGGACACGATTTATCTTATCGCAAAATGCTATATTGTGTAAGTTTATCAAACATATCTCAACTCACACTTGTTTTATTGTTTGGATTTGACAATTTCTTTTGTCGACGGTAACTTTTGTACTTTTTTTACATTCACAAACATGAAGATCTAACAACTATATCACTTACTGGAATAAGTCCAGAATGATAATTATACTGATTTAAAAGATAAGGATCAATGCCAACCTAGATAGATAAAAGTTAGGTAAAAGACACTTACAATGTTTATAATCAAGAAATTTAGTAATTAAACAAGATCTTTCATAATCAAGATGCTTATTTTATAAATGAATGGTTTAAGTTAGATCTACATCTTGCCTTCCTAAAGAATCTCTTTAGGTTTAAAAATTATAATAATATTACGAATTCCTTCATTGAAATTTTTTAGGCCTACATAGATTTCGTAAAGAGTATACATGTAGGCATGTCTATCAATTTATTATCCATCTCGAGTATCTCAAACTCCCTACCAACAATCCCAAACTTGAATCATGTTTAGATGACTCTGCATTTATACTTGAAGGCAATCAATTAGCTTTAGAGATGAGGGTGTAAATGTTAATGATCAGTTGTTTCCTTTCTTACAAATAATGTTATATAATATTTGATTCTTATTTTTAACTTTTTTTTTTAATTTTTATCATGGCTTGTACATATTTGAAATTTTTTATTAATGGATGCTTTTTACTAACTCTAACATATGTATGTTAATTTGACTAATTTTGAGATGATTTTAAGTTTGTTGGTTTTTGAAAACCAACTCTTTGTTAAATCATAATTAGGGATAACAATTTTTGCCAGCTTGATTTGAGTCAAGTCAACAAACCCAATATGAATTGATCAAATATTTGGCTAGACTCAAGTCTTTTTATAATTTTTTTTGCAAGTCCAGCCCAAAAATGTTAAATAAAATGATTTTTAAATTTTAAATTAGAAAATTAACTAGGTTTGGCCTGGGGCAATTGGGCTTTGAGTTAACTTAGGTTCTAATTCTTGGGCTTAAGCGACAAATCATAAGTATGTCATTTTGTAAGAAGGTGGTTCTATCATTTTGTGAGACAATTAAAGTCTATTGATTAGAAGATATAATGCAAGACATTTTGCAAAGGCATTTAGTTTGAATGTTTTGCCAAATAATGAGTGGCAAGAACATGACATTTTTTTGGTACAATGTGACATTTTGTAAGAACATCCAAGCCTAAACTTTTTTTTTCGATAACAAGTATGATGTGTTAAGGCTTTACGTATGTACTATTTCAAATCAAATGTTTTAAGACTATTTGAGTATATTTATTTATGGGAAAGAGGTTACGAGACATTTCAAGTTTGTCATTTTACAAGTTTGAAGTTTTAAGATTCTTTGAGTCTATTGTTTTGTTAATATGAAGATTTAAGGTCTTTAAATGTATCATTTGAAGAGTATAGAGTTTTTAAACTTGTTTAGTTTAACATTTTATGAGTCTAAAGTTTTTGGACTCTTTGAGTCTGTTGTTTTATGAATAAACATAGATTGGATAACCTAAAGTTATAATGTATTTAATATAAAGTTATAATCTCAATAATAATAAGGTCTAAGGTTTTAGCATTCTAATTCTGAAGATTTCTTAACCTTCCAATCTCCTGAGTATAAATGCACTAGGTCTAATATCATGTTTTACTCTATATAAGTCTGATCAATCTAGAGCCAGTTTTCCTCTATATTTTTTATTTTTTGAATTTTCCTCTATATTTGTCCTTTAGTATTATTGGTTATTCTCAAGACAATTCTATCTTTTTTTTTATGTTCTATTATGTGACAATTTTATTTAATATTTTCGAATTCTTAATATATAATTTTTGCCTCCTTTCATTGATAAAGTCCAGTTATACTTACAACATCATTTTGTTGAAATTGGACTTGTGGTTTTTAATATGGTTGGAAAGAATTTTCAACTTTACCAGGATTAGGGCTTTCGTGCCATATACAAAATTTAATAGGATTTCCTTTATTATTGTCTTGGGAGTAGTGCATAAATCTAGAGAATGCTTTGTAACTCATATACCCATATACCTTTAGCTTGACCAATCCTTTGTAGTCCCTGCAGGATGGTCCTATTGGTAACTTCTACAGGACCATTAACTTGTGGCTATACGACATATGTAAGTTTTTCTTTTATACCCTAGGATTTATAAAAACTATTTTAGGCTTAAAAAGGTGAATTGTGCATTGCTATCAATCAGCGTAAACAAAGGGCTCCCATATCTGCATATAATGTGGCTTGCTAAAAATTGCTCAACTGTCTTTCCTAATATGTTTAGTAAGATTCTATTTGTGCCCATTGTATGGTGTAATCATTGAGAAAAGAATGAACTATGTCGTCTGATTGCTAGTAGGAACAAACTAAAATGTCTATGCTCCATTACATAAATGGTATTGGAGATGAAATAAAAGAATATTGCATAATTGGTTGTAGTGAAATATGAGTTTTTTTTTTACATCTATCACATTTTTTTTTATATTTATTACATCTCATATGAATGATGGCTGAAAATATCCTTATCTTAGTGTCATCTTAGACAAAGTTGGATAATATCAGTGTGATCATATGAATCTTCTGGACAATTTGTTAATATTTCTCTAGTTAAAGCATATGAAACATTTCAAGTAAGGTTGAGTATAGGACAATTTATAAAGTTTTTTGTTAATAATAGAGAACTTGTGGATTTAGAATCGAGTTTTCTTTTCTCCATTTTTATTAAAGGTAATTCCCTTATGTGGATATAGATTTTGATTGGGGTTCTCCATTCTACAACCCTTTTTTTACCTGTTGATCTAATCTTATATGCAAGTGCAAATAATCAATTGAAGCAATTTATTAAAATTGGATTACTCTAGAGTATTAATCCCAAATGAACTATAACTGATAAAATTATTAATCCTAGCTAAATAATATAACTAAAGAGAACAAGATTTTATGAAAGATAATTAAATTACTAAACTATTGAAAGTATGATAATTCAACTATTAGGTAAGATTAATTATTATAGTTGAAATAACAATTAACCTAATGTATCTATGCTCTCTTTCAAGACACACAAGGATATTTAATCAACTACCACCTCTGAATATGCAATTCAATTTAATCAAATGCATTAAGTATAGTTAATATATTTAGTTATCATACTAGTCTAGGGTATGTTAATACACAAGGTGACTATTATACATTTAGCAATATCCTTTAGATCTAGAATGTTTATTCTATTAAAATAAAATATAATAAATTTACCCCAATAATTATAAATTAAGCATTAATAATTAAAATATCCATCATAAATCATATATTAAAAATAAAATAATAAATAATCTTAACATTAAAGAAAGAAAAGAAGGAAGAGATGGAAGAAGAGTTGTCATGAGTCTCCTCCTTCAATCTCACTCAACTTTTTTTTTTAATGTTAAGAAACCATAAAAGTATGAACTAATGAAAAGTGGTTGCCAAGAGCCTATCATTAGCTCTGTTTTACGTGGTTGCCAAGAGCCTATCACTAGCTATGTTCTACCTCTAAACGTTGTCTTTAATGACCTTTAATAAGAGTATTTATATTTTAGGGTTACATAAAAGAGTTCTAAAGTGATTAGAGTGCAAATCATGAGTCTGATGTTGATTCCACTTCACATTTGACATTCCGTCAATTGGAAAACCATGGAGAAAATTGTGCTCAAACATATGTTTCCTCCTCAAATAATCACATTCAAGTCAATGAGTCAAACATAAGAGAATTTCATATAATTCCATATAAAACTTGCTATAAAAGTGCTAAATTGCAATCCTTCAACAATTGACAACCACAAAATTTAATTAACAAAACACTTATAGCTAAAATAAGAAACAATTCCACTTTTGTAGGTGTAAAGTGATATTTAGAATATCCCACAAGCCTTTAAAACCTTGGGTGTTGGGCCCCGAATTCGAAACCCAACTCTCGGAGTCATAAAGTGTGAGCATATTATCTTATAGGGTTATTTCAAAGAACCCTCATTAGCTATCATCTCATAAGGGTGGCGTGCCCACAACAGTCAAACATAAAAAACCACCTCATTTCTCCTAATTCAGAACAGATTTTAGGAAACCTCAACCAGAATTACAAATTGACTCCTTTAAAACATTTGTTCTCCATTGTCTTAAGTTTCTAATGACACCAAAATCATTCAATTTGCTTCAAAAATTTGAAAGTTAGGGCTCAAATATTTTCAGATTGTTATAAACTGAAATAGTACACCATATCCAACTTCCATCCAGAAATTGAAATTCTTAGGAACTTAATTAGAATTCGATTCCTTCAGATCATTTGTAGCTCTATGTCGCTAGTTTATTTAGAAAAAAGAATCATCCCATTTGGAGGTCGGATGATACAATTATGGCCAAAATTTTGGGACAATTCGCATAACTTTCACTAGAGATGTCTGATTAAGGTCATTCTTAGACGGTTTGAAAGAAAACTTATAGATCTACAACTTTCATGAAGACCTTAAAGATAGATTCTATCATCTAGAGGGTCAAGATTGAACCACACGATAGGGTCAGACGATCCTAGATGAAAGGTCAGACGATAGGATTCAGTCTAAGACCTAATTTGGGATAATTAATATAACTTTCTCTAGAGATATCAGATCAAGGTCATTCTTAGACAGTTTGAAAGAAGACTTCTTGATATACAACTTTCATAAGACCTTGAAGATAGATTCTATCGTCTAAAGTGTCAAAATTGAACCAGACGATAGGGTCAGACGATCCCAGACGAAAGGTCAGATGATAGACTTTAGTCTAAGACCTATTTTGGGACAATTGGTATAACTTTCTCTAGATTCTTAGATGGTTTAAAAGAGGAATTCTAGATCTACAACTTTTGTGAAGACTTTGAAGATAGATTCTGATATCTAGAGGGTCAAAATTGAAATAGACGAAAGTCCAAATGATTCAGTCTACAGTGCATCAGACAATTCAGTCTACAGTGCATCAGACGATTCAACCTACAATGCATCAGATGATTCAGTCTGAGATGCATCAGACGATTTAGTCTAAGATGCATCAGAAGATTGTGTTTCTACTGGGTCTTCCTCACATCACCAAAAGTTCTAAATCACTAACTCCACTCTCCAGAGCATCTCCACTTATAAAGATCATAACTTTTGATTTTGATGTCCAAAAATTTCTTACTATATAGTTGGAAAGCTAGAAAGATAAGCGACAACTTTCTAAAAGACAACTTTGTCTAATTCAACCTAGATTAATCCAAATTTTCCTCTAAAGTTAGAATACGATTTTACTCTTACGAAGGGCTTGAAAATTTTGCACTGTGCAAACTTGGAACGTCCTAAGCATAATCATTCAATTACCAAATTGACTTTATTAAACTCTCAAATCTTAACTCATTTGAGTCACCACATTCAACTACATCTCATTGTTCATAATTTCTATCTTGCTCTTCCATAACATCTCTGTTGGACCCGAACTTTTCTTGGGAGTTAGAATTATTAGATGAGAAATTGTTGGCAATTAGTCATGTGTAAAGAAAAGGAGAATTCTTGATGGGTTATATGTGAAATGTTGGAAGTTAAAAGCTTGAAAATGTAGTTGAGACATGTTCACTAAGTATGCTTCAGTGTTTTAGCCATAACTTTTTCCCTAGTTATCCATATAAGCTGATTCTTGATTTGAATTAAACTAGAGAGATAGGGATACAAATTATTTTATGAAATTGAGTTCTAATTCAGTTCTTAAAAATTTCAATTTTTAGATGGAGGTTGAGCACAAAATATTGTTTCAGTATAAGAATAGTTCGAAAATGTTTGGGATATAACTTTTAGATTTCTAAACCAAATTGAATAATTTTGGTGTCATTAGAAAATTAAGACAATGAGGAACATTTTTTGAGTAGGAAGTGTTATCATATTCCTTCTAAATTTTAGAAGGATTTAGTTAAGGAATTAGAAGGACAAGATGTTAGTTTTAAAGACAAAAGGAGGGCAAAATGGGAAGGACCAAGTAAATGAAGGGTAAAATGGGAAAAGACCAAATAAATGGGCTTGAAGTAAGAAAGAAAGCGAGAAGTCATGAGAAGCCAAAAGAAAGAAGAAAAAACGTGGAAGAAGAGAGGAGAAGAGAGAGAGTTCGTGAGAGTGTGCAAGAGAAGCTTGGAAGGAATAAGAAAGAAGAAGAAATCAAGCTTGTCAAGGTAAGTTTATCTTTTCTTCTTGCTTTTTTAGAGAAGGAGTTAGAGAGAGAAAGGGGTTTTTGTGTAGAGAATGAAGGGTTTATGTTGGAAGAAGATGATTTAAGAGAACCCATTTGATTTTAAGGTTTCTAAACTAGGTTTTGGCTTTTCTAACCCAGATGGACTGTGGGTAAGTTAGGTTTGAGCTTGATTTATGTTGATTGCACTTTTGTGATTATGGGAGTTTTAGGGGGAATTCCATTTGAATGTGGATTGAATAAGAATTTTGGTTATGTTAGCAAAATCAAGAAAACCCTATTCAAGAGCAAGAGGAAGGGAACAATTGAGTTTGGATTTTTAAGGGATATAAGGTGAGTAATTTATTTATAGTTGTTGTGTAATATGAGCAAATGCCTTGTGTGTGTATTGTGTGCTAAAATGGCTTGTTTTGAATTGCTGTGATGTGGAAAATGCATTATGATGTATGACATTTTGATATAATTGGATTGTGTGTGTGATCATGCTATGCCTTGGAATTATATCATGGTATTTTGATTAAATGGAAAGTAGAAAAAGCATGAGAATATGAATTTGTGATGAATTGAATTGAGTATGAACATGTGCTTTTGTATGGGAAAGAGAGGAACCGCTTAGTAGTCACGTGAACGTCAACATCAAGCCTTCTCCCGACTGTCCGCTTGTGGCATACGAGATCTAAAAAGTGGACTCATTTTATTCATGGTGTAAACTTTGGTTTCTCCATTTTGTTCCACGGAACCCTCGAGCTATTTGTTTGTGCATTTGCATTTTGATATACTAAGTTATGATGCAAATTGTGTGTTATGATTTGATGATAAATTACATCCAATATGGTTTATGTGAAGATTTATTGAATTATGAGTTGTGAATTGGAATTGTAAATGTTGAACTTATATTGTTAGATTAAGATAAGATGAGTATGCTTATATTAATAGACGTATATATGTTTGATTGTGTGGCTCGTTGCCAATGACTATAAATATATTAGCTACTGAGCTGTGTAGCTCAACCTATCATTTTTCCCTCCTCAAGTGTAGAATGAGAAGGTTAGCGATCCTTGCAAGGCAATTGGATAAACTCCGAGATAGATGGCTTTTTACTAAGCCAATTCGAGCACTTTTGTATAGCTTATTAAGCATGCCAAACATTGAGCACCCATTTGTATTTGTTTTAAGTTAGTGATGTGTATGTTGATATGTAAGTAAAGATTGTTCAAATATTTACTTTGCTTAGTAATGAGAATGTGAATTTGAGGATTTCCTTTTGTGTATGATTATGTTATTTTACAAGTTGAGTATAATGGTTGTGGAAGTGGAATGTGCATATGCATATGCATATTATTCTTCGTTAAGATTGCAGATTGTTTTTTGTTTTAAAATAGCATGTTAGAGATTAGAAAGGTTGTATGGGATGAATCATTTGAGGTGAGATTCAAGACTTCAAAGAAAACTACTTAGTAGTTGAATTGATATGAACAAATATTGCATTTTGCAACTTCATAGGTGTAGAAATTGTTTTAACTTCAAGGGAAAAACTGTATTAATATGGGTTTAATTAGGCAAAGTTGTCTCTTGAAAGTTGTAGATTATCCTCTTAGCTTTCCAATGGTATGAAGTATGAAATTTTGGACATCGGAGTTAAGAGATATGATCATTATAAGTGGTGATGCTACATAGGATGTATATACAGAACAACTATAGTAATGATGAGAATTTGTTGTATGTGATGAGTCCTTTGGGTTGAGATTTGGGATTTTAATGCAATCAAATTGGTAACTGAATGTTTAAGGAGTGATATTGCATTAGAAGAAGTGAATTTGGCAAGATTATAAGTGAAAGTGATGTTAGAATGGATGGGAACCATTAGAGATGCTTTGGAGAGAGTTTTGTACCACCAATTTTTGTTAGATGGACTTTAGGTCCATTAAATGGACCTTTTTAGGTTTAAAAATGCTCCCAGCCTAGTCTATGTCCGTTAAACGGACCTTTACAGGTCTGGAAAACACTCCAGACCCCGTGAATGTCCGTTAGGTACAAGTGTACGTCCGTTTAACTGACATACACTGTACACTTTTGTAAATTTGCAATTTTGACCATTTAGATGAAAAAATATCTCTTTTAGGTCTTCATAAAAGTTGTATATCACGAAGTCCTCTTCGAAAACATTCTAAATTGTCCTTAATTAGATGTCTATAGTAAAAGTTATGCCAATTGTCCCAAGATAGGTACAATATGATTGAGGACACAATCATGTTTGATTCCTTTGGCCATAAATTCATCATCCGACCTCAAAATGAAGTGATTCTTGAACCAATAGATTCCTAACACATTTTTATATCTCTCCACAAAAATTGGTTTCCATTGGTATTGATTTCAAAAATATTGATGGAGAGAAAGTGAGGGAATCGATTGGAAGGGCATGAATTGGTTGTTTTACTGAACATACTTTGGTATTTTAATCATAAATTGATTTGTATAGCTCCAAATGAGATGATTATTCTTTAAAAATAAAATAGAGACATGGAGATACAATTATTATGCAGAAATCAAGTGGTGATTTGGGCATTTGACTGGTGTAGGCTCTCTCCCTTGTGGTTTGAGATGTTATGAGAATTGGATGAACCAATGATGGCTAAGGAGATTCCATAGAAATAACCCTACAGGAAAATACGCTTATGTCTTATGATATTCCGGATTGTTGGACTTTATAAACGGGGTCCAAAAAAACACTTGAGCGCAAATCTTGGTGAGAGTGTAAAAGATGTATGCGTCTTATTTCAATGCAAATGTTGATGTGATTATTATAAATATTACTTAGGAAGTTAATTTTATGACAACTTGATTCTAATTACACGTTAATTTGATTCAATAGGATATGATGATGTATGGTATAAATGGAGAGGTTGAGATTGGTGATGGATTGATGTTGTAAATTTATAATTTTAATTATAGTTTGCTAGAGGACAAGCAAAAACTTAAGTGTAAAGATATTTGATAGATGGTTAATTGACTATATTTGTACCCCATCTTTAATGTATTCTTGCTTGATATTTTATACTTTTGTTGTATATTTGGTACTTGATTTGCTTCAAGTGTGTTTACAAGCGATACTTGCCTTTATGGACTTAAAGGAGAGGAATTCAGGTAAAAATGTTGCGTAAAACAGAAAATTTGCAATCTCGAAGGAGTGCACAGTCGTGCACTTTTGCACACTCGTGCACCTTCACGATACTTAGCAAATTATGATCATGCAAAGTTGTTTCCATGGTCGTGCATAACCTAAAATATGCAGAGTATCAAGAAAGTACACAGGTGTGTAAAAGTGCACTGCTATGCACTCCTTCTAGATTGCTAATTTTATATTTTATGTCAGATTTTGCCCAAAATTCCTCTCCTTTAAGTCCATGAAGGCAAGTATCACCTGTAAACACACTTAAAGCTAATCAAATACCATATATAAAACAAAATTATAAAATATCAAGCAAGAATACATTAAATACGGGGTAAAAATATAGTTAATTAACCATTTAATACTTTTAAGCAACATATTTTAAATGTTACAAATATAGTGTTGCCTAAAGTACTTTTTGTTGTAGTGTGTCATTTCTCTTAAACTATTTCTAAAATCAGCTCACCTCAACTAATGTAGCCACGTAAGTGTCCAACCTCTAATAGTATCCATATAGTGTGTTAAGAGAACTTTACAACTATTATAAAGAGAGTTATGCAAGAAGTGTTAGCTCCTTTAAAACCTAAGTCTATTTATAACAAGAATTGGACAAGTTCTAATTTCAATTAAAATTTAATTAAGAGTTACAATTAATTCTAATTAAATACTATTTGGGTCCAAATAAGATCCAATATCTCATATTGTTTTTTATTTATTAAATATCTCAGATTTAATCATAAATTTCTCAGACTTTACAATCAAATTAAACTTAATTAAAAACATGTTCTCTCTTGAACCTATTCTTTGTACGTGACCCATTAGGTTCTCATATATGTTAGTATGGATATAAATTATAAACCTAAATCATATTTAGGATTAGACAAATTATGCTTCTTTAATTTATCTTTAATTACCTAATTACCTAATTTATATTTTATAGATCAATATTAACATCTAGCAATGTATCATAACTGCATAAATATTTAGGAATGTCAAAGCAGTTTTTACTAATCTTTTCGTACATAATTTTTTGTATAATTCATTACTTTCATTATATAATATTTTAATTAGACACAAAGCATGAAAATAATGTTTACTCTATTTGTGTCTAATCATATTAGTTTTCGACCATTAGTAATTA
>JAOQMP010000005.1:14840714-14872120 GCA_027563575.1 Erythroxylum pedicellare
TGATAAGGAATATAAAGGATTTAGGCAAAATACTCTTCTAAACAATTGTTCCTTTATGTCTTAAGTTTCTAATGAAATTAATTTCATGTAATTTGGTTTGATATTCTGCAAGTTAATCCAAAAACACTACTGACTATTCCAAGCCATGACAGAATCCTCAAACTCAATTTCAAGTTAAATTTTGAAACTCTTAGAGACAGAATTCAATTTCGATTCCTTCTTAAAAAATATATTCATATGTCTTTGGATTATTATGAACTTAAAATCATCCCATTTAGATGTCTATAGACCTAGATATGGCAAAAATATAGATGCATATTTAGTGGAAACACTGCATTTGTAAATGTCTAGAACACTTTAACAAGGTTCATCTCGAACTTTAATTCATCTCTACATCTTAAAACATCTCTTTTGCTTACTTTATCACTTCTAGCTTATTTCCTCTTCATTCTCAGCTCATTATCGTTCGCAGACAAATAAAAACCCATTATTACTCATAAACATAAAAAATAGAACATTCATATACGAATGTAAATCCTAGCTTCAGCACTTCATTTTTTTTCTGCATTTTCCATTTTCTGCAATTCTCCATTTTCATTTCACCATTTCAACTCCTGTTTAGCTCCAAACATTAAAAAAAAAATCAAAATCCATGATTACTGCCAAATATCAAAAACATCATATTTTCACGCATTTTCACTTTTCTGCATTTTCTTCACTTTCATTTTTTTCTACATTTTCATTCACTACACATTCTTCATTTTCTTCTCAACTTTTAATTTAATCATTCATTAATCATATCCAGACATCATCTTACACCTATTTCTTTTCTCTAAACTCATTAGAGTTCATTTATAAAAATATCCAAAATATTCACGTATAACAATGAAGACATCAACAGGAACAGAGCATACATAAACTTTTCTCCAAAAATTTTCTGCACTAATTTATGCAAGGTTTCACTAATCTTTCAACTCCAAAAGTCATTTTTATACTACCTTATAACATAATGATTATTAAATATGCAAAATAACACATACAACATAACCAAAATCCATACTCATGTGTTAGTAAAATACTCATCCTCATTGTATAAACACTTACTTTTAACTAACGTAATGCATGATTTATTCTACATATCATGAAAACCCATATGGTACTTGATTGTTTAAACTCCAACCCTTCAAAATCACTTGGACCCAAGCTTTCCAACATCACATGATCATCCACAGTCTAAGGTGGTTAGATATTTTGGTGACAGTGAAGAAGAAAGCAAAATGAGATAGCAAGTGAGAAGTGAGAGTAAGACTTGTGTTGTGAGGGTGAGAAAATTTTGAAAGTAATAAAGATTCTAGAAGATGAAGAAAGTCACGGAGAAGATATTTTAAGACGAGAACAATATCTTGGTCTTTTAAATTAAAAGAACCGTGGCTTAAGACTTGGACACTTGTCCAATTTCTGAAACTTTAACTAGTGTCTCATTTAACTAGTTCAATCTTCTCCAAATTTTACTTCAATTTTTCCTAAATTTTCAATATCATTTTCTCACAAATTCTAAAGTCATCTCCAAAATTCTTCAATATTATTTGACTCTTATCTCTACTACCATTCATCAATTAACTCGCCACATGACATTTTTCCTAGTCCAATAATATTAATAATTTTAGAAAATTCTCAAAATTCACCAAAATTTCACATCAATAAATACACTCTCTAAATCAAATTTTCAGCATATATATAAACAATTCTCAATAATAACACAATTTATAATCCAATTATACCCGGATAATATCAATGAGTGCATGTACAGTCATTATAGTATGTGCAAAAATTCAAATTCACATGTGTGTATGCTAACAATATGCATGAGCATGAAAATGCAGTTTTCTTAATCTCTTATTGATCTCATATGTACTGTATTTTTGGATTCTAACTCTTAATATAGTAACGGGATATTACATTAATCAAGTTATACTTGATTGTAAAATTTGAGAAATTTTATTATTAAATATAAAATATTTAATAAATAAAGTTTAATATGAGATATTGGATCTTATTAGAGCATAATTGGTATTTAATTAGAATTATAAATAATTCTAATTAAATTTTAATTAAAATTAGAATTTAATTTTAATTAAAAATTAGAATTAGAATTAGAATTTACTTTCAATTAAATTACTAAAATGTGCAAAATATATTATAAATAGGTTAAGCTACAAAGGAACTAGCACTCCTTGTTTAACCCTCTCTAATATATTTTTTTTGGAAAAAGTAAAGAATTTTATTAATGATAAGATATCCACACATGAACACGTGAACAAACAAGCAAATAAAAGGCAACGACAACGTTTAAGCATACATCAATATCTTCAGATAAAGCAACGACAATGTTTAAACATAAACAACATATGACGCATTTGAAAAAAATGGGGTAAGCGTAGATCACGCCTTACCCCATTCACGTCTTACCCCATTCACCCTACCATCAAATCAAGGATTGGAAGACCAGCAATCGTTGAGTTTCGAATGAGGTACTTCAGTCAATGGATGATTTCCAGAGTAACCTCTTGAACATCCTCTCTACTTGTGGATCTGAAGCTGTACTTATGTTGGTTGGAGTATTTAGAGCTTGCAGACATGTGTTACACATCAAAAGGGGAAGAACTCCTCTTTTCCAGGTATTTACTTGCAAAGTTTGTCGACCTAGTCTTAAAGAGATAGTTAGCCCCTTCTATATATTAATTGATTCTCCACGATGAGGTTAGATTAGTGCAAACTCTTTATGACCTATTAGTATATAGGAGTTTCTCTCTGATTCCAACAATTAAAGAGTAGAGAACCTCATTTCTAAAACGTGTAATATTCTAAAAAAGTTTGATGTTTCTCTCTCGCTAAATCTCCTTGATGGAGGAGGTAAAAGAGATGACATAAATCTGTTTGTTGTAACTAAGAGTATGGTTCACCTTCAGTAGCCAATCAAGAGCTTCCCCGAAGGTTGTACCTGCTTTAGAAATAAGACACAACTGCTAAATCTTCTCCCATATAAATTGGAAATTGAAGGTAATATAGTGCAATATGTCCAGTGTGCTTAGCTTATTTAGCATAGTAAGTCATAGAAGAATAGAGTAGCTAGGCATAAGTGACTTGTGCCAAATGATAGGAAACCATATCTGACTTAAATTATCTTGATTCTACCACTTCCTGAATTTCACAATGTTGAAGGTATTTTAGAGGTAGATTGAAGCACTAGAATATGTCCTCTTTACCTAAGCTATAATTGCAGAGTTTTTTTAACTCGTTTTGTAAATATCATTAAAGGTCAGACACTTATGCGACTACAATATTTAAGATGAATAAAGTTTGCATATAGGTTGAGAATTATTAAAATAATATGATCAAATTTTAAGGTAAGGTATAAATTATCATTCTTAATACATAAATCATTCTATAAAATTTAAAGTAATCTTAGTTTTAAAAAATTAAATACTAAAAATTTTTATAATTCTTCCTGTGAGCAAGATCAAAATCCATTACTTAACAATAGAATCCCATCCCAATTCCCTAACAATAGATCCCTAATAGGACTATATTTTTTTGATGCATTGTTAACTTTAGTTACTTATTGCTTTTGTGTTGTCGACGGCTAAATATACCTTCTACAACTACATTGAAAATGCAAATGAACCTTAAAGCTTTGTGGGCCATAGGAAGCAAACTGATCATCTAAATAACATAAAACCATCAAAGCAAAGCCAAGTTACTATTGAACTCTTGCATTATTAAATGATTAAACAGATAAATAAATCACAAGTCAGCATCCATTAAGGTTCCATGTCAACCTTATCCAGAGAGTCCTATGGCACCAGAATATTGTCTT
The DNA here is from genome assembly GCA_027563575.1 of Erythroxylum pedicellare. NCBI lineage: Eukaryota > Viridiplantae > Streptophyta > Magnoliopsida > Malpighiales > Erythroxylaceae > Erythroxylum > Erythroxylum pedicellare. Next base: position 14,844,592 of record JAOQMP010000005.1, read on the forward strand.
CAACCCCACCGGTTTTCCATTATTACACAACAATTCAAAGTAGGCATAAGCCCCGGCCCATACCAACTCCAAGAGAATATGATCCCACCACCAATGTTGCCCATATACAAGCTGTTCAATACGACTATCAACAAAAATTAAGAACACCTACAAGGCCAACAACATTCAGCTGACATGCTGCCTCTTGCTATAATCTATTTGCAACCACGAGCTTCACATGGGTTTCTCAATGCACTTACTTGGCCCTTGCCTAGCCATTCACCTTGCTACCTGAAAATGGTCGTACCTGACAAAACTACTGTGGGGATTGAACTTAAATAAATCGCCTTTGTGGACACTTCATGTTATACAGACAGTAATTGGCACAATAACTGCCCGATTAAGATAGATGACACTAGACAATCACCCCATACCTGACTATCTCTTAGAAATGGCAAAGTAAAATTCAAGAAAGGGAATGAACAGACATAGGTGGATTTAATTTTTCCGTTCTACTATATGTTCTAAGCCAATGAAGCTTGCATTTTATGTGCCAGAAGTGCTGGTTAAGAAATTGCCTGATGGATCATAAACATGGTTAGCTGAAACTGTCTTAACTTTTGGTGAACGGAAAGGTGAACCCTTATCAAGCATGATCTGGTGACGTTAAGACACTTCACAAAGAATTACAGCCATTGATGTGGGGTGGAATTGTAGAAATGCCTTGCTTGGAGAGCTCAGATAGCACACTATCAGTTGATGGAGGCCTCAGGCCTAAGGGCAACGGTAGCCATGGTTTGCTGATTGCCTCTTTCATTACCTTGTCAATTAGCTCATCCGCCTGCAAAAGTTCAACATATCCCAAAACAATTATCAAAGGCATCCTTAGTTTATTTAGTACAAAATAAGCTTCAAGATCAGAACTTAAGTGCATGTCCTTGAGACTTTGACATGTATTTGCAGGATCGTGTTTGGTAGAAGAAATTTCATATCATATGGCATATGGCAATATAAGATTGATATAGAAATTTCCTATCATATAATTGGCAATATAGGATGAGTAGTACATCATTCCTAATATTTGATGTTCGGAGAGTGTAATTTTCCTATGAATTCTTAGGTTCATTCTTAAGAACAGGAAAAGATGTGGCAAAGTGAAATACGCCCTTGATTTACCGAACCTTAGAACAAAATTAGTATCCACTCCTGAGCTTTTAGAATTTACAGACTTGATTAACATTATATAATAATTTTAAGGTCCCAGATAAATTAGAAGAACATACTGACTAAGGCATTATCTTACTGGATGTAGGTCAGCAGAATTTGGTGGCATTGTACTGCTGTTAACTGCAGAAGTACCGTCAAAATCTGAAGCATTCTGCATTTTCCACAAACAAAAATGAAACTTTTAGTCATCTTAGTGGCATGTCTCTAATTCTAGATATGTCCACTGCTTGTATATATTTCACTTTGCCTGTAATCATGATCAAACTTTATAACTGAATTCTTACTCGAGGTAAATAAGGACTCCGATATGCAGGCATCACAGGGCAACCCCAACCATTTGCATGCATCTGAAACATGAAGATGTGATACATGCTATGTGTACAGCTATTCAAATATATCAATCACAACGTTGGGAAATGAGAATTTACCCCGGGATAAGGCCTCCAATGCCAAGCATCTGCTGGTGGCCATAGAGGATACCCAGATGGACCCCACATTTGAACACCAGCTGGGTGACTAGTAGCAGTTCCCCACATAGGGAAGAATGGACTTGGAGGAAGTCTGTGATTGGAATGATATGGAGGGTAGGCCATGATTGGTTTCCGCAGATAATAACTCCGTTGTAATTGATCTCCTTGCTGCTGCCATCTTCCGTCATCTTCCTTAGGAAGAATATGTCTTCTATGCAATCGATACTTCTGCTCAGAAAGATCACTATTGTTAGCTAGCAGCATAATATTAGGTGTTCTGTACAAATAAGATGAACAAGTTCAAAGAATCATTCTTTTTGGGCGATCCAAAAAAATTAAGTGAATGGGAAATAGCATGAAAAGCAGAGCAGTTCACAACCAAGGAGAAACGAACTTGAAACACAGATTGTTAACCTCAAGACTAGATTTTGCTATCATTTGATGAACTTTTAAACTAGAAGAATGCGTGCAAAGGAAGCAACTGTCACAAAATTATCCTGCAATGGAAATAAATCCACAGGAGCATCATCTAACACAACAAAAACAAGCTAAGATACCTGGAGGTGACTAGCCACATTATGCCTAGTTAAGCCTTCTACTTTCATAAGCTCCAGTATTCGAGAGGGAATAGCCTGATCTATACCTAATTGATCCACTGCCCGTACAAACTCTTTATGCAGCTCTGCTGTCCAGTCTACCTGAAAATGATAAAAGATTAAATGAATTTCTGGAAGAACATGGATTTAATATATAAACATGTTAAAAAATAATGGTATTACAGGAGAAAATAGGAACAAAGAAATGAAAGGAACAACATGGTGTTGTTTGGAAAATTATATGATAAACAAAAGAACCTAAGGAATTAGCAAAATTCTGTAATACAAAGTGGCGATTCCATATTCTGAAATTTGTTAAAAATGGTAACTCCATAAATGTAGAGCAATGTGGAGCTTGTAAACAATCAGAATTTGGGAGTAAATAGGAAAATCTTCAGAGAGTATTTCCTAAACCATATAAGTTTAATCACCTTCATCTTCTTTCGATTTACTCGAGTAGCACTGTGATGAACGGAAAATTTGAATCCATTTTCACTACCACTGGAATTGCTGAGAATGTCTTTGTTTTTGACACGTTGGCATATTTTGTTTCTGTTATTGGTCCCATCAGCCAAGTCATCCTCCTTTTTGACCACAGTCTCTTCCAAACTTTCCGAATGCTCCAGCTGTGGAGATCCTTCAATAATCGTAAAAGTATTTTCCACAGATTTAGATTCTTCTTCTTTTCCCACTGACTCTTTTTCTGTTGAGCAATTAGTATGATCTTGACAATCCCCATCATCAAGTAACCTGCCTCCTTGTTTTAGTTGTGGGGTTGAAGGAGCAGGATACTTATAAGTACCCGGTGATTTTTCATGGTCATTTTCAGTAGCCAAAGACATGTTGTTCTGTGTCTCTGAATTTTCATTAGCTAACTCTTCGTTCTCCACTTTGAGCTGCAGCATGGAAACTGCAGATTCTTTGATAGGCCTAAGTGATTTGGGGACCACAGCGCCTCCTGCATTAAATGCCTGCTCAGAACTAACTAAGTTAATGCTTTCCTATTTGTACCTTGCAACCCTAACAGCCTACATGAAGTAAACCAACCAATTTGAGGACCTTATGAACAACATGTTGCCATATATTCCTCAGTTTGTCTTCAGAGATTGGTTTTTTAAGGAACTCAACTGCGCCAAGCTGAATAAATTGTCAAATGGAATTCGTTAGCTATCCTATGAAAAATATAATCCGAGCATCAAGTTCAAATAAAATTCAATAATTTGTGCAACAAACGGAAATACAATTTTAATCAACGACCAGCAAAAACAGAAGCTCAAGAGTACATTATTAGATGGGAGGACACAAAAAAAAGAAAGTCAATATGCTCTAGTGGCATGTGTTATGCACGTGAATCTACTTGCACAATTACATGCTATAGAGTTGAAAACTTACAGCTAGGCACTTCATCATGGTGCTCAGGCATTGAATATTTGACATCACTGGGAGAAAACAGAGTTTGCACAGTATTAGAAGCTCTAAGTTTAGTTTTATATGGAAGAGAACCTTTTTCAAGTATAATTTTTATGTGACTTCTTAAAATTAACTAACTTCACAATCCAAGGTAAATGAAAGAGTAATGTATATAATATAAATGAAAATATGAGATAAATTGCTCTCACTAAAATCCAGTTTCTGCCATGATGTAATATGTACAGATTGGAATACATAAGTATTTTGGCTTTAAACTTACTAATAGTTGGTACGTCCTTAGCTTCTTGTAGAAACTTGAAAATCCCACTGTTGTCGCTTGAAGTCACCTGAGACCAATCAGATCATTGGAATGGCATTTTCCAGTCAAATAATCCAAGTCATATTCGTGGTCATCAAGTAAGATATTTAAAAGAATACAGTTGGATGAAAGCAAATCTTGATAACACTGCAAATCATGTTGCAAATAAAAAATAGGGCATTACAACGTATTGATAAAGCAACAAATCATTTTGAGTTCTATAATGAGGTCACTACCTCAACTATGGCAACGTGGAAGCTTTCATATTTGCTTGAAATTGCTGACATTGCTTCATTCTCATTGCAAAAAGTGGAAACTGAAACAACGAAATTGCAAGGTTATTGTACAAACAGAGGAAGTCTTTAATGAGAGTGACCACTATTTATTAGAAGAAATACAAGAGATTATCGTAATAGTACAAAGGGAACTGAAATTCCAAAATATAAATTATGTAGGACAAAGTCATCTTATCTTCCCTTACAATCTGCAAATTTTCAATTTAAAAACATTGATAACAGAATTGAAGAATGGAAGTAAATGTTCAAGTCTGCAACTAAGAATGAAATCATTTTGAGAAACAAGTAAATCAATAATTGAAATGCCCTTTGCTTTCCATTTCACATTGGGACCAAATCAAGCTGTAAATCACTACAGGAAATTGTACAAAAACAAGAAAAATTTATAAGTTTTTTCATCATAAATAGTCACCATTTCTGATAGAGCAGATTCTTTTGTCACTTTTGTTTATCATCTAAAATGACATGCTTATATTCCAAGAGGTTTTGGACAGACATGCTCCATTCATAAGCATCTATCACCACTACATGTACCCCCAAAGAAGGAAGTAGGCTTCTAAGTTCTATCACTATCAGTGGTAAGCTCCGTGCAACAAGCTTCAGAAATAAAAGCAAAAAGAACCAAACAGATGGTAAAGAAAAGGGAGAATAAGGATGCCCTTAAGGGGGAAAGAATGGGGACTAATAAAGCAGAAAAGTTGGATGAAATAAACTTAAAAATGTCACCAGAATTTCTACTTCTTGAAAGAGAAGTTATATCCACATAACCAATTACAGAAAAGGGGAATCAAAACTCTAACCAATATAGTCCATTGCTTCGAGTTTAGACTTTATGTCAGCAGCAGACGTGCTGTTCTCATCAAGAATAAGGACCCTGAGGCCCTTTGGGAAATCCTTCCATGCTGATAAATCATTAGCAGTGCAAACCATAGCTGGTTTGGCATCGTTTCTCAGGCTGCCGACAAGTTTCGGTGATCACTCCTTGTCAGCATCCAATCCAAGTCTGCAGAACATTAATTCATATCAAAACCCACGAATACTTGATCTGATGCCTTGTTTGCTGATTCAAATCGTAAAAGGTAACATTTAAAGGCGCAGGAGAAAAAAAACACTAATTTGCTCGTAAACCTTGTGTAAGTTGGACATTAAGTTGAACAAGATCAGCCTGATGAAGGCACCTTCTAAAATCATAAAATTCAAACAAAAAAACCAAACCATTGACCAGTCCACAAAAGTTTGCTCACAAGCTAATCTAATTAAAAATCACAAAAGACCCAGTTGGAAAAAGGTTCAAAATTTTAGAGAAGATGCCTAGTTGATGATCCTGAACCATGAGTATTAAGTATATTATTACATCAGCTTGGCAGCGAGGAAAAACTTATTCAAAGATAAAATGTCTCCCTTGCTCCAGCTGGTTTGAATGAATCAACAAATAGACAGAAACCCAAATGAAATCCTCACAAAATAGACAGGAAAGGAGAAAAAAATTCAAAACATTAGGGAAGAAAATGAAAGAAGAAGAAGAAGAAGAAGAAGAAGGAAAACAAAGATGAAGATGGAAAAGTAGATGCGGAACTGGGAAATTCATAAAACTCTGAGACAACCAAAAATTAAGACCGCAGTACATGCATGCACATTAACAACAAGGTCATGAGAAAATACACCTACTCTTCCCTCTAAACAAGGGAAACAACAAGACATCCATCAACTACATGCAACTTGCACACATGCCTTTAAGAACTTACAAAGCTCAGAAAAGCTTTCCCCTTTGAGTACAAAGTCTTGCCTTTTCTTCACCTACAGCTTTTGGCTTTGCTTGTAGGTATTGACCCCACATAAATACAGGAGAGAAAGGCAAGCAGAGTGGAGTTGCTATTGGAGCTCCTAAAATACGAAAATCTTCTTTCTAACCATCTTTTCCAATTGAATATCCCCAACGCCCCCATAAATATTGAAATTTATTTTCAAAATCAAATGCCCATCATATTGCGTTACGCTGGTTGTCCCTTTCTGCTTCTTGTATCTTGTTCTTTTTTGGCTCAAACATGAGATTCACAATGTCCTCAATTTGTTAATAGCATCGGAGATATTCAATGATGCTAGAAACTTACGCATAACACATCTTTTTCCACTAAGAGCTCGTAATTGTTTTGAATAAAGTGAAAGAAATCTGTATTTATAAAAAATGCTTCTGCAACATATTCATAGCATGGCATAACTTATTATACCCAATACGTAACAAGATATAAAATTGCTCTTAATCTGAACTTTTAATACTTTTTTTATTAGTAAGTTCTCGTTTAAAAGTTGGAAGAATCTCTAAGATCCATTGATGCTTGTTGAAATTTTAATTTTAATTTTAATTTTAAAAATTAAAGTCATTTAATAACTAATAGAATTTTTTATATTATTGGAAAATGTCAAATTCTTTTCTTGTTATAGAATTACTAAAATTATAGAGTAAATTGTTTATAGATGTTCTAGTTAGGAATTATCAAAGCTCAATTAGACTGAAATTATGGAAAAAAAAATTAGAAAACAAAGATGGTAAGCTTTGGTGTAATTGACTTTTTTATTACTATTTCATAACTAAAGAAGAAGAACGTCAAAAAAGGAAAAAAAAAACTATAGTCTTTCATAATTAGTATAATATTTGTACAGTATGTTATATATATTAATAGCTTCTATATAAAATTTCAGTATTCATAAATGATTGTAACACAATCATTACTGCGTTATGAACTTATTCTCAATATGAGCATTGATTAGTATACGATCAATTAACTTATTTGTAAAAGTGAAGTTAAAAGTTAGAAAAAATTGCTTAAAATTAAAAACAATAACAACAACATCTTAGTAGGATTTTTGTTAAAATGGAAGATTTGGAGAGGTTCAAAAATATGCATCCTTTCTCATAGACTCACAGTTGGAAGAAAATAATAAACAAATACATAAACAAATAATTGTATAAATAAATAATCAAATAATCAAATAATCAAATAAAGATAAAAGTAAGCAAATAAATAAACAAACAAACAAAATCAAATAAGTAAATAAAACAAACAAGCAATTAAAAAAGAAAAAGAAAAATACAAATAAATAAAATATGTAAAGGAATAAGTGCTACACATAAAAATGTTTAGGCTAATTAAAAGATAAAAAAAATCAAAGAAAAAGGTTCAAAAGATAAAGGATCTCTCTATGTAGGGGTCCTTCACCCATATCCTAGTTTACCAAGGTCATATCATTCTTATTTAGTTTATTCAATTCTTCTTGGGTCTTCCTCTTCTTCTCTTATAGCCCCTAAGTACAATCTTCTCACTAAGATGTAATGACAAGATTAGGAATCAAGTGGTAAGAAACAAGTTAGGAGTGGCTAATATTGATAGTAAAATTTGGGAGACAAGGTTTAGATAGTTCAGACATGTTAAAAGGAGACATCCTGATGCCTTAGAGAGAAGATGTGAGAAGATTGTACTTAGAGTCTATAAGAGAAAAAAAAAAAAAAAAAGAAAGACCTAAGAAGAATTAGGAAAAAGAGGAAGACCCAAGAAGAATTGGGAGAGGTGATTATTACGATATGACCTACTAGAGCTTATCGAGGACTTGGTCTTTAATAAGAAACTTTGACAAATTAAGATATGAGCGAAAGATCATACATAAAAAGGTCCTTCTTCAATTATCTAAAAATGAAAAGATAAATGAAAATATAAAATTAGTTGAAACCAAGTTCAGGAAAACTAATTTTGATATGAAGGAAACAAATAAATCCAATTGTTAACATAAAAAAACTAGTTAAATTAGTAAATTTTTAATCCTTATTTATTATTAGAGTGACTTTGTGAGATAATATTAGAATTTTTTAGTACAAACTTTTAAAGTAGAAACATAGCCTTTATCATTTTGAAATTGATATTCTTTACAATTTCTATAGGTTAACAATTTTTGACATAAAGGGTACATTAGATTTAATTTTACCTACCCACAAATTTAAAAATTAAATATTTAATCAAAAATTTTAATGAAAACACAGACTAAAGTGTTATACTTCTATTTATACTAAAATATTTCTTTAAAAACTCAACTAATTTTAGTAAAAAGAGTTAACGATACTCCCAATTCATTCCTACTAATAAAGGATCAAAATTACTAATTGATTCTTAAGAAAATGAAACAGTTTAAAACCCATCCAAATAAAGAAGTAAGTTGCACTTATTTGTGATACTCCCTTTAAGGGTAAACTTACTCTCAATAACGCCCAAAGCTTCACTAAGACACTTTAAATATCAATAACGCCCAAAGCTTCACTAAGACACTTTAAATATGGCTTTGACAAATGCATCAGTGAAGATTTCAAAGTCTTATTCTTTTGTTTATATTTTATGCAGCTCAATATCTTAAGTTAACACTATCTCTTTGACAAAATAGAAGAAATTTTCAATGTGTTTTATGCGTGCATGAAACACTAGATTTGTAGCAAGCTTTACTACATTTTCACAATCACAACAAATGGGAACTGAGTTGTTGAAAGTGGAAAATATTTTTGGAATAAGACCCTTGAGCCATAAACATTTAGTGGCCATAGTAATTGCTATATATTCTACTTCACAACTTAAAAGAGCCATAGTGATTTGTTTTCTACTACATTATAGAATTGCAATAGAATTTATAATAAAATATAATTCTGTTATGAAATGTCTATCATTTAGGTCATCAAACTAGTTTGCATCTATAAAGTTACTGAAAGAAAATGGCATAAACTTCTTATAAATTAATCTATAAATATGAGTGCTTTTCTACATAATGAAGAATCATTTTTGTTGCTATTAAATGACTTTCAAATGGTTAATCCAAAGTTAAATATAATAAACTACCATTAATTTTATAAGAAAAGTGTTACATCTTCTAGTGGCTTTCCCTTATTTTTAAATAATTTTAGGCAAGGTTCTATAAAAATGGTTATAGTTTTTGACTCCCCCATATGTAACTATTATAGTAAAGTTACTGCATATCCTTTTTTAGAGACAAAATATTCACTAGAATTTTCAATTTCCAAATTAAGAAAACAATGGACTTCACCCAAAACTTTTTGTTATAGAAATCATATAAAAATAAATAATTTCAACATTATTATTATCTGTGACAATTATGCCATCAATATACAATAAGAGCAAATTGCATATGGTGAGTGTTTTCCTAATGAATAAGCTTATATTAGTATTTGAAGATTTAGAACCATATAAATCAAGATATTAAGGAATCTTACCATACTAAACATGTACATAAAACTTGCTTGAGGCCGCACATCATCATATTGAGTTGGTAGATATATTTTAGGAACTCTGTAAAAAGGAAACCTTGATTTTATTCTATAAAGATACCATGATCTAGCTCCTTATAAAGAAATTCATATTTTACATTTATTTGTCATAATTTCCAAAATCTGTTAGCAGCTACAAACTCTTACTATTTTAGCAATAAAACTAAACATTTCATCATAATCTTGATCCTATATCTCAGAGAACCCAAAAGCAACAATACAAGATTTATATATGTCAATTTAACCATCAACCTTTTTCTTTAATTTTTAAATCTATTTACTAATAACTGAATCAGCATCCTTCAATTTTGGAATAAACTCCCATGTGCAATTCTTATTTCAAGCTGAAATTTCATCTTGCATTAGTTCCTACCATTTAGAAATCTCCTTAGCTTCATTTTGGCATTTTTAACTCATCCTCAAATAAATCTTCCTTAAAGAAACAAGAAAAAAATAGAAAATTGATTTGATTGAACTTTATAATTATCTAGATAAATTGGTTGCTTTCTTTATCTTATTGACCTTTATGGAACAATGTTGATGACTTCATCTAGCTTAATGTTTCTTTAGATGAAAAAGCATACTCCTTCAATTACTAATTACAGAATCATCATAAAAAAATTGATGATCAACGACACTTTTGCCTTAAATGGCATTAAACTTGTAAGATGTACTTCATTATAAACCATCATGTGAAATAATAACCTTTTTTGTTTTCCGCACATCTCCATCCTTTTTGGTAGAGTATCATAGCTAATAAATAAAGCATGTAGCCTTTATATTAAGTTTAGTTTGATTGTGCTTTAATATATGAACATACAAAATATATCTAAAAGCTTGCAAATAACTCACATCAGATTTAAGATTATAGAGTCATTACAAAATAGACAATTTGTTTCCTGATTATAGTGGTAGTTGATTTGTGACATGACATATAATATGGAAAGTTACAAGCCATAATTCTTTTGAAGGCTTTTTTCATGTAATCAAGATAAACACACAAATGTTAAATAAGTCAAATTCATTCAATAACCCACATTTTATCATAGGATGTCTAGACAAGTCATTTGGAGTTAAGCTCATGTTCCCTACAATACTCCAAAAATGATTAGTCATAAAATCTTCTCCATTGTTGGTGCACAAGCACTTTGTTGGTACCTTTAATTCCTTCTCCATATTATTCTTAAACTGAATAAATTTGAAGAAAGCCTCACATTTGTGTTACAAGAAATAAATCCAAATGAATTAAGCAAAATTTTCTATAATCACCATCATATAATTTTAGACCTATATACTAGGTGTTCTTGTTGGCCTTAAAAGGTCTAAATGGACCAATTATTATACATCAAATGCTTTGTAATCTAAATTTAAACGAGCAAACAATGAGATTTTTCATATTGACGACAAACCTCGTCATGATGAATGCCTTTAAAAATAGGGATACCATCAAGAAGTTTCTATATGGAGACTTTCTATAGTAATTGATAACTAAATGACCCAAATGAGCATGCCTGAGTTTTGAACTTTTTGCCTTTGTGTTAAGTTTATTTATTTTTCTTAATAAATAATTTGCTACGAAAAGGTTTTTTTTTCAATGAATGTGTCACAGGCAATTTCTCTTTTTTTTTCGGGTTTGCTTTGATCATTAAGAGTAGGTGTGTCATCTAACCTGCCTTTTTAATATATGCATTCACTTATAGAAAATACATAGAGGTTCTTTTCTTTTTTAAATGAAAAAATGTCAATTTCAATATGCTTTATAGTTGAAAGAACTTGAATGTCATTGGGACCTAAAAGAGCATACCTTCTTAAATCCATTATCTAAAAGATTGAAGCAAGATTTTTCTTTAAGCATAAAATGTGATAGACACACTTAAGGAATATACCTAAATCATTTAAGTCACCTTCTTTTAATACACAATTTAAAAATTATCAACTATCGTAACAATCTTCTTCCCACAGTATGGACGAACATCAAATAATGGAGTAACATTTCTTGTTGTATGATAAGAAATCCAAAATCTAGAATCCATTATTTATTGTAGTCAATGAAACCATTAGCATTTGTAAATGCATCTCTGATGTATAACAAAAGCTACATTTATTGGTTGATTAATAACTTTAATTTACCTATTTGGTTATTGAAACTCGTAATTTTCCTATGTAATATTTCCTTCTGCTTCTCATAATTTGACTTTCTATAGCCTAATTTTTTTGTATCAATCATATGCTACCTTCACCTGAAAATCTCATTAATGTGTCCAAGCTTTCCAAATTAGTAATAACAAGTTTTGGAAGTTTCCTTAGGCTACTATTGATTTTTATCACCTATAGAGTGCCTCGAGGAGGAACTCTTTTCCTTTTCTCTTTAATAGAAAGAACATCCTTTGTTTGTGAAAGAGGTTTATTGTTGCTTCTCATCTGTTTCACCAAAGCTTCCTAATTTGAAAGAAAAATTTTAAACTTAAAAATCAAAAGTTGATAAGCTCTTTTCTTAAGCCATAAATAAGATATAAATATAAACAATTCTCACTCATTGACTTGTCTATATCCAATTTTGATATTTCAGCACCAGATTCTTGACTTTAAGAAATATTCTTCAATAAAAGAATTACTTTGAGTTGTCGCAGCTAGTTCATTATTATAGTCTACTTATATTTTCTTGATAAATAGATTTCCAAGTGTCTTTAAATCACAAACATAATCTATGTACTTTTTACTAATTGATGTCTACAAAGCAAATAAAGCTTTCTCATACTTGATCTTCTATTTATGTCGTAACTTATCATTTTAGGAATTATCCGATGCGATTATCACTTCATCACTAGAGAAAAGGTCTTACAAATCATATCTAAGCTTTTATTTATAACTTCCCATAATTATAAAAGTTACCAATAAGCTTTTCGATGTAAACTTTAGATGAAGTGCTTCTACCATTCATCTTTCTTGAGTACTAATATCAATACTTGATAGGCAACCAAGCACTAATACTATAACAAAAATTTAAAGAGTAAATATAAATTGGATGCACAAAATAAACAATTTGGAGAAGCTGAATATTATTTCTCAATCATGAAATATAAAGGAAAATAAAGACTGAACTATTATGTGTAGTTTGTTTGAATCATACTTTTATTTATATTAAACCACTTCCTAAAAAACTCTACTAATTTTATTAGGAGGAGTTAACAATGCTCCTACTTGATTTCCATAAATAAAAAATCAAACTACTTCTTAATTACCGATAAAAAAAACTTAAACTCATTTAAACATAGTAGTGAGTTGCTCTAATTTGTGATAAGAAGTGTATCAATTAGGTTGGTGAAAAGAGATTAATGTTAACATTTATTATAAGAAATTAATTTCTTTTTAGTATTTGAAACACTATAATAAGAACTCATCAGATGAATTTTTCTTTGTATATGATATGCCCTCTACACATGTAGAGAGTAATAAATATAAGTGATATTTAATTATTTCAAACACTAATACGGTATATTCATTTTGACAGATCAAGGGGCTCTTAAAATGAATTATATTCGAAAATAATAATAACAATTAAAATAAATCTAAAGAGCATATAATATTCCAATTAACTAACAATTTAGCTTTTAAATCAAAACTAAAGATCTCTAGCTATACTATAATCTAAGTAATGTATTCTTTATAAAATTTAAGGCCTCAGCAGCTGGACATTATAACTGTTGGTGCTTATATTCCAATTGTCAAATATGAGCTCCTTTTTCAGTTATTCAAAGGGTCTAGGTTGTTTGAGTATAATCCTGGCTTAGTATGGTTAATCTAATCTGCACATGTTGGCTATGCCTGAGGTGATTTTGAATGACTCAATATTAACTAGGAGCTATTTTTATCTAGTTAACAGAATTCTTGCTAAAATTTGATTAATCTAAGTTCTTATTGTTCAATATTTTTTCCATTTCTTAGCTTCAAAATTACACATATTGCATAACTAAGTGCCTTCTGGAAAAGAGCATGACCCTTTTCAGTTAAGTGAGGCTTATTCATTACTTAATCTCCTATTCCTTTCCATTCCCTCTCATTGCAATGGATTCTATAAAATTCTTGCATTTTTCTTTAAATTATAGTTAAATATTCACATTAAAAAAAAGAAGTGCTCCCTAGTCTCAATACATGAATTGTAAAGTTGGAAATTATTGTTTGAAACTATGGAATTTCTGTGTTTGTCCAAGGCATTCATTCTATTTTAATAGCCAAACATTGAATTATAGATTTCTTTAGGTAGTTTGATTTGGACTAAACTAGCTTACTCCATGTGACCTCCTCTTTGTTATCTCTGAAAACTTGATAACATGTTTTATTTTTGAAAGAACCTGAGTTGTGTTTGATTCAAACCACCCTATCATCAATAAGCTGGTTGAGCAAATAGTTAGGAACAAGACTTTAAATTTTAGAGAATCCCCTGAATCTGTAGTTCCATGTGTTGTCTTTGATAACCTCATTCACTCTGGCTTTAGGTTTCATCATATGCCTTAGATACCAAACCTTAGCTATAAGATATAAAGGCCCTTTATGCCTCTAATTATTGAATCACTTCTAGTTAAGGCACCATTGTCTATTTTGAATTTAAGTTCCTTGAATAGTATATTTCTCAACTTAAGAGCTTATTGTATAGTCCACAAAGTGTTTGATTTTGCATTGATTTCTATAAACTTTTTTTCCATATAATAGTTATGAATCCAACCTAAAGATTTTTGCTGTTATTGAAAATGCATTAAATTCTCTTGGATAAAAACACTTTATTGGTGGTATTCATTGGCCTTATTTCTAGACCAAGTTGTTCTTTTCGTAACCCAATTTTAGTCCATTCTATCTTAACCTTGAGGGGTTGTGGAGGTCTTTTAAATATGGAAAATTCTTAGTTAGTCTTTCTATGTCCTTAGATTTCTTTTTGGGAAGCACCATATAGGATACCCAATATATATAGAGGTTGTTTACTACTAATTGTATAAATTGAAGTCTCCCATAGTAGGATAAGCTTCTATTGCTCCAGTACCTCATTATTCTACTAGTTATGTCATACAATGCTTGACAATCTGTATAAGAAGGTTTCTTAGTTCAAATTAGGATTCCAAGGTAACTAAATAGAGGTTAATTAACCAACAACTCAGTTACTAATGCAAGTTTTTTTTGTTTATAAGCCTTATAAAAGTAGAGAGTAGGAGGAAGTCTTGTTATGACTGATATAAAGTCCTAATGGACTGCTAAAAAAGTCAATGGAGTTCTTTGGGAGCTTGATAGAATAGGGATCCTCCTTGTAAAAAAATGAGAAGCTCCTATTCAAAGATCAAGTTAAATAATCCAAGTTAGATACATTTACTATAGAACTTGAATGATAGTTATTTTTTAATATTGAAAGTAGTAAGTCTTAATAAAACCTCCATGCATAAAGAGAAAAGGTAGGGGGATATAAGATCCCATAGCCTAATCCTCCTCCTTCCTTTAATAATTTTGGTTTGTTCTCTATTAACTAACAAGTAGTAGAAGTGGTGACAAGGCATTGCTTTGTATAGTTGATGAATTTAGAGGAGGAATCTAAAAGATTAAAGAGTTTGAATAAGAAAATCCCAACTAACTATGTTAAAAGCTATATCAAAGTTTAATTTTAAGATGCAGTTCTTTAACTTATTAAGTTTGTGAAATCCCTGAAGTAGTTCTTGGGCTATTGCTAATGGACGTTCCATCTATAAATGTACCCTAGGATTTGCTTATTAAAGAAGCTGGGATATTCTTGTTTATTGAAACAAGAATTTAGAGATGATTTTGTGTAGGGAATTACAATAAGTTATAGGTATATAGTCTTTAAGAGAGTTGGGATTTGGAACCTTAAAGACTATGCAAAGATTAGTTTTATTAATTTCACCAAGCATCCTTCCTCTGTTAAAGAAGTCTAAAATAACTTTAAACATTTTATCCTTTACCCAAGACCAAACTTCTCTAAAAAAGAATCCATTCATCCCATCTAGCCTTGCTTTTTTTTTAAAGGTTGAGGTTAATACTCTTTATGGTATCTTCAATATCCTCTTCCTTAAAAGGTCTTTGTAACTCCTACATTTGAGATCTAAATGATGCTTTAGTGAGACAGGATTTTAGGACTTGAGTAAATTAATCACCTGTCCTAGTTAAGCCCAAGGTAGTCTAAAAGTATTTATGGATCTCAGTTTTTTAGATCCTCTTGTCTCTATATCCTTTCCCTATTGGCATTTTTCAACTTGTAAATCTTATTTTTGTTCCTTCTGGATAATATTTACTTAAAGAAATAGGAAGATTTTTTGTCACCATCATAGAGACAGACTACTCTAGCTTTCAACTTCAAGATAGAGTTATTAGTATTTGAGGCTTTAATATATTATATAAAAGATTTTTTTTCTCTTCCTATATGCTTTCCATATTTACGGGATCTCTATAAAAGTTGTCTTGAGCTCTAAAAGGAAGTTGCTTCTTACTATTAATGTCATATCTGTTGTTTCTAATTACAAATGTAGTTCTTTAAGGATCTATTTGACTAAACTAAGTTTCTTGAAATACTTTAATTGCAATTCTATGTCTTTCTTAATAACCTCTTTAAAACCTTCTATATTTGAACTGTAGTTAAAAAAATCTTTAAAAGGGTGATGCGTTTAGTAGCTTCAGCATTGATAAGTTCTTGAATAGAGCTTTACTATTATAAACTCCTAGAGTCGAGGTTAGTTTAGCAAAGCCCTATCGAGGATCCTTCTTAGGAACCACTTTCCTTATTGCTTAATGTTCCAGGTGAAATGTCCTCCATTCGTATTTTAGATTAGTTCTTTTTCCTCAAGTATGTTCTAAATTCATTGTAAATACCTTCTGAAACCAAGCTTCCTTAGGTCTTTGATGAATATATAGTGCAATTAAAATCCCCTATCAAGATTCATAGGTCTTTTATAGTTAAGCTCATCTCATCAAAGTGTCTCTAAAGTTTTGTTCTCTGGAATGCTAAGTTTACTTAATATATGAAACTAATGTAACATTTTTCTTACTCTGATTTAGAGATACAAAGAGATGTATTACTTTATCATTCATGTGATAACCTGAGACATCTATCATTCAAGGATCATAAACTACCATAATCTTGTCATTGTGGTGTTCTCTTATGATTGGAAATAATTCTCCAAATATTATTTAAGAGCCACAAGTTTTTTCCTTCCACTTTTAGTTTGGTCTTTAAAAGACCAGAGGCTTTAATGAAAGAAAATAGTCTTGTGATACCTTTTATTTGTTAAGGGAGTTAAATCTCTTCACATTCAAATCCACTTTTGTTATGACCTCTTAGCCTTTTGCTTTGAGCTTTCCTATTAGACTTCCTCAAGGGTGGTGTAAATTTTGCTCATTGTAACTCCCTTATTCCCTCTTACTTTTGAATATTTCCTTGGTTCTCCACTGTAATCCCTAGAGTGTTTCTAGTGGCTTAGGGTAAGGAGTTCCTTTCTCTAGTTCCTTATCCTTGTACAATTGATTCTAACTCTTATCTTTTTCATTTTCTTTAATATTATCAGTTTATGTTGTTAGTAAATGACAACTTAAGGAAGTTTGACTTCTAGTTGAATTGGCAATCTGAATTAGGCTCTAAGTTTAGTCACCTAGCCCTTTAGAGCTTTAGGAGCATTTTAGGACATTAACAGGGTGCCCTTATTGTTATTGGTACCTACAAGTTCATTATAATCACCCTTTGTGAAACCTTTTCATATTAGTTTCTAAGTAGTTTTCTTAGTTGGCTTTGGAGGTTTCCATTGGTATATGACAAAATCTTCCTCTAAAGTGTCCAACTCATTCAATCTCATCACCTTAATAGAGTTTGGGAATTCTTTGGTGTTTTCCACCTCTATGCACACCCTAGCATATCCAATTAGACTCATGTTCGGAGCGTTTCTATTTATGAATATAAGCATCCCTAAGGAGCAAGCCAAAGAGATTAAACCTAACATATTCTAGTATTTTATGGAACATTATGAAGATTAATCTAAATATGGATTGCCTTGAGCATATATTTGTATAGAGAGAATCCAAGTTTCAATTTTTAAAGAAATAATGGCTTACCATACATATGTCGGAGGTCAAGTTGTAGAGTTTTAAAGCATAAGATTTAATAGAGAACCTGAAGAGGAAAATGTCCACTCACTAGAACTCTTTCTAGTGCTAGGTTATTCCAGTTATGATCTATCCAACTCTTTATTGTGTAGAGAAAGGATCTTTAATTTAAAAATTAAGTCACTAGAGTGTTAGCCCACCTAGTCACGCCAACTTTCAGGATCTCTTTAAGCAGAGATGACACATTCTCAACTCCCACTTAGTCTAGGAAGTATTTAAGGGATCCTTATGTAGAGGTGTCTCTATCAAGTTGATATGTCACCCTCTTTAAGATTTAGCAGCTACCAGGTTAGTAAAGGTCAAAATGAAGTTTCTTGGAGTGAGGTTTCCAGTAGTGGATTAGTTGAAATTAAAGATTCTTGAAGATATGGTGGTGATCTTTAGTCCAGAGGGACATGATAAATTGCAGTAGATGGATCATAGAGGGTTGCTAGTTTAGGTAAGGGTTAAGGGGAGCTGGCTCTGGTTAAGGAGGACATTGTGGCCATAGATGAGGCTAAGGAGATGGAAGATGATAAAAAAGGCTATCTAGGTAGGACAACTAATGTCTACCTAAAAAAATATCTAACTAGATTTTAAGAAAAATGAAAAAAAGGAGGTTATTAGTTAAAAAAAGGAAAGGGGTCGAATAATTTTTAGATAGAAGGTGGAGGATGAATATCTCGAGAGAAATAGAACTTAACTTAAAATTGAGCAAATTAGTTTACTAATTAAATTTGCAATAACTTAATAGTCACTAAAAGAAATTTTGGCAATACTGGCTTTTTCATCTCGTGAGTTACTGTGTAATAGAAAAAAAAATTTAAGATCTCTCATCCTTGGAGATTAAAATTATAATGGCATCCTTTTAGTTATCATTGTCTTAGAACTATCTATGGCTAGCTTGGTTTTATGACGTAATGTATAGTGGAAAAAAGTTAAAGATCTTCTCATACCTTAATATTATAATTATAGAATAAAATTATAATGACATCTTTCAAGTTATCATCATATTGGAAGCTGTCTATTTTTTTACTATTTCATTTTGTAACATTTTGTGACAATTTGTAAGTTTGTGATAGTTTGATTAATTAGATAAATTTTGTTAAAGGTGAAAATTGAATCATAACGTTGCAATGTTGTTAAAGATTTACTTTCGTAAATGAAATTATTTATTTTTCAAAAGAAAATTCTTTAGAAGTGTAAGTGTGAGGTTTACTTTTTTTCTTGTGAAAGTAGAAGATACCACACTTGTATTAATGATAATAAGAGTATAGAACATCCGGAATAGTTCCCCAAATACAAAGTGGTGAAAATAGAATGGATGCTCTAGCAAGAGAGTGAGCAGCGCCATTCATAATGCGGTGTATCTATCTAACTTGGATATTCGGTCTTATCTCTAATAATTTCTTACAATTCGACACAATAATACCAAACTTAGAAAGGTTTAAAGGTTGAGAATTAAGTGGAAAAAATAAAACTTAACAATCAATAAAAATATAACCACTTGATTGGAAGTTGTCTATAACAAATTGCAACGTCGTTCTTAATGCCAAAGCTTCAGTCATTGTCGGAGATTTACAGCCCATAGTATGGCATGACAAAACTTGAAGAAACCTCCCTTCACCATCTTCAAACATCACTCCACTACCTATTGCATCTTCAACTTGAAACAAGGCTCCAACACAAAAAGCTTGCCAACTCAAGCTTTCAAGATTAATGCAAACAGGGAGGCTAGAAGTACCAATGCTACTTCCATTTCCAGCACCTGTAGAATCGCGCACGCTGGAGAGAGACCACCATTCATCAAGCTGGTCAGTGGCAAGATGTACAATCTGGTTCAGTTGGACAAATTTTGCACACCAGCAAAAATCATTCTTTGACCACTATAGATTCCATGCTATATAGGCAATGAACTCAGCTCTTTCTTGGCTATAGGAAGCCCAAATCTACATAAACAAATCAATAAAAGTAACGTTCATTGGAGGTGTATTAATCCGACAATACTCCAACACATTGATGCTCTATGACAATGACACAACATAAGATCACCATTCTCAGGAGAGGAGTAGAAAAAACAATTTGGATTCATATCAATTCCTCTCCTTAAAAGATTAAACTTGGTAGGAAGCACATCCCTACAACCTTGCCACATAAAATCATGCACTTTGGGAGACATTAAGAGCCCAAATTCTTCTCCAAATATCTGATTGTACATTATTTTAAGCAACCCCTCAATCACCTAAACTTACCCGATAACCAGATTTGACCATATACACTCCCCACTTCTCAAAGTGCCACAAGATAAAATCTTCAAACTTGTGAATAGATAAAGGAATGGCAAGAATAAACTTCACATCTCTAGCAGAGAAAGATTGCATTACTCTACCCACATCCCACTTCTTTTCCCTATCAACAAAAAAATCATAAGCATGTGAAATTGAATCAATAAAAATAGCACCATCCTCGGCTTTGAAAGAATCCGGTTTAGGAATCCATGGATCAATAGCTGCCACAATACTCCTTCCATCACCAACATGCCACCTAACTCCTTTCCTCAGTAAATAAATAGAAGCATAGATACTTGACCATACAAAACTCAGGTTATTACCTTTCTAAGCTTTGAAAAGATCCCTCCTTGGGAAATATTTAGCTTTGAAGATGCTATAAAATAGAGTATCTTGCTCCTTAAGTAACCTGCAACCTTGCTTAGCTAACATGGCAAGATTGAAGTGTTTGAGATCCTTGAAACCCATACCACCTTGTCGCTTTGGATAAGACATTCTCTCCCATGATAACCAATTGATTCCTTTACCTTGTTCTTTCCTTCCATTCCACCAAAACCGATTCATGACAACCTGCAATTCATAACATAAAGTAGAAGGGAGCAAGAACACTGATATGCAATAAGAAGGAATTGCTTGACCAACTGACTTGATAGGAACCTGTTGTTCCAATTGTTCACCTTCTTCCAAAGTCTGTCTTTGATGTAACTAAAAATTTGCCTCTTGTTGCGCCCTATTAGAGAGGGAAGGCTAAGATAAGAACTATTTCCAATAGGGTTACTCATCCCTAATGTGTTTGAAATGCTTTACATATTATTATGTGACACACAAAGGCTAAACATAATACTAGACTTTTGGAAGTTTACAGACTGACCAAAACCAGCTTCAAAATCAGAAAGAATAAACTTGACCATTGCTACCTCATTATTATTAGCCTCAAAAAAGAAAATAGAGTCATCCGCAAATAGTAAGTGCGAAACTCTTGGGCAGCCTGCCCACTCTACAACCAGTAAGCAAATATTTATCTTTAGCATTATGGAGCAAAGTAGAAAGATCTTCAGCACATATAAGAAATAAGTAGGGTGAAATAGGATCTCCTTGGCGAAGACCCCGTTCAGGAATAACACTAACAGCCGGAGTACCATTCAAATTCACTATGTAACTAATATTTGAATAAAATATAGACATCCAATGAATCCATTTTGCAGGGAAAGCTAACACATTCATCATATCAGACAAATAATCCCAATTTACCCTGTCATAGGCCTTACTGATGTTGATTTTTAAAGCACAATAACCCAACTCCCCATGTCTCCTATTATTTAAATTATATAATGTCTCAAAAGCCACAGAAACATTATCCATAATCAAATGGTTAGGCATAAAAGCTGATTGATTCATAGAAATAATATAAGGCAAAATCTTCTTCAATCTGTTCACTAAGACCTTAGAGATAATCTTATAAATAACGCTACACATTGCAATAGGTCTAAAAACTTTGACGGATTCAGGAGCAGTAATTTTAGGAATCAACACAATATTTGTTAAAGTACGATCAGAAGGAAAAGTAACTCTTCTTAGCCAATCCACAGCACTGGCAAAGATATCATCACCTAGTATATGCTAACATTTTTGTAAGAACGTAGGATTTAGGGCATTAAGACCTAGAGCCTTGTTCAAATGCATACTGAATAAAGCCACTCTGAATTCTCCTTTCTAAATGGTTCCAACAGCCTAGCCACATCACTATTTGTAACTTTCCGCTGTACTAAATTGAACAGCCTACTTCTTTCAGTCGAACACATCTACCCAAAACAAATCCACAAAATATTCTTTAACCAACTCCTCTATCTCACCATCACTAGATGTAACAGAACCATCAATTTTGTTAACATTGTGTTTGCCTTTTATTTGTTTATGAAAGAACTTCAACTTATCTCCATATTTGAACCAAAAAGGCTTAACCTGTTGCTTCTTCCTAATTTCCTTAATCAGTAGGATTTTATTCCACTCCTCCTTCAATTTTGCCGAACCAGTACCCCCATATACATCTTTATCAATTTCTAGTTGCCTAACTATAATGTTCCTTCAATTCTAGAATTCTTTGGTACGAGCTCTCCCCCACCTGCGAACATTAGCTATAAGAGAATCTCTTTAGCCTATTAAATCAGCACTGAAATTCGAATTCTTAACCACTAGTTCCAACTTTTCCTCCAGTAACCATGAGTTATCAATTTGGAAAGGACGGATAATGGGAGCAGTATTGTTATGAGCCAAGTCGACCACTATAGCAAAATGAGCAGAAATAGGCGTGACTTGAGTTGAAGCAATTGCGTTAGGGAATAATGAAGCCTAATCACTATTGGACATTGCCTTATCCAACTTTTCCTTATTTCTATCCCCATTAAGATTCGTTCCTTCAAACAGGAAAAAATAGCCAACTGATTGCAAGTTGACCAAACTGGCATCGTTTAGAGTAGTTTTAAAACCATTCAACAGAAAATTCAGTTTTTGTGGGCCTCCTAGTTTTTCCACATCCGTAGCGATATCGTTAAAGTCTCCTACACACAGCCACGACAAAGAGCTTCTAGCAACCAAAGCACGTAAAAGATTCCAAGATGACCTTCTACGACTAGCTTTCAGGTACCCATAGAATCCAGAAAACCTCCAATTACCCGTCTCATCCACAATGCAACAATTTACTAGAATAAGCTGACATAGTAAGATCAATAGATGACCTCCAAAAAATACATAAACCTCCTCCCATACCTACTCTGTCTACAAAAAAATAATTCTCAAACCCTATCAGTAACTTTACCTCCTACAACCTTGAACATGCATATGAGTCTCGATAAAAAAAATTGTGGCCTATAACTTAAAGATAAATCTTTTAGCGCTTTAACTGTCCGAGGGTTGCTGATTCCTTGGCAATTCTAGTTGATAAATATCATAGCTTTTGGCTATCTCGCTTAGCGAGATCAACCGCTTTCCTAGACGTCGAAGAAGAACATCCAATGCTTGAACTTATTGTCGAATCCTTGTCTTTAGAAATGACAGAAGGAAGAGTCGTTTTATCACTTCTTGACCTTTTCTTAGCCTCTTCAAGTTGGCCCACCTCCACATCCTCACCCAAGTCACCAATGCTCATCCGACCCATAGAATTTGTTTCCATAATTCCCTCGTCAACCCCTTCCTTATCAGTATTTGAGTTGACTCCAAATAAGGAATGCCTAAAAGTTTGCGATTTCAACCACGCAAAATCGTTAGCAGGCACTGCATTCATTCTACTCGAAGTCAACGGCACAGACACTGAGTTTCTTTCCTCTGTCAACCACTGGCTATCGAAGCTGGTTACTCACCGATTGGAAACCCTTATATTATCATCCCTTTCGAAGCGAAGCTCTTTTGGCTTCTTATGAAGTCTCTGCTCACAGTAAGAGTCAGTGTGGCCAATCAATCCATATAGGTAGTAGAACTTATGTATCCGATCATAACTAAACTGAGCGTAGAAAGCTTCTCCTTTTGCATCTACCAACTTTTTTTTCCTACGCAATGGCTACCTGACGTCTAGTTTTGACTTAATTCTCATAATAGTCTCATTGGTTTGTGGATTATATTTCAAATCATAGGTTACATAAGAACCGATAAAATTACCGAGAGATTTTGCGAATTCCTCAATAAAAAAACCCAGGTTTTAGCCCTTTAACATACACCCAGACATTAACCAAAAGTAAAGGAACATGCAGTGGTTCATGCCCATTCTCAATCGTGCTCTAAACCAATAGATGGTGATTGAACGACTAAGGAGCACCTTCCACAACTCTATTAAAATCCACATTATTATAAAATCGGAATAAAAACCTCTTTGCACCAATGTTTGAGATTATGACACCTCCTAGAGGATGCCAGATATCCGCTAAAACTGACTTCATATAATTAAAGTTTATGGAATTATAGTTGAGAAACATACTAACCAAACACCATTCATAAGTCTGAGCCGGTTCATCCAAGACAATATTGAAAGACACACCATCTTCCTCTTCTACCAAAGGTGGTAGATTATTTTCACGTTTTATATCTGTGCCGGACAACTCACCAGAAAAAAACTACAAGGAGAAAGAACATATGCTAACAAGAGCATACAAAACTTTTTTCTCTTACAATCAAGTTAAACCTCTGAACTAAATGACATTGATCTAAGTGTGGAAGATCTAAGACAAACGTCATAAACCACTATCCTCTCATTGGTTGGATTGATGCTACCTTCTCTTGTTTTTTCTCAACTCAAAAATCCATTTAGATCCCAAAAATGTTCACATTAGAAACAGAGAAGCTACTGATCTCGCAATCAGTGTTTCTCTACTGAGGTTAGGAGCTGTGCGAGGTTTACTTGTTTATCCTACATTAATGCATTTACAGCTCAATGTCAATAAGGTATGCTTAGAAAGATGAAGGTGGTTAATAATCTGACGTCTTGCTTCAATCTTATCTAACGTAATAATAAAATATTTCTTTTTACATCCTAAAATGTACCGTCAGGTAACCTAACTCTAAGCGCTTTTCTAAGCATTGTTCGGAATGATTGGAGCAAGAGTAAGAATATTAAGTTGGCCCACTTCTTCAATGCTTCAAGATTTGTTTAATAGGTTGCGTTGGGAGTTGGTTCTTGACGGGCATTCAAACTGGAGTCCTATTCCCAGTGCTTTAAATTCCAAGAAATATACTTAACTTTGACCCATTTTCTGGTTCAAATCATAAGTTAGACATGGGTCAACATTAAACATACCTTTTACATGGTTAATTTATCTGTAGTTGGTGGACGGAATGTTTCGTCTTGTCAAAGTTGAACAATATTAATTAAAAAAGAGGTAAAATAGTCATTTGCATGTCATCAATATTTTTAAACGTTTAACTTTAATTCTATATACTTAAAAAATTCAAAGTATACTTCAAGTTGACAAAACATTGACGAAATTAATTATATGTCAATTAAATATTACATCAATAATGATACAAAATTATTTATTATTTTTAATGATAAAAATAGACTTTATTATTAAATAAAAAAGTGATATTAAATATATAAGAATAAGTTATACTTTTAAAAATTAAAATAATAAATAATGTTACATCAATAATAATGTGACATTTAATTGATGAATGATTAATCTCATAAAATTTCATTCGTATAAAATCTATTAATATTTTGAAAACATTAAAGATTAAATGTAATGCTTTAAAAGAAAAAAAATATGACACACTAAAAAAGAAAACTATATTTGAAGTCTCCTAAGAATTAAAAATTTTGAAATAAATATAAGTCACAATAAATAAACATCAAGATAAAACAACACTATATTATTTATCCAATATTTTCTGAAAAATGACATGTAATTTATATTATTTTTAAAAATAATACAATTAAATAAACTTTTGGTTTATGAATAAAAGGTTTCCATTAAAAATAGTTTTGTACTACATAATTACAACACACGATGTTCTATCTTTCTTGATTTGAAGCTTTAACGTTTTTCCTTAATTAATTTAAATTAAATTTAATTAATTTAAATTTAAATTCTTTTTATTCCTTTTTATATGTCTTGATTGTCAATTAGACAAAAAAAATCACAATTAAAATTTGTTCTAGAGTGTATAACATTATCTCAAAAAGAAAAAAGCGGTAAAATTATAAAAAGATTACACAAAAGTTGCGAAAATCATAACATGAAAGAAAAAGTTTATTAGTTGCAAAATCTGCATATTATTACGGACAACCTTATCCTCCTATAGGCTTTTGAATACCGTATTATTTCGGCCGGTATCGGCCAAAAAACGGAACGGCACGGGCAACTATCGGTACTGACCAAAAATTAGTTTTCGTTCGGTATCGGTCGATATCAACAGTACCGACTCATACCGGTCGGTATCATAAACCTTCAAAATTGCACCCTAACTCCTCGACTCTTTCAGCAGATGCTCCTCTCCTCTCTTTTCCTCTCAACTCTGTGCCGCCTCCTCCTCATCGCCGCCGCCCGTCTCTTCTCTTCTCATCGTCGCCATCATGTCTAACTGCCGCCGCACTGCTCTGGCCCTTGCCACGCAGACCCGAAGACGCCACCACCTTCTTCACCAGAAGCCGCCGCACCACAGCACCGCTACACATCACTGAAGCCACTGGAGAAGCATCTGAAGCCACCAAAGGCTAGTTGAGACTCTGACCCATGACAAAACCTGAAGACCCGCCAAGACCCGAAGTTGGTTTTTTGAATTTTTTCTTATTTCAAAATTTTCATGCTTAATTAAAATTTTTGTTGTGTTGGATACTTGGATAGTTGGATTGTGATGGATTCGGTTGGATGATGTACGGTGTTGGAGACTTGGATGGTGTTTTTTGTGTTGTTGCATGATCTGGGAACTGGCATTTTAGAATCTAGGTAGCAGATGTGGATACTAAATTGATTGGGTTCGGTTGTGTTTGTGTATGAAATTATTTAGTTGGAGTTGGAATGTGATCTGAAATTTTGAATACTGAATTGAATTGGTTGTGCTTTGTGCATCTAAAATCTGAAATAAATGTCATTTGTGTTGCTTTGGTTCGTGGATGTTCGGTTTGGAATTTGGTTTGGTTAAGATGAAGTTGCAAATTATAAATCAAGGACATAAATTTATAACATAATAAAACATGTTTACCTTGAAAGTTGACAAGAAAAAATTACAATTTAAGGCACAAAATTAGAATATAATGAAAAATCCTTTTTAAATCAACAAATATAGAAATTAAACTTGCATTGGTTCGATACTTCGTTTGGCAATACAAAAAGGCTATTGTTAAGAGTTAAGATCCTTAGAATCAAATTAAAAATTTTATAACTCTTAATTTGAAAATTATGATACCATAAATAACATATATATGATTTTTGTATTCTCACATGATTTTTATCAAATTAAATATTGGTTTTATAATAAAATGAAACTGTTGATGATGTACGTTTCGTAATTATACATCAACAATTTTTATCAAATTGTTGATGTATGTTTTGTGACAGTTGGAAATTAGAAATTGTCAGAAATTGATAAAAATGGAAATTGTTGATGTATGTTTTGTGATTGTGAGTAATTGGAACTTGTTAGAAATGGAATTTGTTGATGTATGTTTTGTGATTATTGAAAATTGGAAATTATTAGAAATTGATAAAAATGGAAATTATTGATGTATGTTTTGTGATTGTGTGAAATTGATAAAAATGGAAATTGTTGATGTATGTTTTTGATTGTTGGAAATTGGAAATTGTTAGAAATTGATAAAAATGGAAATTGTTGATGTATGTTTTGTGATCGTGTGAAATTGGAAATTGTTGAAAATTGATAAAAATGGAAATTGTTGATGTATGTTTTGTCATTGTGTAAAATTGGAAATTGTTGGAAATTGATAAAAATGGAAATTGTTGATGTATGTTTTGTGATTGTGTGAAATTGGAAATTGTTGAAAATTGATAAAAA
>JAOQMP010000005.1:14872220-14893909 GCA_027563575.1 Erythroxylum pedicellare
AAAAGGCACTCATTATTTTGATGCATCAGGAGCATTTTCTTTAAACTTAAACATATGGTCACTTGCATCACACATGATCTCGAAGGGAAATGACCAATCCGATGACATCAAAATAGGTGCTCTTTTTAGTGCCTTCTTCAACCTATTAAAAGCATCTAAACATTCTTCATCAAACACAAAAGAAACATATTTAACTAGTAAGTGAGTCAAGTGTCTAGCAATAAGAGAAAAGTTCTTGAGGAATCGTTTGTAGAACCCCACATAACCAAAGAGTGCTCGGATGCCCTTGATGTTGGTAGGAGGTGGGAGCTTTTTAATCACTTCAATCTTTATTTGATTTACCTCAATCCCCTTGTATGAGATCTTATGGCCCAAATTAACTAACTCTTGGGCTATGAAATGACACTTCTCCTAATTTAGACTAAATGAGACTCCTTGCATCTCTGTAACACTCTATCCAAATTAAATAAGAAATAATCAAAAGAGTCTCCAAAAATAGGGTAGTCATCAATAAATACCTCTATAAAGTCTTCATTCATATCTGTAAAGATGTCCATCATGCATTTTTAGAATGCGGCTGGTGTATTGCATAGACCAAAAGACATCCTCCTGTAAACAAAAGTCTCATAAGGACAAGTGAAAGTAGTATTCTCTTGGTCCTGTGGGTATATGAACACCCGATTATACCCTGAATATCAATCAATAACACCTGATTATACCCTAGATATCAATCAAGAAAATAATAAAAAGCATGGCTATCCACTCTCTCAATCATTCGGTCCATAAAAAGGTAATAGGAAATGGTCTTTCTTGGTGGCCAAATTGAGTTTCCTATGGTCAATGCTCACTATCCAACCTATAATGGTCCTAGTGGAAATCTTTTCACCTTTTTCAATCTCCATCACCATTATGCCTCCCTTATTTGACACACATTGCATTGGACTCACCCACCCACTATTTGAAATTAGGTATATAATACCTGCATCTAAAAGCTTCATCACTTCATTTTTCACATCCTATTGCATGTTTCGATTTAATCTTCTTTGCCTCTCTCTCACTATCTTGCATCTTTCTTCAAGGTCAATCCTATGCATCACCACATTGGGCCTAATCCCCCTAATATTAGAAATTTTCTATCCTATGGCTCTCATCCTCTTTTTAATGGTCTCTACCACTTTCTCTTTTTGATCAAAATCCAATTAGTTGGAAATGATGATGGGTAGGGTGTGGCCCTTACCTAGAAATGTGTATCTCAGGTGGGAAGGTAAGGGTTTTAGTTCTATAATGGGTGGCTTTATAATGGACGGTGGTGTGAGTGAATCCGTTCTCTTTAACTTCTCTTGCTCACCCTCCTCATACAATTCCTCTTCGCTCACACTCTCATCCTTATACACTTCAACAACTTCCTCTTCAGCTTCACACAATCATCCACAACATCAATCTTCATACATGGACTTCCATCTACTGAATTCTTTAAAGATTTAGTCATACTGAATTCAACCTACTCATTACCAATTCTCAAAACTAGTTTTCCTTCATGCACATCAAATAATTCCCTACTAGTATTCATAAAGGACCTACCCAAATCAATGGAAAATTCCCATCTTCTTCAAAATTCAAACATCAAAATCAATAAGAATTATAAATTTATCCACTTTTACTAGAACATCTTTGACTACCCCAAATGGACTCTTACTCGATTGATCTGTAAGTTAGCTAAGCATGGATGTTAGCTTGATGTCTCCTAGCCTCAATTTCCTGAAAATAAAAAAGGCATCAAGTTAATACTTACGCTTAAATCATATCATTATTTAGAAATTTCAAAATCAACAATATATAGAATAGTAAAGCTCCCTGGATTTTGTATTTTTGGAGGCATTGTGCTTGTGATGATCAAACTACAGTTCTCCGTGAAGGTCACCATTTGATTGTCCTCCCAAGTGCATTTGTGCATCAATATGTCCTTGAGAAACTTCACATACTTAGGCATACACTGCAATGCCTCCATTAAAGACAAATTAATTTAAAGCTTCTTCAACTTCTCCAAGAATTTAAAGAATTGAATGTCTACTTGATGTTGTCTCATCCTTTGCGAATATGAAATCTTAGGCTTGTAGGGTGGTGGTGGCATATATGGCTTCTCTTCTTTTTTCTCTTCTACCTTATCTTCTTCTATATCTTTACCTTTAACTTTCTCCTTTTTTTGGATATCCATTTGCACACTTGGCTCCTACAATTGCTTGCCACTCCTAAATGTGATCACCTTGAGTTGTTCCTTTGGATTGGCCTCAGTGTTGCTTGGTAAGCTTCCTACAATCCTAGAAGACAAAGCATTAGCAAGTTAACCTACCTGTGGCTCTAATTGTGGATGGATAAATTGTGGTACTTCGCAATCTGGTCAAACTTCGCCTCCATTCTCTTCTGACTCTTTTCTTTTCTTCTTTAACCTTCCTCTTGGCTTAAGAATTTTGAACCCAATACATCGATTAACTTGTCCATTTTGGTCTCCAAAGACCTAAGTCAGTGTTGCTAAAATATAGGAGGTCCTTATGTTTTCACTTGTCCACTTGCATTGTTAGTAATCCACATAAAAATTGGGTCGTTTTTCCACCCAAGATTGTAAGTGCTAGAGTATAGATTCTTACCTCTTTGCAGCTAGCCTAAGTAATTTACTTGTTCTGTACCATTGGCTCCTAACAAGAAGCATTCATCTTTGTCATGATTGTCCTACCCACTTAACTGACATTGTAATTGTATGGCCTTGACTATGGATGAAGAAGCTCCTTGTATGTGGCTCAACTGCTTAGTGAGGATGGTAATATGTGCTTGCAAGGTGGTCAACGAGTCAATTGGAATCATCCCTTTTTGCTTCTTGGATCCTTATCTACTCCTTTCATTTTATCACATGTAGCTGTTGCTCGCCGACTCTTCCAGAAGTTCATGAACTACATCAATAGTTTTTTTTCATCAAAGACCCTCCTACAGTTATATATATGATTCCCCTTATCCTCTAATTCACACTATTGTAGAATGTTTGCATAAGAAACTTCCTTAGAAGGTTGTGTAGCTCCTTTGTAATTCCTTAAATCTCTCCTAGGCTTCAAATAATAACTCCCCATCACTTTGTTGAAAGTTTATGATATTTTTGATAATTCTTATTATCTTGGTCAAGGGGAAGTACTTAGCCAGGAAAGCTTGGGCTAGCTACTACCAAGTAGCAATTTTTCTTGAACTGAGTGAGTTATACCATGCCTTCTCTCGATCCCTCGAAGTAAAAGGAAACAATCTTAACCTCACAACATCATCAAACAACTCATTAAACCTAAAGGTGTAAAAGATCTCCAAGAAGTTAGCAATATGGGTGTTAGGATCTTAGTTTGATAACCCATAAAACTACACACTACTCTGAAGTGTGTTGAGGAGTGACAGCTTGATCTCAAAGTTATTAGATTGAGCCACAGGCCTTGCAACTCCTTGAGGACTAAAACATGGCCTCATAAAATCCATCAACATCCTCTCAGCTCCTCCTCGCTCTCCTTCTTCTACCATATTTTAGCTTGATGTCTAGATCTTCTTTTCTCTTTTTTGTGCTTTGTAATGTCTGAAAACTTTTCCTTACTAAGCTCGTTAGACCTTCTCGTGCCTCTTATGTTCATGAACCTATAAATACGCAAGGAAGAGTATCCAACACTCTTAAATTAAATTCACCCAACAAGATGTTACACAAAACAATTTTCGACAACAACACCAAAAACTTATTGAAATCAAAAATAAACCAATTGTTTTATGCTAAAAATTGCAAGTATACGGGTTGTTACTTGTAGTAAAAAACATATATCGTCCCACTAAGATTGTGTTTAGGCACCACTTAATTTAGGTTATGCATTGTTTAAGACTCAAATTCAAATAATAAAAACTGAAAAATAAATTAAATTAAATCAAATTCAAATAATAAAAATTGAAAAATAAACTAAATCAAACAAACTAGCAACGAACAAATAATGTAACACAAGTGCAAAAACTTTGGTTTCAAGATTAGATATTAGAGATCACTTTTTCCTTATCTTGTCTCCCTCCTACCTTATTGATTGAATTATGCCTCACCTAATACGTCCTAATGCTTCAATCACCATCTCTCAAGGTGTAATCAAATGTCCCTAGCCAAATTAAATGGAATTTACTTTGTAATCCCTTAAGCTACAAAATCAGTCCACCAATTTAACTAATTATGAAGCTATCCTATGGGTAATCAACTAATTAATCAAGATCTCTCTCTAACTAATTAGTTAACTTGATAAATGAATGTCTATAGGGTGCCAAATCTCATTCTACGACCTTACATAATTTACTCAAGTCAATTTCTCAATATATTGTAAGGTTTAAGCACAACATTTATCAAAAACATTCATTCATTTAAAACAACAAAATAGGAGTTCAACAAGTAGTTTAAAAGTAATCTCTACAATAAATTCAGCCACTCATAATAGTAACAAGTTCAACCATACCCATATTCTCCAGAATATAAAACATACTGAAAAATAAAAACAAAACAAATACAATGGTAGCTTTCTTCCCTTTTGTATATGAAAATCTGAATGATGGAAGCTTGATGGAAGCTCCTGATTCCCACCTTTTCCACCTAGAAGTTTATGTCTTTCCATGAACTATCATACAATAAATGTGAATGTTGGCTTCCCAATATCTAAATGTGTAAGGAAGGCCTAGGGATTTTTTTGGTTTTAAAAAGAATGAAAAGTCCATTGAAAACTTGAGTATGGAAGCATCCTGCATTTATCTAGATGCTGGCCACAATCATGGCACTTGAGTAAGCTCTTTATCACAATCATGGCATGCAGGCCACAATTGTGAACCAATCTTAATGCTTTTGTCATGACCATAGCCTACCTACCACTATCGTAGGCCTATGTTATGGCCCAAGTTCCCTTTGAGACTCCTCCGTTCTTCGATATTGACCCTAAAACAGTAGCAAACTCATCAAGGCACCTCAAATACACAACCTTGAAGCTCAAAAGCATGCTATAACCTATAAAACACATAAAACACAAATAGTTAACAAACTAACACAATTATAACCTAAACATATACTAAATAATCAAATTAACAACTAAACACACATCAAACTACCCACAAAAACACAATGCAATCTACAACTATCAATGCTGCATAGCCGTGAGATATGCTCATAGTTGTGCAATGATTCCAACAAGCATGCTTCACCCTCCATTCTTTCATGCATTATTTACTCCAAATGTAGCTATCTACCAAGAATTTTTTTACAGCCGAAACCTATCGAAGCTTTGTCTTCTTGTTAACCATCCTATGTTGCATGCTTGTGAAATTTTTTAGATGGTTGTGAGCTATATTACATCATGATCTTGTTGTTTTCTTTTCTTTACTTGCTCTAATCTTTCTCATTCTTGCTCCATGAAGACGAGTGAGTGTGATTCTTAAGAAAATGACCCAAATATAATGCTTTCTACTGACTTTAATTCCTTTGCTTCAGAATTATGCTTAAAACCACATATGAGTCAAAGTGAGTATCTTAAGCAATTTCATGTCATTAATTGCTAAATGTTATGGAATAATTATACAAGCAATTAAGCACATGTCAATTTCCTCTACGCTTAGCTTTTGATCGTCCTCGATCAAAACGTTATAATTAAGATTACAGACCACAAACATTTACTCAATTCCCATATATTCCAAGAATATACAATCATAAACAAAGACGAACGACTTTTAAAAATCATAGCAAGAGCTTAACATTTCAAGCTTTTGCTCATAATCAATCAACAAGCATTACCTTCAGAAATTGAGCAATCTAATGGTAGACTTGAAAAATGTGTTTAAAGCAAATATATCCTTTGGTACAGTTAAATACCATTCACAATCAAGACATTCCACATCTTTGCATATCATTAATTTCCCATCCACTAAAGTTCACATAGAAAATCATGAATCAAAGGACTTTAGGGTTGTAATGTGGGTAAAGGTAAGGTGAGATGTATTTAGGTCAAGTAGCATGAAAGTCATAAAAGCTAGTGAAATAAAAGTAACACTCAATGTACATGAAGTGTAAAGCCAACATTCAATCACAATTGTGTATATCAATTATAATGAATACAAAACCGATGTTTCATAGCTCAAACTCTACCTCTCATACACAAACCACATGAAACATAATCAACTAGAAGGAATCAGCTATACAATCGATGACAATACATTGAAACTACTTGGAATAATCTTTCAAAGAAAACATCTACCTCATATTCAACTCAAATAGCCCACTCAAAACAACTTTAAGAGGATGCATTAACTATGGATAACTTTCCAAACCACATCTACACTTCCTCCTTGATACATTTATTTAAACAACTTTTTCATTCTTTTTCTTTTTCTTTTCTTTTCTTTTCTTTTGCTTTTCTCTTTTCTTTCTTTTCTTTTCTCTTATAAAAATTAAAAGAAACTACATCGACATGATAATTTCAATGATAAGACATAAAATTGCATCCTAACATTATAACTAACCCACATATATGTATACCCCCACACTTAGAATTTTATACATTCACAAACTCAACAATCAAAAAATGCTCACTAGCTCTGAGGCCTGGGAAGGACATTTAGTAAGGTTTAAAGCATGTAAGGTGGTTAATACATAAAGAAAGGTTAATAAAGCTTAAGGGGGCCTGTCAAAAGGAAAATAATATAATAGGTACTATTGTAGTTGGGAAACAAAGAATGCCTTATTGTTTCCATATTAATACTTGTGATAAAAATATGGTCTTGAATAGAAAATCAAAGAAAATTAAGGATGTACATGTCATGAAGGTCATACATCAATAAAAGAAAAACAGATTAATATGAATGTGTCAACCTATTGAGGCTTAAAATCTCACTGGCTTTGTCTACCACTAGCCTATACTCTTCTAAAGATAATGCACATTGACCAATCACAAGAGTAAATGTACATGCTAAAGTTACTATGAAATTCTCTAAGCAATTCACACTCTAATCATGATTATATAATCCTAGAAGCAATAGAAAACAAGAAATTGTTTGATTGTTTGTTTTATTCTTTCTCCCATTTTAATTGAAAAGTTAAAACAAGTAATAAGCAAACCAATATAGAAGCACACATGCATATAAAAAGAAATATGAAAATGTAAAGAAAAGAAATTAACTTCCCTTGAGTTCCTCCCAAAAAGCGCTTTTGTTTAGTGTTACTGGTTCGACTCTATGTTTTCTTATCACGTCACAAAATTGTGATCCTCAGGTGTCATATATGCTTCCTTCACATGAGGTTCTCCAGGATAAGGTCTCAGTTGTTGATCATTCATATGAAATGTCTTCTCTATATCTAAACATCTAATCTCTACTAAGTCTATACTTTTAGGAAATATTTTGAATGACTTTTTGCCTTGTTCAGTCTCGTTTAATTTCTCTAACCTGCTAGGTAAAGGTAAAAAGTCAGCCTTAACAATAAATTGGAACTCAATATTTACCTCTAAGCTAAAAGATATATCATTTTTTGGTTATATTTCTTCCTTCACTTCTTCCACACATGCAATTCCTTGAGTATTACACTCAAGATTCTCAAGCTCCTCATCACTCTGTAAGGTTTTACACTAACTTCCCTTAGGTACACATCAGGTTGATATGGCTACTTCTTTTCATTTTGTGATTCTAGTTGATTGATATCTCCCAATCTAGACATTGCATCTTGGTGGAACCATTTCACATCCTGCTAAAATTGCAATGTGTTATCATGACAACATTAATTAATTCTTCCAAGGATGTACCTGACTTTTGCTAGCTCTTGCATTCTTGGAAGTTAGACCAAAATTACCCTTCATCTTGCTATAATTGTTGTACACCCTTCTGGAATTGTTATACACCCTGCTATAATTTTTGTACATTCTGTTGAAATTACTGTACACCCTGCTAAAACTATTGTATGCTCTATTAAAATTGAAGATTGTTAGCAATCATAATATTAAGTATATCTTCTATAGATGTACTTAAATTGTGGTAAGAAACTTTTGATCCACACATGAATCGTTGTGTGTCCTGCATACTATCAAGGAAGTAATTATGTTGATTATCTTATCCATAACTAAGTTTGATCAATCCAATCATGGTTATAGGATTAAGAATATGAGTAATCGAAAAAATTACTTCTGTCCATTTTTAAAATTTTTCATTCATAAACACTAAACAAAAAAGTGAACAGATTAAAGAATAAATGAAAGAAGCAAATTGCAAACAAATATGTATAAAAAACCCAATTAAAATCAATAAAAAACTAAAATGCCACACTCCTTGGCAACGATGCCAAAATTGACAGCAATGCGTTGTAACGCTATGCCAAAATAAACTAAACCTACTACTATTATAACAGTGCTAAGTTTAGATCGATCTCATAGAGAATGTTTGGTTAGCTTTTGAAATGAAATTAATCAATGTTTATGTTTGTAGGGTTTTGGTTTTCAAATAATAAAATAAAACCTAACTAACTAACAAAATCAAATTAAAGAAAACATGCAAAAAATGATGAAAGTAGTTAATTTGTTGGGAATCTGATTCTTTAGTTTAATCTCGGCCTACACCTTAATTAAAAATATTTCATTGAATTGTTATTCTCAAACCTCTCCTTGAACTATTAATCCTAGGGTTAATGATACAATCTAGTAACTTGAGTTTTTCTTTAAGTCATGTTTAATTAAGATACAATCGTTAATTAAACCTAACTATTGAATAACCTAGGATATGATCTCTGGATTAAATTAGGTAGTAGCATTACAAATTAGGAATCCTGATTAATCAATGCAACAACCACATATGATGCGCCATTTAACCTAGGTTATGGTATCCTTAATGATTACGAACCATTAGTCACAACAAATGAATTTCAACATAACAATTACATATTATATTGAAATTCTAGCAATGGGTCCATACACAAATAATCAAACGATAACGAGAATACGATCATTCATACATAAAACCCAAGTTAATTAATATAGGATAATACAATAAATTCTTAAAGAGTGCAAGAAACAATAAATACAAGAAGAAATACACTTAACCAGGTCGTCAATGTCAGTTGCACCTCCAAACCACTGCAAGAAAGCTACACCTCCATAAGTCTCTCCATATATGAGAGTGATAGAGGACCATCAAGCTAAGTCATACAAGACATTATAAACATAGGCCTTGATCTGGTTAGTCCAAATAAAAGTGATGATGGTGATGATGATGATCCAGAGGGTGAAGAAGAATTTGAAGAAGAACCTAACTTGGTCTTAAAACTACAGTTTTGTTAAGGCCATTTGGAATTCACAAATCACTTATTTTTAAAGCTCAAATTGCATTAGGTGTTCCGATCAACAAGGTCGATGTGTGCTGTACATTTTTACTTGTGTTAGACTTAATTTGTAGCCCAATTTGAGGTCCAAATGTAGCCATTTCATTCCCAGGTCTGGCTGAATTCGGGAGATAAATAAAGACTCTAATTCTCCTTCTTTATATTGGTTTATTTCCTTTATGATCAGACCTTTTATTATCTTCAGTTATGTTTATTTTATTTCCTTATTAAAGTTGTTTTATGGTTACTTAATGGTTGGTCAGAAACCGAATTATCTGGTTCTCCATCAGTCCTTTTTGTTTGCCTTATGTCCTTATATATAACGATGTAAAGCTCTCCTACAATTCAGATAATTTTTATCAAATTAAGAGAGAATTTGCATTTGCAATTCAATGTTATCATTTGGGTTTTATTAGTTTCCAAAAACTAAAGGGTTTTGTTTGTTTCCAAAAACTAAAGGGTTTTGTTTCTTTCCAAACACCTATCTTTCACCCATTTAACTTTCCAACTGAATTCCACAATTCCAGCCTTCCATTCCCAGAATTCCAGCTTTCCTTTTCCAGAACGTCCTGTGCAAGAAACTTCATATTTTTTTACTCATCATCTCGAGAAACTTCCTTCATAAATGTTGTAGTTCCCTTCTTGAACTTCAATTTAGCCTGAAGAACCATCCAAAAATTCCCATCTGTTTGCCCAAAAATGCACTTTCTTCTAACTGTTGAGTCTCCAATTTCAGCACTTTCCTAATCCAGAACCTATCTATTAAGAAAAGTCATAACATTTTTTCTAGACATCAGATTGCCACGATTCTTCACCAAAGTTGTAGCCCACATCCTATTCTACAATTTTTCTTTAAGAATAACCTCCAAATTCCAAGCCATTGTCCGAAATTCGCCTTACAACTGACTATTGTTTTGTGCTTAGGAAATTCCAATTTTCACAAAACTTCAACCATCATACGTAAACCCCATAACCATCACTTCCAGCCACCTTATACCACCACACGCCATCAGAGAGCTTCATCGCGCTCTCTTCTTAGTTTCCCGAGCTCCTCTAGAATCCCAGCCAAAACACCAATCTGTCTTTCATGTCTCATAACTATCACCATTTGGACATTTTTCTCCAAACGAAAAGAGTTAAAACCTTTCAAAAGTCCCTCGGTTATCACATGTTTCTTTTATTAAAAACCTAGGGTTAAAGTGGTGAGGTGTCCTTCTCATCAGTGTGAGAGTTGTTGCATTGTTTCTTTTATCTCTGCTAGCATTTTGTTCTTCTGTTTTGATCGTTTTAGTCCTCTTTGCTTTCACTCTACGTTGCCATTTTGCTCCTTTTCTATCCACCTTTGCCTAATATGTTAAACGCTTGGTCGCTGGCTTGTATATACAAAATACTACACAGCTGTGAGACATGCTCATGACTGTGGAATAATTCTAACAGGCATGCTTCACCCTCCATTCTTTCATACTTTATTCACTCTAAGTGTAGCTGTCCACCGAGATCTTTTAGCAGCCAACACCTATCCAAGCTTTGTACTCTTACTAGCCATCCCATGTTGCATAGTTATGATTTCTAGATGGTCGTGAGCTATGTTGCTTCATAATCTTGTTATTTTTTTTCTTTACTTGCTCTAATCTTTCTCATTCTTGCTCTATAAAGATAAGTGAGTGTGATGCTTTGGAAAATGACCCAAATATAGTTCTTTCTACTCACTTTAACTCCTTTGCTTTTGAATTGTGTCTAAACCCACGTATGAGTCAAAATGAGTCTCTTAAGCAATTTCATGTCATCAATTCCTAAATGTTATGGAATAATTATACAATCAATTAAACACATGTCACATGCCTAGAAGTATATATGATGCTCTTAATTTAGGTCCTTTGGAAAAGATAGGTTTGATACTTTAACTAGTTAATAGGCCCAATGTATATTCTGATGGTGTGCTTGAAGATGTGCTAGTGTAGGTTAATGACCTTATGTTCCTTGCTTATTTTTATTTCCTCGACATGGGTAAGAAGTTTGAATCTTCCAAGGTGTTCTACTGCTATTTTGTTGATTGTTTCTTAGTTTTCTAATCTTGCATTACCTATGTCTGCGTCCAGATTAGTACCCTCCATTATGCAGATCCCTAAAGAGGAATTAAAACCCCTCCCCTTTAATTTGAAATATGCATTTCTTGGAAAAAATGAAACCTTACCTGTGATAATTTCAAGCTCTTTATTCTTTTCCAAAGAAGAGTGACTCTTGCAAGTTCTTAGAAATCATAAGCAGGCTATAGTTTGGAAAATTGCAGACAAAAGAGGAATTAGCCCTACTTTGTGTATGTGTAGAATCCTTTTGGAAGAAGATGTAAAACCCATGAAAGAGGCTCAACGTAGATTGAACCCTACAATGATGAATGTCGTATATAAGGAAATCATGAAATGGAATGATGCAGGCATAATATACCCCATATCTGATTCCAATTGGGTTAGCCCCATTAATAACTTCATTTTTTATGTTTTCATTAATTTGTTTTCATTATGTTAGTTTTATTTTTTCTTATTTCCAAAACCAATACCCCTAACCTAAACACCAATTAATTTCATTTCAACAACTTTACATACACTCTCTGTGGGATTGACCTAAACTTACCACTGTTATAGTAGTAACCTAGTTTTTATTTTGACTAGCGATACGACGCGTTGTCAATTTTAGTGTTGTTGCCAGGGAGTATGGTCTTTTAGTTTTTATTTGTGATTTTAATTAGTGTTTTGTATATATTTGTTTGTATATTTTTCATTTATTTCTTGACTTTTTCATTTTCTGTTTAATGTTTGTGTGTAAATAAAATTGAAATGGATAGAAATAATTTCTTTTATAACTCTTCTTCTCAATCCTATAGCCAAGTTTGGATTTATCAAACTAACTTTGGTTATGGATGAGATAACCTGTTGGACCCCGATTCTGGAGCCCAACATTCGGAATCATAAAATGTGAGCAAGCACATTTTTTTGAACTTCAAAACAGATTTTGGGAAACCTTAAACGGGAATCACAATTTGACTTTTTCAGAACATTTGTTTCCCATTGTTTTAAGTTTCTAATGAATACCCAACTTTCATCCAGAAATTGAACATTTTAAATGCCAAATCAGAATTTGACTTCTGCATATAATTTGTAAACCTATGTCTCTAGTTTAATCCATGTTAAAAATCATCTCAATTTGAACCCTATAGATCCAGATATGTTTAAAATGCTGAAGTATGCTTAGTAAAATAACACCAGTACATACTATTCCAACAAATTCCCTCACTTTCCTTCAATCAAACTTGTTCTTTTTCCAATCAATTTAAAATGCTACCAATTTTTGTGGAGAGATAGAATAATGTGTTAGGAATCTATTAGCTCAAGGATCACTTCATTTGGAGGTCCGATAACAAAGCTATGGTCGAAAGAATAAACAAGGTTTTGTCCTCAATTGTACTAAACTTGTTTCGGAACAATTGGCATAACTTTCTCCTTAGGTGTCAGATCAAGGTCATTATTAGATTTTTTGACAGAGGACTTCAATATCTACAATTTAATAGAGACCTTAAAGATAGATTTTATCATCTACAGGGTCAAAATTGGACCAGACGATAGGGTCAGACGAAACCAGATGAAGGGTCAGACGAATTAGAACAATTGTCATAACGTTCTTTAGAGATATCGGATTAAGGTATTCTTTGAATGGTTTCAAAGAGGACGCATAGATATCAAGGAATAACATTGGACCAGACGATAGGGTCAGATGAAACCAGATGAAGGGCCAGACGAATCTAGACGAAGGGCCAGACAAATAAAAACAATTGCCATAACTATCTCTAAAGATATTATATTAAGGTTTTCTTTAGATGGTTTTGAATAGGACTCATAAGTATACAACTTTAATGAAGATATTGAAGCAATATTGCGTCATCTAAAGGGATAGAATTGGACCAGACGATAGGGTTAGGCGAAACCAAATGAAGGGTCAGATGATTTGGTAAAATTAGCATAACTTTATCTAGATTTATTAGATTAAGGAGTTTTTTAGATGGTTCGAAAGAGGACACATAGGTATACAACTTTTATGAAGACATCAAAGCATGATTTTGTTATATAAAAGGATAAAATTGGACTAGACGATAAGGTCAGATAAAACCAGACGAAGGGCTAGACGAATCCAGACGAAGGGCTAGATGAATCAGAACAATTGTCATAACTTTCTCTAAAGAAATCAGATAAAGGTTTTATTTAGATGGTTTTGAATAGGACTCATAGGTCTATAACTTTTATGAAGAAATTGAAGCGAGATTTAGTCATCTAAGGGGAAAAAATTTGACCAGACAATAGGGTCAGATGAAACCAGATGAAGGATCAGATGATTTGGGAAAATTCACATAACTTTCTCTAGAGATATCAAATTAAGGTGCTCTTTATATGGTTCGAAAGAGGACTTCAAAATATACAACTTTCTTGAAGAACTTAAAGATAGATCCTATCATTTAGGGGGTTAAAATTGGACTAGATGATATAAGATGAATAGTACTCAGAAGAAGTTTAGGAACAGTACACAGAAGATGTAAGATGAACAGTGCATAGACGACACATCATCACCAGATGACACGTCATCACCAGTCGATACGTCATCACCAAACGATACCTCATCACTAAACGATACGTCATCGCCAGATGATACAATCTATACTCCTGAGCATCTCCATTTATAAGGACTATAACATTTGATTCCGATGTCTAAAAATTTCACACTATATACCGTTGGAAAGCTAGAAAGATAAACTACAACTTTTCAGAAGAAAACTTTGCCTAATTCAACCTAGATTAATCCAATTTTTCAACAAAGTCAGAAAACAAATTTTACCCCCTATGGAAGACTTGAAATTTTACACTGTGCAAACTTAGAATGTCGTGAGCAGAACCATTCAGCTACCAATTTGACTTCATTAAACTCTCAAATCTCAGCTCATTTGTCTCATCACATCCAACTACATCTGAACAATCATGATTCCTATCTTTCTTTTCCATAACTTTTCACTTAGGTATATATATAGATATATAGATATACAGATATATATATCAACAATTCATGTTCAAAATTATCAGCTCAAGTTGATAACTTCTTCACGTAAATCTAATTGCAACTCATATCATCCATACACCATTCAAATTTCATTGGCATCAAAAGAATAAAGTTTTGCAATTCTTTAATGGCATTTCAAGCCACATTACATCATCATCTCAAAATCTCAAATTACAAAAGATTCTTGAAATGCGACTAAAACATTATGCTTTCCCAAAAACTAACTCAAAATATAAATTAAGCAAATTTAGAGAAATTCCCTTAGGCTCTTGATCACTTGATCTCTTAGCTATCACCTGAAGATGGGATAAAAGGGCTTGAGCTTGAAAGCTCGTGGGTGACAAGTTTATAATGGAAAAATAAGCAAAACCTGTGAAAACATTTCACTTGTCAGAGAAAATTCTCATTTAGTTCATAAAACACATGTTTCACATCATGTAGTCAAATTCTCAAACTATAAAACATGAATGCATCAAACTTGTTCACAAATGATAAGCACATAAGCACATCAGAGTAGTTTAGGTGGATCCAAAACAGAACGTACTACACATTTCCCCTAAGGGTATTATGTAGCTGTGAATAGAACGTACTAGCGGAATCCCACATAATGGTTTTGCATAGCTGTGAACTTATGGGAGTCCTTGAAGGAGCTCTATGCCACTAGCGGGCAGGTGGGAGAAGCTTTTTGTCAAAGTGCACTTAACTTAACTTAGGGGACCACTACAAACGCACATACCATGTAATTCATAACTTGTAAACTTGTTGCCCAAAATGGCATTTTTCTGAAACTTGTCTTTTCATAGACATGAGATATTTCGATAACATGATTTCATAAACATGTTATCTTTTCAAAAACTCACTTTTAAAGTTTTTTCATGAATCATCACACAACTCATATAACAACAAATTGCAATTTCTCAAATTATTTAGAAACAATAAATGCAACACTTATGATGCAATTGAAAACACTAAACTTCTTTGACTCAAGGAAAACAATAGTGGCTTATTTACTCTATTATAAACATGTACCCACCTTGATTTCCTTGCTTAAAGACTTCCTTAAAATGCCTCTTCTCTTGTTTCTCTTGCCTTTCTTGATTTCCTTCTTGATTCTTCACCAAATGAAGAAATCATTCGCTCAAATGGAAGCTCTTCTCTTCCTCTACCTTTTTCCCTTCTTGAGCAACCTCAAACTCTCTCTTGAAAGCTAAGAAAATTGAAACACTAGCTTGTTTTCTTTTCTTTCTCCCCTTCTCTCCTTCTCTTCGTATTTCTCTCTCTTTTCTCGTCAATTTTTGTTTCTCCCCTTGTTAAAAAGCAAGACCACAATTTCTTCTTCCAATTCTACCTTTAATGAGCGCAAAAAGTCCCTTTTACCCTTTCTTATAGGCTTATGTTCTTTTAACCTTAGGTGTCTTCCCAAAAACACCGTTGAGCATTCTTATAACCTTAACACTTTAATTCCACTTACCCGTTCAATAAATCTTACTAACTTTGATAAAATCAAATAATTACAAAATAATTAATCTATCAAAACCTCAAAATTATTTAAATCATGCTTATTCATTAAGGAAAAAAAATTGGGGGCCAACATTTCTCCCCCTCTTAAATTAATTTCGTCCTCGAAATTCTTACCTGACTGATTTAAGGGCAGGGGTATGCTTCCTCTTGTGCTCCTCCGTTTTCCATTTGACTCCATCACTCAAATCATTTCTTTTAAATTACGCTAGTTAACGGATTCAATCAATCCTTCCATGACTTATTCAGATATCACACTATCTTAACTATTTCGTCAATATATTTCAGATTACTCACAATTTTTCACTTCTTGCGTAAATAACACCAATATCATATCATGTTAATATTCTTAACATGCTCACATATATCAAATTACGAATCTAAGACATCTTTCATCAGTAGCACTTCTCTAACTATTTCATATAGACCTATTTATGTCAGGCTTAGCTAATCCTTTTTCCTCACCTGAGCACACCTTAGCACGGTGATACTCTGAGAGATAATCTATCTTTTACTTAATCATTCACATCAATATGATGTCAGTACACTTAACTCTTATATCTATTTTACTGTATTCCATGTCTTTGGCGTTAATCCACCTAATTCATTTATCGTTCTTGAATCACTTAATTTCTAATACAAATCAATTTCACTTATTAGTAACCTCTCAATCAATTCTAGCCTTCAACTATTTTTAGGCCTTAATCATGACAATACAAGAGCGAACGATTCTTTATATCGTCTAACTCCTCATATAGTGTTCCAGTGAAATCATTATGATAATGATTGTGAT
This sequence comes from Erythroxylum pedicellare, assembly GCA_027563575.1. NCBI lineage: Eukaryota > Viridiplantae > Streptophyta > Magnoliopsida > Malpighiales > Erythroxylaceae > Erythroxylum > Erythroxylum pedicellare. The sequence continues at coordinate 14,889,020 of JAOQMP010000005.1, forward strand.
TCTTAAAGTCAAATAGAACTATACATTGAACTCATGTTCCTATGGACTCCAATATGTAAGCTTTAAGCATATCTCTGATAGTTAAGATCGTCGGTAAAATAAAAAATCTAGTCACTTGATTCTACATTCTTAGCTGCTAAACGTTGTTCCGATGTATTCCTACTAGGATGTATAACTTACGTTACCATTTGTACTTTTCTAATAATCTCCTTACTCTATCATTTTTATCGATTTCACATACTTCTTATTTCAATCACAAAGTATCATTTTTCCTATTCAAACTCAAAATTTAGATATATTTTCAGTCTCTCAATAAGATTAACAATTTCTGAATCCTTACTCTAGGCTTGGTTAATCCTTTCATGTGAAACTGATCTTCAATTCCCATAGCAAATAGTACTTTGATTTGCTTAAAATTCAACTCCACATTCTATGCTCCTTTTTGCACTAGATCTGATAACCTCAATATCTGAATTCGTACTTCACTACTATTGGTATTTCTGCTTACTGTATCAGATGCAACACTAACTTTACTAGGAAATACTCATTTTACAATCATAATCTTTCAGTACTTATATCCATTGTCTCAGTCTTATATTCAATTATCTCAACTCAATAATTACCTCAAATTTTAATGATCAGTATATGTATATTTATATCCAAGATGCTCCTATACATATACGGTCTCCAAACTTTCAAAGCAATCACTACTATAGCAATTTTAAATCACATATCGAATAATCATCTCATAGGACTTTAGTTGTCTCCATACATATGAAGTCACTTTATTATGCTGCATTGGATTTTCTCCAAATCTCTTATACAACATCACTGTTTACTATAAAATCTTCAAATCTATACGATATAATTAATATCAGCATAATTCCTCAAAATTCCCTTTACTTTCATTACTCATACGATTTACACGTTCTTCTTCAAGTATTCAACTATTCTTCTCAACTTTTTGAATACATTTAATACATCATCAAATTTTTGCTTAGATCGCTTTAATCCTCAAAACCATAGTACTGTCGGGGCAATTGTTAACTCAAGCAATTATTATCAAGCTCGATGTGCCCCCTGATTAGTTCTCACAATTCCTCAATAAGGTAACATTGTCTCACATTATTTTCAATTTCCCAATTGACTTCCTTTCTTGAATGATTTTCTCAATTCATTCGATTTCTTCTAATTTCACATTGAATTATTGTACTTTCTGCTCATTCATACTAATTTCTCCACATACTTTAAATTATTTTCCATCTTAACTTCTAGTGTTTGTAATACATTCATCAAGACAAATTTGTATCTCCCGTGCTCCTATATACTCCTTATATCAGTAATTAATATCTCCTCAAATTCAGGAATCCACTTATGTAGTTGGATACTTTACATGAAACAAAAATACATACATTCTCAGTAGTATATTCTACCTCTTATGCTTAAGTTTCCACTAGGGATATGACTCCAATATTCATTTCTAATTCATTACATATCCATTTCTGATTTGTTCTTTCATTGATCACCCTTAATATAAACTATCTGAATTGCTTAATCTAATTCGGTGAAATTCTTCTTAGAAAGAAGATTTCTTGCCACTATCATCTATACAATTCATGCAATCTTTATCAATCATCTGTTATCATCATCAAATGATCAACCATTCTTAATACCTCGAGAAGACCAATTTCTATCGTTTTTACAAGGTCATAACATTTTAATTACCAAAACTCAATGAAGTAGTAAACATAATCAATTCCGCATATACTTAGGTGGGTATCATCAAATTCATCCCATTTTATCCACATATTCATCTCCAACAATCCACCAATTTATATCTTACACAATTGATACTTTAACCTCCATTTATCCTAGATGATAATTTTCTCTTTATCTTTGAATTCATTACTCATTGTAACATCATCTACAATCTCCATTCTAATAATATCTTCTTATGCCGGATCATAACTCTTATCACAACAATTAAACAATCATTCTAACTCCCAAATTCAACCTCTCAATTCGATTTTGCTTGTACACCTTAAATCTTGTCATTTCCACTTATGTCTCTATTTCTTCTTAGTCAATTTATGAAAATATTTTCAAATCCATATCAATTCAAGTATATATCCACAAAAAAAATTTGCCACCACATTCACTAACATAATCACAAATATTGCATCTATATCTAACATATCGGACTATGTAATATTTCTTATTTCTAATCATCCACAAACTTTTCATTTTCTCACATTCTGCCAGATCATCATTCTCTTCTTACTAGTTCTATTAGCTCAAATGTTAACAAATGCTCATAGGTGTGACTCATACACCTACAACTCAGACTAAGGGTCAGGTACGACTGTCTGCTATGACATGATTAAAATGTATATGACCTGACATATATTTCAAAAATGCCCATGTAAGATCTCAAAACCTAGGCTCTGATACCACAATTGTTGGACTCCGATTCAGGAGCCTAACATTTAGAATCATAAAATGTGAGCAAACACATTTTTTTGAAATTTAGAACAGATTTTGGTAAACTTTAAACTGGAATCGCAATTTGACTTCTTTAGAACATTTGTTTCCCATTGTCTTAAGTTTCTAATGAATACCTAACTTTCATCCAGAAATTGAACATTTTAGAGGTCAAATCAGAATTCAACTTCTACATATAATTTGTAAACCTATGTCTCTAGTTTACTCTATATTAAAAATCATCTCAATTTGAACCCTATAGATCTAGATATGTTCAAAATGCCGAAGTATGCTTAGTAAAATAACACCAGTTCATACTATTCTAATAGATTCCCTCACTTTCCTTCAATCAAACTTGTTCTTTTTCCATCAATTTAGAATGTTGCCAATTTTTGTGGAGAGATAGTATAATGTGTTAGGAATCTATTAGCTCAAGGATCACTTCGTTTGGAGGTCCGATAACAAAGCTATGGCTGAAAGAACCAAACATGATTTTGTCCTCAATTATATTGAACCTATTTCGGGAGAATTAGCATAACTTTCTCTTTAGGTGTCGGATCAAAGTCATTCTTAGATGTTTTAAAAGAGGAATTCAATATCTATAACTTTCATAAGACCTTGAAGATAGATTCTATCATTTACATGGTCAAAAATGGACCAGACAATAGGTTCAAACGAAACTAGATGAAGGGGTCAGACGAAACTAGTTAAAGGGTTAGATTAAGGTGTTCTTTGTATGGTTTAGAAGAGGAATCATAGTTCTACAACTTTCATGAAGACATTATAGCAAGAATTTGTCATCTAAAGTAATAAAATTAAAGTAGATGATAGGGTCAGATGAAACCAGACAAAGGGCTACACGAATCTAGACAAAAGGCCAGATGAATCAGAACAATTGTCATAACTTTCTATAGAGATATCAAATTAATGTTTTATTTAGATTGTTTTGAAGAGAACTAATAGGTCTCCAACTTTCATGAGACATCAAAGAAAGAGTTTGTCATCTAAAGGGATAAAATTGGACCAGACAATAGGTCAGACGAAACCAAACGAAGGGAATCAGAACAATTGTCATAACTTTCTCTAGAGATATCAGATTAAGATGTTCTTTAGATTGTTTTGAAGAGGACTCATAGTTCTACAACTTTAATGATGACATAGAAGGAAGGTTTTGTATCAGATGAAACCAGATGAAGGGTTAGACGATTTGGGAAAATTGGCATAACTTTCTCTAGAGATATTGGATTAAGGTGTTCTTCTTTAGATGATTCGAAATAGGACTTCAAGATCTACAACTTTCTTAATGACTTTGAAGATAGATTCTGTCATCTAAAGGATCAAAATTGGACCAGACGATACAAGATGAACAATACTCAGAAGAAGTTTAGGAACAGTACACAGAAGATGCAAGATGAACAGTGCACAGAAGTTACATGTCATCACCAGATGATACGTTATCACCAGATGACACATCATCACCAGATGATACGTCATCACCAGACGATACAATCTATACTCCTGAGCATCTCCACTTATAAGGACCATAACTTTCGACTCCGATGTCCAAAAATTTCATACTATATACCGTTGGAAAGCTAGAAAGATAAGCTTCAACTTTCTAGAAGATAACTTTGTCTAATTCAACCTAGATTAATCCAAATTTACCCCTGAAGTCAGAATACTAATTTTACCCCTATGGAAGACTTGAAATTTCGCACTGTGCAAACTTGGAATGTCCTGAGTATAACCATTCAACTACTAATTTGACTTTATTAAACTCTCAAACCTCAGCTCATTTGTCTCATCACATCCAACTACATCTGATCGGTCATAATTCCTATCTTTCCTTTCTATAACATCTCATTTAGGTGTATATTTGTATTTATATATATCAATAATTTATTTTCAGAATCATCAACTCAAATTGATAACTTTTTCACGTATATCTAATTTCAACTCACATCATCCATACACCATTCATATTTCATTAGCATCAAAGGATAAAGTTTTACAAATCTTTAATGGCATTCCGAGCCACATTACATCATCGTCTCAAAATCTCAAATTACAAAAGATTCTTGAAATGCGACTAAAACATTGTACTTTCCCAAAACCAACTCAAAATACAAATTAAGTTATTTGAAGAAATGCCCTTAGGCTCTTGATTACTTGATCTCTTAGCTATCACTTGAAGATGGGATGAAAAAGGGGGTGAACTTGACAGCTCGTGGGTAGTAAGTTTATAACGGAGAATAAGCAAAAATTCGTTGAATGTTCTTTTATCTTATAAAAGTCATAATGAATTCATAAAAAGCTTTGTTCTCAAATTCTCAGTCAAATTCACAATTTTAGCTCCAAAACTCATAGTTAAAAATATCATCACATCAAAACACTCAAATTATGCAACAA
>JAOQMP010000005.1:14895867-14910523 GCA_027563575.1 Erythroxylum pedicellare
TCACTATTCACATGTATGTGTATGCATGAACATATCAAGCGTTTCTAAACACCCACTGACCACTCAAAATTACTATTCTACCCTTCCCACAAGTAATGGGATGTTACAATATCACCACTGTATCGTTTTCTGCGATGATAAATGGAGAACCTACTCAAAATTAAGAAGCTTCAAGAGGAATTCGTCAAGGTGACCCCCTTTCTCCTTATTTGTTTCATATTACCATAGAAGTTCTTTAAAAAATCACTCAGCATTGTATAGAGGCCAATATGAATTTTAGGTTTCATACTTAATGTAGAATTCTCGATATCACTCAACTTTCCTTTGCTAATGAATTGTTTATACTTTGTGAAAATGACTTTACATTAATTAGAACACTCTTAACATCATTGCATACATTACAAGAAATGTCAGGTCTGAAATTCAACCCAATCAAGAATGCAACTTATCTAACTAGGCACAATGGTGATGAAGCAATGAGAATGATAGAAGATTTGGGACCTACTATTCTTCAATTACCATTTAGATAATTGACGGTTCCTATATCTACAAATTAACTTAAGGATGCTAAATGTAAGCCCCTTATTGATAAGGTGAATAGAAGAATCTCTAAATGGAACAACAAATTCCTGTCATATAGAGGTAGACTGAAATTATCCATCTATATTTTTAATAATCTACATGTTTATTGGTTATTGCACTTGGCTTTTCCTAAAGGAATTCTAAAGAAAATAAACAAGATCATTAGAGACTTCATTTGGAATGGACAGAATTTTGGTGTTGAGAACAAGTCTAAAGTGAAATGGAGTGTCATGTCTTCGTAAGTAGAATGGGGGTTTGGGAATCATCTCAGCTACTAGAATGAACAAAGTTCTACTGGCTAAAAAATTATGGAGCATTTATTATGATAAAGAGAGCTTATGGGTAAGGTGGGTTCATATGTGCCACACCAAATAAAAAAACGTTTGAAGTATCTCTTAAAACTAGCTCAATCATATATCTTTCGATAGATTTTACCCACAAGGTCATTCATGCGCCCTCACATTAAGCACTACATTTATAGTGGGGTAAGCAGTTCCTTTTGTTTTGATCGTTGGCATGAATTGGGCCCTCTTTGTAATACTCCACTCTTTCTAGCCTTAAAAGGTTCTATCTAAAAGATACTAAAGTGCAGGTGTTAATTCATAATAATAGCTAATATTGGCCTTTCCATAGAAAGAAGAATTGGAATGATTGTAGAACACTGGGCTACTTATCTTCTAGACCAAGCCAAAAAGGATGTAATCCAATGGGAACTTCACAATTCTCATGTATTTACTACTCAATCTTACGAGCAATTATTAATGGGTCCTATGGTTAGATTCCCTCTTCATATTCTTATATGAGGCTTAGGTATATCATTAACTCATTCTTGTATGTTATGGTTAGCTGCACTATACATATTGGGAACCAGAGATAAAATCAAATTTCAAATTCTTAACCTAAGTTGCCCTTTATGTTCTAGATTGAATGAAATGCCAGATCACATATACTTTGAGTTCTTTCATACAAAGCCAATTTGGAATGCATTTCTTAACCTTTTTAGCCTACAAAACCAAAGCTGGATAAACTATTTATCTTGGTTCAATCAGTTAAGTTAGACTAATAGTGAGGATCAAAAGGTCTTCAAGAGAGGCTTTGTCATGTTAGTGCATTATATATGGAGGATGAGGAATACTAAAATCTTTGGTAAGGTAGAAGAGTTTGCAGAGTATGGATGAGTATAATTTTACCTTAAATCATGGTTACTACTGATTAACAACGCATTTCAAATCATATTAAGGTGCAACTACAATTATAGGTGTAACATCTCGTTTTCATACTAAGGGTTAAAACCCTATACTTCTGTAATTGAGAAACAACAATGAGAGATTAGAAAATTACATTTCATGCTTATGCATAATGTTAGCATACACACACGTGAATTTGATTATTGCATGCATGACAATGAATTATTCATGCATTCATTTGACATTTCCCAAGTAAAAAAGATTGTTTTAATGTGATTATGATATGGATAGAGAATATTTTGCCTTAAAAATTGATCTAGTGAATTAAATTATTGATTTAGAATTTTTGGTGAAATATGAGAATTTTATGGAATTAAGGGTATTTTGGGCTAGGAAAAATGCCAAGTGGTAGAACAATTGATTAAATAGTAGTAGAAATAAGAATCAAATGGTAGTGAAAATTTTTATGAATGGCATTAAGATTTATTGACAAAGTGTCATTAAAAATTGGGAGAAAAGTGGGTTGAAAATTGGACACAAATTAACTAGTTAATTAAAAGACCAAAAGAGGATCATGAGAAAGTGACATGTGTCACTTACCACACCACTTGTTTTAAATTATGATTTTTATTAAGTCCCACATTGTGGTCTTTCACTTCCTATTTACTCCTCTCTTCGTTAGCTTCTCTCATCTTCATCTTCTTCATTTTCTTTATTTTCTTCATTTTCCTCTCCTTCTCGCGACACTTTATTCTCCAAGCATCAAAGTTGAACCTTGCTTTCATCACTAGCCACTTAAATACCTTGCTATCTTCTTCTTGTTGCTAAAGGACCTAACCTATTCCACCTTAAAAGTTAATGATCGTGTATGTTGGAGGAGTTAGGGTTCATAGGGACTCTTAAAAAAGCTTTAGGTAAATCAAGTAAATAAAATATTAATCTTCATGTCTTTGTTAAATGAAGCATATTTGATGATAGTTTAAGAGGAGGAATGATCATGAAAAAAATGTTGAAATATATGTATAACGTGGGTGGACAATGAACATATCATGTCTTGCTTTTATGTTTTGATGGGTAATAGATTATGGGTAAAGAAATGAACACATTGATTTCTTGTTTTTGTGTTCATGATGATCAATATTTCATAAGTTGTTGAGATGATCTAAGCTATAATGATCATTAAAGACGATATAGGAAAAAGTGCATAAAATTGTTATAGATAATAGGTTTTATGTTATGTTTTCTTGGTGTATTAATGTGGACCTCTTTGGGTGTTTTAGAGATGAACTAAAATGAGTCTAGAGGTAAACAAAGGGAGTAATGTGGTGTCCTAAAATGGGAAGAATTAAGGTGATAGTTAAGAAGTGAAATGAAAGTGGAAATGAAGATAAATATGTGCAAAAACTTAATGATGAATGTATATATATATATATATATGTTCTATTTTTAGTGTTCATGATCAATCATGGACTATAATTTGTTTATAGATGATATTGAGTTGAAATGGAGTTAAGAATGATGGGAAAATAATGAGTAATTAAACTAGAAATGATAGACCAAGCATAAGGTGTTGAATGTAGTAAGGAAAGAGTCAGAAATATAGAAAATATGGATGCAATTGGATATCTTTTAGGGAAAGAGGCATAACTTTTTCTGTGGAGGTTGGATTGAGGTCATTTAAGTATGCTTTTAAAGAGGACTTCAAGTTCTACAACTTTTATGAAGATCCTAAGGAGAGATTTTTCTATCTAAAGGGTTAAAATTTCACATTTTTATAAGTGACCTCTGAAGGTACGCTCGGCAGACATGATATCCCTTCAAATGGACATAAGCAAAGTTAAAAAGCTACAAAACTGGAGAAGGTATGCTCAACAGACATTCACTAACCAATTAGACTTAATTTAGGCTTGAATGGAGCTTGAATTGAACTTAGAATGATGCTCGGATTAAGTGACTAAATGTGTGATATGTATGAACTGATAATGGAGGTTGTAACTTAGTGAATGAATTATTAATATCAAAGTACGAAAGGCATGAGTATAATATGAATGAAGACGTTCATATGATTATAGTTATGATTCAAAGGAGTTGAGTAATATGTATTAAGTAAATATGAATGAAAATTGGTATTATGAGAGCATACAATATTAGAAAGAAATGACGAGAAATTGATTTATGATATTACAATAACCAAGTGTTCTTCAGGTGTAAGCCTAAGAATAACCTAGACATATACAAAGGATAAGGATTGAATGGTGGACTTAGAATGATCATGTACCAATCAAGTGTAAACCTAAGTTTAATTAGGTGTATATGATTTATGAAATGTGAATGAACATAAGATGTGAATTTAGGTAACATATCCAGGATTGTCATTGAGCAGGCATTATACACAACACATATACATATATATGTGATTAAGTGTTTATAATATTTTTCAATTAATAATGTGTGTGCACAATATGTGTATTGCATAATTTTGATGTGCAAGATAAAATGTCCGCATCCAGACGTTTCTAAATCATGGAAGCTAATGCTTATATGGAGCATACTGTGAGTCAACCTAGATGGTCTCATTTTCTTTGTTCATTCTATTTTAAATTTCTGTATTGAATTACTACTGAATATGAATGTGATTGAGACAATTCTAGAAATTAATAGTCCGAGGAACTTGATAAATGTGAGAACATAGGAAGTGCTCCTTGTATGTAAATCTAAAAAAAATATGTGTACTCAACAGAACTATTGAATGCCGGACTTAGGTCCGATGACATGTGAAAGTGAATGGGACTTAGGTCCGATGACATGTGAAAGTGCATGTGTAAAATGAAATAAAGTGGCTGATTAATCTTATGTGATTGTTGCATTTCATTACATGAATGCATGATAACATAAAGGCTATTGTGACTGGAGAAGCCACTGAAAAAGAGATTAAAGCTTAGAAAGTGAAAAAGAGCTTAAAGCTCATAATGTGATTAAGAGCTAAAGGCTTACTATGTATAATGAGGCCGGTTTCTCCAACGAATACAGGATAGTTATCAATGAACTCAGTATTCACAATAGATACGGGATAGTTATAGGCACTCGGTCACAACAATAACAATTGAAAGTGAGTCTCATGGGCATTGCATATAAAATTGATATGTATATTTTGAATGATTAAAATGATCTGTTTGACTACTCTGAATGTGAAAAGTGAAATAAATGATCAAAGTGATACATGATGCTAAATGATTACTAGTGGATTGATGTGAATTACGTGATTACATAAAATGTATGTGTTATGTGATATGAGGGAGTCATCGAGGATGGTTAACTCATTGAGTTCGCAAAACTCACAAAAATTGAAACATTATTTTTCAGGCTTAGAGGAGTTACCTCAATAAAACGGGAGTCTAGCCACTGCATTCGAGTAAGAGATAGAGGTCGGGATTAGTTCCTGTCTGCATAGATTTTTTCATTATTTTGTATTATAGAATGTATTCCGTAATTATTGTATCAAATGTTTGTAATAACTTTCCAAATTGGAAATGTTTGTAAATGAGATTGATCAATAAGTGGAATAATAATTATGATTACGATGTTTATGAAATAAAAATATGGGCCCAATTTGATCGGTAGCTTTCTGTAATATGCGTGTGATTTATGAAAATTTTTTAATGAGTTTAATTGACTGACTATTTTAGCATGCCACCTTCGTATAGTATGTCCTCTAATACCATCGATATGTTCGGGGATATACCCTACAAGAGTGGGTGTTACAATAGGAGATGCTACTTTTGAAGATTATGTTATTGTAGTTACTTATTTTATGTAATAGTTCCTCCCCTTAGAATTGTAAGTTTGAACATATTATAATTTCCACCTTTTTGGAATTAACTTATTACTTACTTTTCAAAAAAAATTCTTATCACTATTAAATCAAATACTTAATCCTTTAATTAATTTGATTTTAAGAGTGGCAGATAAATTTTGTTTTTAATTAAATAAAGATGTTATCTTTATAATGAGTAGAAGTAATGTAACAAAGAAAAGCCTCCAAAGGACTAACCATTATTAATTTTCATCGTCTTATTGGAAACGTGTGTAGTATACCAGCCTTTACGACTTGGTATTAATAAGATATTATATTCTTTTGTTATATATCTTCACCGCCACTTTTGATACAATTTATGCATTCTTTAGTATCTAATTGACTCATAAAAATTTAAGTTCCTCTTAAGATCTAAAACATGTCTATTATTTTGTAATGTTTGTTATATCATGTTGGTCATTTTGTTTGAACCTCTTCATTCTTGAATTGCTTAAATATTTTACCATTTACTAGATAAGCTTTTATAAAATTCTTTGCAACTTTATTTTTCTACCAGCTAATCTTTCCCTGCAATGTAATTATGTAACAACTCTTTATATAAATTGGTGTGAAACGATATAAGCTAAATCCAGAATTCATGACTTAAGGCCTATCCATACTGAAAATTAATACTATCATCATTGACTATATATTCACTTACGTACCCATCATTCTAGTGTTGATTCTTTATCTCCTTTGTTGATGCCATAGTCTAGTTTCCTAGGTGATATTTCCATTGTAATTCCAACAAATAATTATGGCATCAAACTCTTTCCCCTTAACTTTGATTTCAAATGGCCCAATTGTGCCTTGCTAATTTCATCTTACACCATCTTAGACAAAGTAGAGTTGAAAATTCATCATCCTCTCTTTTATGAAGAATAAAATCTTACACCATCCGACTCTTTTTAGCTTTTTATTAGCACTAATATTAATGTTGCTGACTAATAGTTTTTATAGGGATCACAACAAAATCAACACCTTCACTTTATAATTAAACATTATTTTTCCTATGACCTCGATTGGGTTATAAATTCATTAAAATCACTAGTTTATTCGACTTTTATTTCCCCTTTTCTCACAATAAACTATTAGCACATCATATGTAACTTTTGTTTACAACACATACATGACCACTTTTATCAAATTTATTGATGTTTTCACATTTGTTATTAAAAGAAGTATTTAATTCTAATGCCAACTGTTAGTGACTTTATTTTCTATCTTTTTATGTGTTAATTTTCTTTGTTCTTGAAGTTTGAAGTTATATTTAATGGAAATTAACCTTGTTTTATGTCAAGGTGTATTTTGGAACCAAATAAAAAGAACTACAAACAGGTTGGGACAAAAAGAGTTGAACCATACATTGAACCTAAATAGACATGGCCTCATGCAGTGAATTAAGTGGTGAACAATCCAAACCAAAACACAGTGCACACTAGGGATGTTGGTCCCAAATATTATTTTATTATTGTTAAGCATGATTTGATTAAACTATGAGGACTTCATAGATTAATTATTTTTGGAGTTAATAGGTATGTCAATGTTGGTGGGATTTTAGTACTTTGGTTAATTAAATTAAATTAGTAAGTGTGCAGTGTAAAAAAGGGCATTTTTGGCAAGTCACTTAAGTTTAAAAACCATAAGACATTGAAGGAAGGGAAAATTGGACATTGCACACTCATTAGGTTAGAATTGGAAGAAGAAGAGTGGTCTTGCTCTTAGAAGAAGAAGAAAAACGTGAGTTGAAGAGAGAAAGAAGAGAAATTGTGGAGAGGAGAGAAAAGAAGGAAGATAGTTAGGGTTTCATCTTTTCTTAGTTTTCAAGAGAGATTTTAAGGTTGTTCAAGAAGAGAAAAAGAGAGAGGAAGAGAAGAGCATTCATTTGAGCCAAGAATCTTTTTATTTGGTAAAGATTCAAGGCAAGTGCGTTTCTAATCCTTTAGATTTTTTGAAAGGGTTTTGGTTCATGAAGCTTAGGAAATGTATGGGTCTTAGTATTCCAGAATCAATTTCAGTGAATATGTTTCTTTGGGTTCTAAATTGGAATTCCTATTGAATGGAATTTTTTTCTATTGTTAAAGGAAATCAAGGAAGGCAAGAGGAGCAAGAGGAGAGGCATCCTTAAACAAATCTATAAGCAATGAAATTCAAGGTGGGTTACATATTTATAACTGAGTTAATAAGCCATTAATGTTCCTTTCAAATAAATGGAATTAAATGATTTCAACTACCTTACAAATGTGCATTTATTGTTCTTTAAATACTTTGAGAAAATGCTACATGTTTTGTATATGAATTTTGTGGATGAATTATGAAATGAAAATGGAAATGAATTTTGGAAATATATTGTGCTTATGAAATCATATTTCCAAAATGTGCCTTTTTGGGCAATATGATTACAAGTTATGAAATATATGTTGTGTGGGTTTGTGGTGGTCTATTCTATTTTTTCAAGTGCACGTCGACTCTATTAAAGGCTTCTCCCACCTACCCGCTAGTGACATAGTACTCCTTCATGGACTCCTTCATGTTACGACTACGCAAAACCATTATGTAGGATTTCGATAGTACGTTCTGTTTACGAACTACACAAGACCATTATGTGGGATTGTGTTAGTACATGTTGTTATTTCTAAAGATTTACAAGATCTCCCCTATGGACCTACCAAAACCATTTTGATTTGCTAATGTGTTTAGAATGTGTTGTTAAGTTTGATGAATGCATGACATATGCTGCTTATGAATTGTTTAATAAGTTGGGAATTTGAGAAATAAGTGTTTTATGATTTTAATGCAGAATTACTATGGTTATGAAGATGTTAAATGGTTTTGCTTGTTCTCGAGTATAAACTTGTTACCCACAAGCTTTTAAGCTCAGCCCCATTCCATCCCTATCTTCAGGTGATGAGCAAGAGATCGAGTGAACGAGAGGCAAGGCATCACTCCAATTTGCATATCGTTGTATTTTGAGCTAGTTTTTTTTAAAAAAACACAAGGCTTTAGTTGCATTTTGAGTTTTATTCCTTCATGTACTTTTTATATTTTTTGGATTGAGACCAATGTTGTATTGTAGCTTAAAATGCCCATTAAAGCTTTGTAAAACTCTAATCTATTGAAATTAATGAAACATATTTGGGTTTGCTTATGACTTTTCATGTTTTCGCATTTCACTCTCAAGAATCTAAGGATTTAAAGAAGTTTCTTTTGTATATGGTTGTATTCATCTTTTGGTTGAGTTATAGATGTGGTTTCGGAGGTGTATGTGCAAAATTTGGTGTTTGATAGTTGAGTTTGGGTGTCTGGGATCAAAAGTTTTGCCGCGCGAAGCCAAACTTGGTCGCGGCGAACCTTTCCTAAAGGGTATTTCTGATTGATTTGACAACTTCGCCGCGGTGAAGGCAAACTTTCACCGTGGTGTATTTGTCACGAGAGGTAGTTGGGAATTATCCAGGTTCCTCACTGCAACGAAGCTAGCCTTTCTCCACAGCATATTTCTCCTGAAGGGTATGGGTGTTTGATTCGGGGACTTCACCGTAGTGAAGTCGAAGGTTTGTTACGACAAACTTGCCCCGAAAGGTCCTTGGAAATACTTCCATAGTTTTGCTACGATGAAACATTATGTTACTGCAGCGAACCCGCCATTGCTGACTGTGAAGTTTTCATTTCAAATTTCATGTTTTCAACTTTCCTCTCCCACAACCTTCACCTGATCGTACCAACTAGTTGCCTTAGGATTAGTGAAGGGACTGGGCCTAATAGGGTAATATGCTCATGTTCTATGATTCTAGAGTTGGACTCCAAAAATGGGGTCCAACATCTTATGGTATCAGAGCGATTAGGTTTAGGAGTATCCTTGGCATTAAATGGGTAGTTTTCAATTACGAAATGAACATGCATTATTTTTGTGTTGTTTTACACAATTTGAAATTTGTTTTACATGAAGCATGAACTAAGTATTTTTAGATGGTTTTAAATTGAAGGAGTGATTATATCGTCTCAAAAGAGAACTTGAGGAGCTAAGACTCAATCTTAATCTTACTGGGGAAGTAAGGATGAATCTTATGTCCCGTAAGACACGAGTACACACTCTACTCTTAATTCTAAGGTACCTAGTGTGCAACATGAAGTGTCACCACCTCCTCCTCCTATGCCCCAAGTAAACCCCATTGATCTGCATTTCTTTCAAGCCCTTACTCAGGTCTTCACATACGCTATATGCCAAGCCCCACAAGTTCCAATGCACGCTCCAGTAGAGAGGAGCGGACAGTATAATAAGCTTTACAAGTATGGGGCTGCCGACTTTAATAAGACTACTAATCCTAAAGAAGCTGAGGCATGGTTGAGAAGGACTGAAAGAATCTTGGATCAGATGAAGTGCACCGATGAATAGAAATTGGATTATGCAGTTAGCTTGCTACAAGGGGACGCACTCTATCAGTAGAAATTAGTGCCTCACAGTCAGGTCATACCACTGGTATGGACATAGAGAAACTTTCTGGAAGTTTTTAGGAAGAAATACTTCTCGAGAGCCTATGTCTAAAAGAAGGCCAGAAAATTCTTAAATCTCACACAAAGGGATATCAGTGTGAGTGAATATGAGCTGAAATTCACCCAGCTTTTACGGTATGTGGCCAATATTGTTGCTAATAAGGAGGACAAGTGCTGTAAGTTTGAGGTAGGACTTCACTTAGGGATCAAGGAGAAAGTATTGATCCATAACTTTTGTGACTACCAGTTATTAGTAGATACTACAATCCAAACTGAAAAACTAGAGAATATAAAGTTTGAAGTGAATAAGAAGAGGAAAAATCGGGAAAAGTCTTCCTAGAAGGGAATGAGTGCCCAAATGCTTGAGAGGAGTATGAGGAGCTTCCACAAACAGAGTGAAGTGGGGAGTAGTGGCTCAACTAAGAACAAGCAAGTAAGGGCAATTTCAGTGCAAGCCTCAATTGTGGGAGGCAATAGTAGGATGAAGAGGAGTAGGTATACGAACCCCTAATGTGAACATTGTGAAAAGTTTCACAGCGGGGAGTGCTTCAAACTACTAGGAGTATGTTTCTGAAGTGGAGAGAAGGGACATATGGTTAGGGATTGTCCCCAAACACGAAGGTAAGATGGATCTCAGTTGCAAGCCCCAAAGAGAGATGAAACATTAGGAACTAGAACAACCACTAAGGTAGAAAGTTCTAGAGTGACAAGGAAGGTTATTCCTCTAGGGAGGCCAAGGGGTCCGACACAATAAGGGTGTTTTCCATGACTAGAGATGAAGCTACAGTCACATCTGAAGTTGTTATGAGTATGGCTTAACTATTTAATTAATAAGTATATTTACTGATTGATTCTAGTTCCACGCATTCTTTTGTTTCTAGAAGCATGATATTAGATGGTGTTAATTTGGTCCCATTGGATAGTTCATTGATTGCTAGTATTCCTTTAGGGAGGAAGGTGACAATAACTCAAGCATATAGAGATTGTGAACTTTTTATTAATGGTGCTAGACTGGTAGTGGACTTACTGCCTTTAGATTTAAAGGGCCTAAACATTATACTTGGAATGGATACGATGGAGAAATATCATGCAAAGTTAGATTGTAGCCTCAAAAAGGTAGAATTTGATCTTGGTAAGGGTAAGAAGGTGACTTTTAGAGGAGACAGAAGAACACCATCACCGAAAATTATTTCGGCTTTGCTAGCTAACAGGATGATGAGTAAAAGGTGTGAAGCCTTCTTGGCACACATTATGGACATCGATATGAATGAAGGAAAGTTAAAAGATTTTTCGATTTTGAGGAAATTTCCAGACGTGTTTCTAGAAGACTTACTTGGTTTACCACCACTGAGGCAAACTGAGTTTGCCATCGATCTAAATCCAAGTACCACACCTATCTTCGTACCGTCATATAGAATGACTCCAGCTGAATTGAAAAAGCTTAAGGAACAATTGGAAGACTATTAAAGAAGGGGTATATAAGGCTAAGTTTGTTGCCATAGGGAACGTCGGTTCTGTTTGTTAAAACGAATGATGGAACATGGTGCATGTGCATTGACTATAGGAGACTTAACAAAGTGACCATTAAGAACAAGTATCCTCTGCCACAAATCGATCATCTGTTTGATCAGCTGAGACTTTTCCAAAATTAATCTCAGGTCAAGCTATCATCAGCTCAGAATCAGAGAATCTGATGTAAATAAGATAGCCTTTAGGACATGTTATGGGCATTATGAGTTCCTAGTCATGCCATTCGGATTGATCAATGCTCCAACTGCGTTTATGGATCTTATGAATAAGGAGTATCTAGATCAATTTGTCATAGTGTTTATAGATGACATTTTGGTTTATTCCAAGAGTGAATAGGAACATAAGGAACATCTCTGGACAGTGTTCCAGATGCCAAGGGAGAAGGAGCTTTATGCTAAATTCAGCAATTGTGAATTTTAGCTTCACAAGGTGATATTCCTTGGGCATGTAATTTAGGGATGGGGTATATATTTATCTGAGGAAAGTTGAAGCAATGGTGAAATGGTATGCACCAAAGACAGTGGAAAAAGTGAGAAGTTTTTTAGATTTAGTAGGATATTATAGGAGGTTTGTTAAAGGATTCTCTATGATAGCTGCTCCGATGACCAAATTATTAAGGAACAATCAAAAATTTATTTAAAGTGATGAATGTCAAAAGAGCTTTGAGGAGCTTAAGCACAGATTGACAAGTGCTCCAATTTTGACTTTGCCTATGGGAGATGAGGGTTATATAGTTTATAGTAATGCTTGAAGAAAAGGTTTGGGTTGTGTGTTGATGCAAGGAGACAAGGTAATAGCTTATACCTTGCAGCAACTAAAGCCTTATGAACTAAATTACCCGACTCATGATCTAAAGTTAGCAGTGATAATTTTTTCCTTGAAAATTTGGAGTCATTATCTGTATGGAAAGAGTTGAATTTGAAACAGAGAAGGTGGTTAGAGTTACTTAAAGATTATGACTTGTTGATTAAGTACCATCCAGAAAAAGCAAATGTAGTGGTCGATGCCTTAAGTAAGAAATCCTCCATAGGCTATGTTTAGATAATTTATCTATCGTTGTTGAAAGAGATGGCTAAGCTTAGAATAAGCTTTAAACATGAGGAACCTAATTGCATTATAGCTAATTTCAGAGTGAGACTGATCCTCAAGGAGAAAGTTAAGGAGTTACAAGCACAAGATGCAAATTTGAACAAGCTCCGAGAAGAAATTAAGAATGGCAAAAAATAAGAAGTGGTAGTGAGGTGTGATGGACTTATGGTTGTAGGAAATAGACTTTGTATTCTGAATGTCAAGGAAGTAAAGGATGAGATACTCAAAAAGGCACACAATGTGCCTTATGTCATGCACCCAAGTAGCACCAAGATGTACAGAGATTTGAAAGAGCATTTTTTGTGGAAAGGCATGAAGAGGGATGTAGCAGAATATTTAAGCAAGTGTCTAGTCTATCAGTAAGTCAGGGCTGAACACCAAGCACCTTCAGGCAAGTTAAGGCCATTGTCCATTCCTGAGTGGAAGTGAAAAAAGGTAACCATGGATTTTCTGATGGGTTTGCCCAAAACTAATAGGAAGCATGATGCTATATGGGATATTGTTGATCGTTTGATGAAGTCAGCCCATTTTTTAGCAATTAAACTTACTGATTCTCTGCATGTGCTAGCAAAGAAGTATATTGGGAAAGTATGCAAAAAGCTTTGGGGACTAAGTTAAATTTTACCATGGCTTTCCATCCCCAAACAAATGGCCAATCTAAGAGGACCATTCAGACCCTTGAAGAAATGCTCAGGGCATATGTGATAGATTTTAAAGGAGCTGGGGATGAGCATTTTCCATTAGTCGAATTTGCTTACAACAATTCATACCACTCAAGCATTCAAATGGCTCATTATAAAGCACTGTACGGAAGAAGATTTAGAACTCCTATATGCTCGGATGAAGAAGGAGAAAGGAAATTAATAGGACCAGAGTTAGTTTAGATAACAATTGATAAGGTCAATATAGTTAAGCATAGGATTAAAGTAGCTCAAGATAGAATGAAAAGCTATACTGATGTATACCGAAAGGAAATGGAGTATGGAGTTAGTGCGAAAGTCTTTCTTAAGACATCTCCTTGGAAAGGAGTCATGAGGTGTCCTTACTAGATTATTGAGAGGATTGGACCACTAGCCTATAGGTTGGCACTACCACCAGAATTGTCACAAATACATGATGTCTTTCATGTTTCCATGTTGAGGAGGTATAGATTAGGTCCCTCTCATATCATTCAGACCACTGAGGTTCAGTTGAGAGAAGATTTGACTTATGAGGAGATGTTAAGTCAAAACGACTTCACGTCTAATAATTTTGATGACATTCAAATAATAATAATATTAGAAATTGTTGAACCATTTTTATTAGAAAGAAAGTAAGACAGAAGCTGAAGTAAGACGAAAGAAAGTAAGATGGAAGCGGAAGCAAAAGTGAGACGAAAGAAAGTAAGATGAAGCGGAAGCAAAAGTGAGACGAAAGAAAGTAAGACGAAGGGGAACCAAAAGTAAGACAAAAGAAAGTTAGACGAAGCGGAAGCAAAAGTAAGACGAAAGAAAGTAAGATGAAGCAGAAGAAAAAGTAAGACAGAAGAAAGTAAAAGCGAAACTAAGACGAAGAACCGATACTACGTCGAACGGTGTAAGACAGAAGGAAGTAAAAGAGAAACTAAGACGAAGAACCGATACTACGTCGAACGGTTAATTAGTTTAAGTTAGTTACAGAACTCAACTAAAAAACTGTTTCTACAAGAATCAAGAAGCAAGAAGAAAGAAGCAGTTGAAGATGAAGGCTATAAATACAAGTCAGAGTCGAAGATTAAAATTTTAGAGATTTTAAAAATTCTTTGATCTTTAGCAAACATTGTATTTACTGTGCGAAACATTAGATCTATCATTACTGTAACAAAGCTCGCAATATCTTTCTGTAAGAAAGAAGAAAAGCTGAGAGCCTAAAGAGGCTAAGTGAGAAAAACAATACTTGGTGTAAG
>JAOQMP010000005.1:14910623-14922000 GCA_027563575.1 Erythroxylum pedicellare
TGGGGGTGTACATATGTGTGGGTTGGTTAATATTGGGATGTTTTGTTATGTCTTATCATTGAAATTCCCATGTTAATGTAGTTTCTTTTAATGTTAAAAAAGGGGTAAAAGAAAGAAAAGTGAAAACCACAAGAAATGAAAAAGTAAGAAAGAAAGAAAAAGAAAATGAAGGAAACTTGTCATTAATGTTGGCATATAGAAAAACTTGTAAACCTTTTAGCATTCTTTTGATTAAAGAAGGAAGTAATGCATTTGAGTTCTCTCTCCCTTCTTTCATTTTGTTAATAAAAAATGAGTGTCTTGTTTTTGTTTTTTTTTCTTTTCATCTAGCCGTATTAAACAAATGAGAAAGTCTTATTTATTGCTCTCTCTCTTTCATTTTGAGAAAGAGAAAGAGGTGGTGCATTCGTCAGAATTCTACTCTCCTCTCTTTCATGATCGAAATTAGAGTGTCTCTTAGTTTTGGTTCTTTCAAATAAGGTAAAATTCTATAATATTTCTTCTCCTTTCCCACCAAAGGATCTTGCTAACTAAGTTGTCCAAGGAAAACAAATGGTAGATTGGATTGGTTGAGGATACAATAGCAAGGAGAGGATGCAATAGTAAAGAGACGATACAATAACAAGGAGAGGATACCATAGCGAGGAGACAAAGCTGTAGCTAAGGAGTTAGTAAAATTCCTATCATCTTTTATGTAATTTATTTTCTAATACCGTATCATGTATGGATTAAACAAGTTGATTTGGTGTTATATTATGCGATTGCATGTCATTTAGAAAATTGCCAATCTTACGCCTTACCATGCACTGGAATTTTGGTTTTAACAATTTTTCAGTTTATGAAGCACAAGTGTTGGAATTTTGTAGTTCCATTTTTACCAAAACAAGTGCTGGTATTTATGGGTTTCGAATTTGCTAAAAACAAGTGCTGGAATTTTTGTTTTCATATTGTCAAAGTTTCAGTTTTTATGAAAAACAAGTGTTGGAATTTTTGTTTTCAAAGTGACATAATTTGGTTTTATAAAAAAGAAAAAGTTTTGTAAAATTAATGCCATTATAGACTTTTTACTAAATAGGTTGGGTCATGTGAGAGAAGGGTTTAAAGCGAAAGATCCAAGTCTAAGAAATTTTTATGGGCCAAAGAGCCTTGAAATTTATGTTTTAGGATGGACAATCAAAAGTAATGTTGTTATTCATGAGATGAATGAATGGATGGATGCTAATAATATGTGATATTGTGAGAAAGTATGCCATTTAGAATAATTACCAACCCTAGGCTTTGCCATGCATTCATTATGTATGAGATACATAATGAAACAATATAGGATGATTAATAAATTGCATCCAGAAAATATGTTATTTATTAAAACTTAAAATCCAAAAAGATTAAGTGGGAGAGGATGCTCATGTAAGAGTCCACGGTCTTTATATCATGGCCCATTTGCATGTGGTGAAATGTTACTCCCCACCAAAGAACATTAATCCTAGATCTTGCATAGTTTGGGTCTCTTAATGGATAAGTCAACTCATTGGTAGTAAATATGACCTCCTAGTGAGGTATAATTTGCAAATACCTTTAGCGGATGATCAAATAGTTACTCACTCAACATATTTGTCAATAACCTGCCTACTGTAGCTCTATGGATAAAAGTATGGACCAAATTATGATGCTTCTTTAAAAGTTTGGTATGAAGATGCTTGGTAGCTTTTTTAGTAGGAGTGTCGCAGTTTTTCTTTTAATGGATAAGATCGCCTACCGTCACATAGTCCGTTATAGATAAGAAAAATAACCATCGTATAAAGATTTGATTTTTTAATTTTTCTTAAATCTATCATCATGCATACATGCATCATGATTTTATACAAAGTTCCAATTTTGTTGACTAGTATGGTCATTCTTCAATAATTTATTTTTCAAACATAATCACCACAATATAAATCCACTCACTTTGCTCTTGGCTAATAACAAATTGGGAAACAGAGAGAAATGTAATAAATGGAGACATAACCTTGACTTTGTTCTTCAATATGAATGAATTTTATGGGTATTAATGGAAAATGAGCTTACAACTCTAGGTGGAAATTCAACTTCTGAGCAAGTCCAACAATATGAGCGATGACAGAATGCTAATAAGACTACTAAGTGTTATATTCTGGCTTTTATCAGTGGAATGATGCAAAAGCAAATGAAAACTATTAGTGCAATGGTCCATCACCTATATAAGATGTTCGGTGTGAGGACCCGGTCTGCAAGGGTGAACGTTATCCAAACCTTTCACAATCTTAGACAAAAGTTTGGTGAACTGGTGTGGGATTACATGCTTAAGGTAATCTCTACAGTTATTGAGGTTGAGATGCTTAGGGCGGACATGTATGAGAAAACATAGATGAATATGACTATTAATAGCTTAAACTCTTCTTTTTAGCTATTTAAGTTAGACTACGAGCTCAACATCAAGGATTACACTTTGAGTGAATTAATGAATACTCTCCAGATTATGGAGGAGATATTAAATATCAAGGCTAATAGGCCCAAGGCTAATGTAGCATCTTCTTCTAAGCCTAAGGGTAAGGGAAAGTAAAAGAAGGTAGGTCCAATGAAAAAGAAGGCCTAAATAGGAGTCAAGGTTAGAAGGCCAAAGAGGACTCTAAGGGAAAGTGTTTCCTCTATGGTGAGAAGGGCCACTAGAAAGGAAACTATGCAGTCTACCTCGAGTCCCTTAAAAGCAAACAAGGTATGGGTTTCCTAAGTTTGTTAGGAACTAGAAATGTGGTAGATTCATCTGATTCTTTGATATTAGATTCAGGAGCCACTGACAATGTTTGTCATTCTTTTTAGGAGTTCCAGTAAAGGCCAGTTTTAAGTTAAGATAGCAGATGGATTGTTAGACCCCAAATTTTTATTTTATTTATTTATTTATTTTATTTTATTTTATTTTTCTAGTATTTAGTCATTAAATTAGCAAGCATAAGTATTAATTAGAATTTAGACTAGAAATTTTAGAATTAAAGTAGTAAGAGTGTATGGTATAATGGGCAATTAAAGTTCCTTAAAGCGTTAAAGGAAGGACAAAATAGACATTTTACAGTCATTAAGGGTGAAATTGGAAGAAAAAACTAGTCTTGCTCTTAGAAGAAGAAGAAAACATGAATGAGGGAGAGAATAAGAGAAAATAAAGAAAAGAAGAGAGAAAGGAGAGAAAAGAAGGAAGTTAGAGTTAGGTTTCATCTTTTCTTAGTTTTTAAAAGAGATTTTGAGGTTGTTCAAGAAGAGAAAAAGAAAGAGAAAGATAAGAGCTTCCATTTGAGCCAAACATCTTTTTATTTGGTGAAGATTCAAGTAAGTTTCATCTTTAATCTTTTGGATTTTCAGAAGGGTTTTGGCTTATGAAGCTTAGGAAAGACACAGGTTTAAATATTTTAGAATTTAGTGAATAAGCTTTGTTTGGGTTCTCAAATTGTATTCTTATTGAATGGGATTTTACCAGTGTTAAAGGGAATAAAGAAAGGCAAAATGAGTAAGAGGAGAGGCACCTTTAAGCAAGTTTCTAAGCAAGGAATCCAAGGTAGGTTACATGTTTATAGTAGGGTTAATGAGCTATGAATGCTTTTCCAAATTAATAGATTTAAAATATTTCAATCATTTTCGCATTTATTGCTTCTTAAATGCCGTATTTATTGCTTCTTAAATGATTTGAGAAATTGCTACATGTTTGGTACTTGAATTTTGTTGACAAAATAAGAAATGGTATTGGAAAAGTATCATGATTATGAAATTCAAGTTGTGTAGGTTAGTGGTGGTCCATTTTGTTATGTCACGTGCTCATCAACTTTATTAAAGGCTTCTCCCGTTTACCCGCTAGTGGCATGGAGCTCTTTCATGAACTCCCTCATGTTTATGAACTACACAAAACCATTATGTGGGTTTGTGATAGTCCGTTTTATTATTTCTGGAGATTCGGAAGAACTCCCTCATGGACCTACCCGTACCATTCTTATTTGCTTATGTGTTTATGATTTGTTGATAAGTATGACGAATACATGCTTATGTCATTATCAATTTTTTGACAAGTTAAGGATTTGAGAAATATATGTTTTATGGATTCAATGAATATTTTTAATTGTTTAGCTTGTTTCTCTGTTAGAAACTTGTTACCCACGAGCTTCAAGCTTATCCCCATTCTTCCCTATCTCCAGGTGATGGGCAAGAGATCGAGTGATTGAGAATAAAAGGCATTACTCCAAATCTGCATATCTTGTATTTTAAGCTAGTTTTGTAAAACACAAGGCTTTAGCTATATTTCAAATATTACTCATTTATGTAAATTTTGTATTTTTGGATTATAATGTATTGTGTCTTGAAATCCCCATTAAATCTTTGTAAAACTCTTCTTTTGATGGTAATGAAACGTAATTGTGTTTTATCTCATGACTTTCCAAGTTTGGCATTCCATTCTCAAGAGACTAGGATTTGGAAAAAGTCTTTTTGTATGTGTTGGTAATTATCTTTTGGTTGAGTGATTAAGGGTTGTGGAATTGTATGTGAAAAATGTTAATGTTTAATAGTTAGGTTTGGGTGTCTAAATTAAAGGTTTCAACGTGGCGAAGCTAGACTTTGGCCGTGGTGAACCTTTCTCGAAGGGTATTTTATTTGATTTTGGTACCTTTACCACAGTGAAGCCAACCTTTCATCGTAACATATTTCTCCCAAAGGGTGCATCTACTCAACCTTGAGACTTGCTGTGGCAAAGCCAAATGTTGGTTATGGCAAACTTGTCTCGAAAGCTCCTTAGAATTACTTCCACAGTTTAGCCATGATGAAACATTACCTTGCCACGATGAACCTACCTTTGCTAACAACGAACTTTTCATTTCAAATTAAATGTATTTAACTTTATTCTTACATGACCTATACCGGACCACCTTAAGGGGTCACCTCAGGATATGTAATAGGACCTAGGCACAACTTCTTATGCTATCAAAGAGTTTCTTGATTCTAGAGTTGGACTCTAGAAATAGGGTCCAACATCTTATAGTATCAGAGCGACTAGGTTTAGGAGTATCCTTGGTATGAAATGGGTAGTTTTAAAGTACGAAATGAACATGCATTATTTTAAATGAATAACATATGTTATTTTTGTATTGTTTTACATGATTTGAAATTGTTTTACATGAAGCATGAATTACATTTTTTTTGAAATGGTCGTAATTTGAAGGAGTGATTATGCCACCTTAAACGAGAACTCAAGGAGCTAGGGCTTGATCTTGCTCTCTTCCTGGAAGTATGGATGAATCGTATGTCCTACAGGACGTAGGGACACACTCTGCTCCTGATTCTAAGACACCTAGTGTGCAATATGAAGTGCCAGGGTCTCCTCCTCCTATGCCCTAAGTAAATCCCATGGATCCATGTTTTTTTCAAGCCTTTGCTCAGGATTTCACATACGTTATAGGCCAAATGCCATAAGTCCTAGCGTAAGCTCTAGTGGAGAGAAGTGGACAATATGATAATCACCAGAAGTATAGAGTCGTATACTTTAATAGGACTATGAATCCGGGGGAGGCTGAAGCATGGTTGAGAAGGACTGAGAGAGTCCTGTTTAAGATGAAATGCATTGATAAGGAGAAATTGGATTATGCCATTAACTTGTTATAAGGGGACGCACTCCATTGGTGGGAATCAGTACCCTATAATCAAGTCATACCACTGGTATTGTCATGGAGAAACTTTTTAGAAGCTTTTAGGAAGAAATACTTCCCAAAAGTCTATGTCCAAGAGAAGGCTAGAGAATTCCTAAATCTCATATAGAGGGACAGGAGTGTGAGAAACTAGAAAATATAATGTATGAAGTAAATAGGAAGAGGAGGAAGAACCGGGAACATTCTTTCAAGAAGGGAATGAGTGGCCCAATGCCTAAGAGGAGTATGAGGAATGTCCACACACAGAGTGAAGTGGGAAGTAGTTGCTTTGCTAATAACAAGCAAGCAAGGGCAGCTTCAATGCAAGTCTCAACTATGGGAGGAAATAGAGGGATGGAGAAGAGTAGGTACACAAACCCCCAATGTGAACATTGTGGGAAGTTAGTGAGTGCTTCAAGTTACTTGGAGTATGTTTTCGATGCAGAGAGAAGGGACTCATCGTTAAGGAATGTCCCTAAGAACCAAAACAAGATGGGTTGTAGTTGCAACCCCCAAAGAGAGCTGAAAAAGTAGGAACCAGGCCAGTAATTGAGGTAGGAAGTTTAGGAGCATGAAGGAAGGTTATTCCTCCAGAAAGGCCAAGGGGTTAGGTACAAGAAAGGGTGTTTGCCATGATCAGAGAGGAAGTTACAGTTGTACCTAAGGTTATTACAGGTATAACTTAGTTATTTAATTCAGAAGTATATTTACTAATTGATTCTGGCTCCATGCACTCTTTTGTTTCTGCAAGTATGACATTATATGGTATTATATTGGTTCCATTGGATAGTCCATTGATTACTATTACACCTTTAGGCAGAAAGGTGATAATAAGTCAAGCATATAGAGATTGTGGACTCTTTATTGAAGGTGCCAGACTAATAGTGGACTTAATGCCTTTAGATCTAAAGGCTTAGATGTTATACTTGGAATAGATGTTATGGAGAAATATTATGCAAAGTTAGATTGTAACCTCAAAGTGGTAAATTTAGATCTTGTTAAGGGTCAGAAAGTGATTTTTAGAGAAGATAGAAGAACACCATAACCAAGGATTATTTCGAGTTTGCTAGCTGACACGATGATGAGAAAAGGGTGTGAAGCCTTCTTGGCACATGTTCTGGACACCGATGTGAATGAAGGGAAGTTAGAATATTTTCTGATCGTGAGGAAATTTTCAGATGTGTTTCTAGAAGACTTACCTGGTTTGGCCCCAGTGAGGGAAATTGAGTTTGCCATTGACCTGATTTTGGGTATCGTAACCATTTCCATACCACCATATAGAATTGCTCCAGCTGAGTTAAAGGAGCTTAAGGAAGAGTTGGAAGAACTATTAAAGAAGGGGTATATAAGGCCAAGTTTGTCACTATAGGGAGTGTCGATGCTGTTTATGAAAAAGAAGGATGGAACATGGTGCATGTGGATTGACCATTGGAGACTTAATTGGGTGACCATTAAGAACAAGTATCCTCTGTCATGAGTTGATGATTTGTTCGACCAGTTGCAAGGAGTAAAGTTCTTCTCCAAAATTGATCTCAGGTCTGGCTATCATCAGCTCAGAATCAGGGAATCTTATGTAAATAAGACAACCTTCAGACACGTTATGGGCATTATGAGTTCCTAGTCATGCCATTTGGGTTGACCAATGCTCTAGCTACATTTATGGATCTCATGAATAGGATCTTTAGGGAGTATTTGGATCAATTTATCATAATATTGATAGATGAAATTCTGGTTTATTCCAAAAGCTAAGGGGAACATGAAGAACATCTCAGGATAATGTTGCAAACACTAAGGGAGAAAGAGCTTTATGCCAAATTCAGCAAATGTGAGTTTTGGCTTGATAAGGTGATATTCCTTGGATATGTAATTTCAAAGGATGGGATACATGTTGATTCGAGGAAAGTTAAAGTAGTGGCCAAGTGGCATGCATCAAAGACAGACAGTGGCAGAAGTGACAAGTTTTTTGGTTTTGGTAGGATATTATAGGAGGTTTGTTAAAGGATTCTCTGTGATAGCTGCTCCAATGACCAAGTTATTAAGGAAAAACTAAAAGTTTATCTAGAGTGATGAATGTCAGAAGAGCTTTGACGAGCTTAAGTGCAAATTGATAAATGCCCCAATTGTTACCTTGTCTATAGGAGATGAGGGTTATACGATTTATAGTGATGCTTTAAGAAAGGGGTTTGGGTTATGTTTTAATGCAAGAAGACAAGGTAATAACTTATGCCTCGCGATAAGTAAAGCCTTATAAATTGAATTACCCGACCCATGATCTAGAATTAACAGCGATAGTTTTTGCCTTAAAAATTTTAGAGGCATTATCTGCAAGGAGTTCAGATGAGAATTTTTACAAATTATAAAAGTCTCAAGTACTTGTTAAGTTAGAAAGAGCTGAATTTAGGACAGATAAGGTGGTTAGAGTTACTTGAAAATTATGACTTGTTGATTGAATACCATCCTGGAGAGGCAAATGTAGTGGCTAACACCTTGACTAGGAAATCAACCATAGCCCATGTTCAAATCATTTATCTATTGTTATTGAAAGAGATGGCTAAGCTTGAAATAGGAGGAACCTAATTGTATTATTGCTAATTTCAAAGTGAGACCAATACTCAGGGAGAAAGTTAAGGAGTGACAAGCACAAGATGCAGATTTGAATAAGTTCTGAGAAGAAATTAAAAATGACAAGAAATCTGAAGTGGTAGTGAGGGATGATGGACTTATGGTTGTAGGAAATAGACTTTGTATTCTGATTTTCAAGGAAGTAAAGGATGAGATACTCAACGAGGCACACAATACGCCTTATGTCATGCACCTAGGTAGGACCAATATGTACAGAGATTTGAAAGAGCATTTCTGGTTGAAAGGGATAAGGAAGGATGTAGCAGAATATGCAAGCAGGTGTCTAGTGTGTCAGCGAGTCAAGGCTGAGCACCAGGCACCTTCAGCCAAGTTAAGACCATTGTCCATTCTTAAGTGGAAGTGGCAAAGGATAACTATAGATGTTCTGATGTGTTTTCCCAAAATTAGTACAAAGCATGATGCTATATGGGTTATTATTGACCAGTTGACGAAGTCAGTCTATTTTCTAGCAATTAAACAGACTAATTCTCTGCATGTGCTACCAAAGAAGTATATTGATGAGATAGTAAGATTACACGGATTCCAAACTCTATAGTTTCTGACAGAGACCCTTGGTTTACTTCGAGGTTTTGGGAAAGTATGCAAGAAGTTCTAGGGACCAAGTTAGATTTTAGCATAAATTTTCTTCCTCAAATAAATGGCCAATCTAAAAGGACCATTCGAACCTTTGAAGGAATGCTTATGGCATGTGTGATAGATTTCAAAGGTTTATGATACAAGCAATTGCCATTGGTCGAATTTGCTTACAATAATCTGTACCACTCAAGCATTCAGATGGCTCATTATAAAGCATTATATGGAAGAAGATGTATAACTCCTATATGTTGGCATGAAGGAGAAAGGAAATTAATAGGACCAGAGTTACTTTAGATGACAATCGACAAGGTCAATCTAGTGAACCAAAGAGTTAAAGCAGCTCAAGAAAGAATGAAAAGTGTTACTGATGCACACCGAAAGGAAATGGAGTATAAAGTTAGTAAGAAAGTCTTTCTTAAGACATCTCCTTAGAAAGGACTCACAAGGTTTGGCAAAAGGGGCAAATTGAGCCTAAAATATATAGATCCCCATGAGATTGTTGAGAGGATTGGACCACTAGCCTATAGGTTGGTGCTGCCACTAGAATTGTCACAGATGCATGATGTCTTTCATGTCTCCATATTGAGGAGGTATAGATCGAATCCCTCCCATGTCATTCAGACCACTGAGGTTCAGTTAAGAGATGATCTGATTTATGAGGAGACTCTAGTAGAGATTTTGGACACTAAGGAAAAAGTCCTTAGGAATAAGACAGTTCAACTAGTTAAAGTCCTGTGAAAAAACCATTTTACGGAAGAGGCCTCGAGGGAGCCCTTAGAGGCCATGAAGGAAAAGTATCCACAACTTTTCAATGACTTAGGGAAGAATCTCGAGGACGAAATTCTTTAAGGGGGGATTGTTGGACCCCTTTATTTATTTATTTATTGACTTATTTAACTTATTTTCCTAATATTTATTCACTAATTTAGCAAGCATAAGTAGCAATTAGAATTTAGAATGGAAATGTTCGAATTAAAGTAGTAAGAGTGTATGGTATAAAGGGCAATTTTGGAATGTCGCTAAAGTATAAAGCCTTAAAGCATTAAACGAAGGGAAAAATGGAAATGTTACATCCATTAAGGGTGGAGTTGGAAGAAGAAAAGTAGTCTTGCTCTTAGAAGAATAAGAAAACATGAATGGGGGAGAGAAGAATAGAAAATAATGAAAAGAAGAGAGAAAGGAAAGAAAAGAAGTATGATTGAGTTAGGTTTCAAGAGAGATTTTGAGGTTATTTAATAAGAGGAAAATAAAGAGGAAGAGAAGAGCTTCCATTTGATCCAAACATTTTTTTATTTGGTGAAGATTTAAGGTAAGTTTCATCTTTAATCTTTTGGATTTTTCAAAGGGTTTTGGCTCGTGAAGCCTAGGAAAGGCATGGCTTTAAGTATTTGAGAATCAAGTTTAGTGAGTAAGCTTTGTTTGGGTTCTCAAATTGTATTCCTATTGAATGGGATTTTGCCATTGTTAAAGGGAATCAAGAAAGGCAAGAGAAGCAAGAGGAGAGGCATCTTTGAGTAAGTTTCTAAGTAAGGAATCCAAGGTGGGTTACATGTTTATAGTAGATTTAATGACCCATGAACGCTTTTACAAATCAATAGAGTTAAATGATTTCAATCACTTCATAAAATTGCATTTACTGCTTCTTAAATGTTGCATTTATTGCTTCTTAAACAATTTGAGAAATTGCTACATGTTTGATACTTGAATTTTGTTGATGAACTAAGAAATGGTATTTGAAATGTATCATGATTATGAAATTCAAGTCGTGTGGTTTAGTGATGGTCCATTCTGTTATGTCACATGCATGTCGACTTTATTAGAGGCTTCTCTTACCTACCCACTAGTGGCATGGAGCTCCTTTACGAACTCCCTCATGTTTATGAACTACGTAAAACCATTATGTGGGTTTGTGATAGTCCGTTCTATTATTTCTAGAGATTGGCAAGAACTCCCTTATGGATCTACCCAAACCAATCTGATTTGCTTATATGTTTATGATTTGTTGATAATTTTGATGAATATATGCTTATGCGATTATGAATTGTTTGACAACTTGAGAATTTGAGAAATACGTGCTTTATGGATTCAATGAATATTTTCAATGGTTTTGCTTGTTTCTCCATTATAAACTTGTTACCTATGAGCTTCAAGCTTACCCCCATTCTTCCCCATCTCCAGGTGATGAGCAAGAGATTGAGTGATCGAGTGATCGATAATAAAAGGCATTACTCAAAATCTGCATATTTTGTATTTTAACCTAGTTTTTGTAAAACACAAGGCTTTAGCTGCAATTCAAGTATTACTCATTTATATAAATTTTTATTTTTGGATTATGATGTATTATGGCTTGAAATGCCTATTAAAGCTTAGTAAAACTCTTCTTTTGATGGTAATGAATCATAATTTTTTTTTAGCTCATGACTTTCCAAGTTTCGCCTTCCATTCTTAAGAGACTAGGATTAGGAAGAAGTGTTTTTGTA
>JAOQMP010000005.1:14988548-15005480 GCA_027563575.1 Erythroxylum pedicellare
TCATATTGCACCTATCTTGGGACAAAAGGCATAACTTGCTCTAGGGTTTTCAGATCAAGATCATTCTAGGAGAGTTCAAAAAAGGACTTTAAGATCTACAACTTTTATAAGGACCTTGAAGATAAATTCTATCGCCTGAACAAAAATAGAGCAGACAATAGCATCAAATGAATAGTGACAGAAGAAGAAGTTTAGGTCATATAAGTAGAAAGCAGACGAAACAAGAAGGCAAATAAAGCAAAAAACAGATGAAGCAGAAAGTAGACGAAACAAGAAGGTAGACGAAGCAAAAAGGGAAGACAAAGCCAAAGAGCAGACGAAACAAAAGACAAATGAATCAAAAAGTAGACGAAGTAGAAAGCAGACGAAACAGAAAGCAGACGAAGTAGAAAATAGACGAAGCAGAAAGTAAACCAAGCGGAAAGTAGATGAAGTCAAAAGCAGACGAAGCGGAAAGCAGACGAAGCAAAAAGCAAAAGAAGCGAAGCAGACGAAACAAAAAGTAGAAGAAGTGAAGCAGACGAAACAAAGCAGATGAAGCAAAGTATTAAGACGAAGTGAGGTTAACTTAAGACGAAGCAAAGTCAACTTAAGACAATGCAACTCTTAAGACGAAGCGAAGTCAACTTAAGATGAAGCAAAGTCAACTTAAGACGATGTCACTCTTAAGACGAAGGGGAGTCAACTTAAGATGAAGAAAAGTCAACTTAAGATGATACAACTCTTAAGACGAAGCATTTTTACAGACGATACAACTCTATAGATGATATGACATCATCACAGACAATACGTCTTTACAGACGATGCATCTCTTAAGACGAATGATATCATCACATACGATATGACGTCATCACAAATGATATGTCTGTACAGAAGATATATCTTTATAGACGATGCATCTCTTAAGACGAATGACGTCATCACAGACGATATGACATCATCACAGACGATACGTCTTTGCACTCCTAAGCATTTCCTTTTCTAGGGACCATAAATCTCCATCCAGAGGTCGAAAAATTCCATACTACATACCGTTGGAAAGCTAAAAGAAAGACCTACAACTTTATAGAAGACAATTTGGTCTAGTTCAAGCTAGATCAATCCAGATTTTTTTCCTTAAGTTATAACACAAATTTTACCCCATGGAAGGCTTGAAATTTTGCACGATGCAACCTTGGAATGTCCTGAACACAACCACTCAGCTACCCATTTGAATTCATGAAACTCTCAAATCTTAACTCATTTGTCTCATCAGATCCAGCCATATTTGATCAATCATAATTCCTGTCTTGCCTTCCCATGAATCTCACTTAGGCGTTCATGTGTATATGTATATATATATATATCCACAATTTATGCTCAAAACTATCTGTTTAAGATGATAATCATCTCAATATTATCCATACACAATTCATATTTCCTTAACCTCAAAACAATAAAGTTTTTACAAATCTTGATGGTATTCTAAGCCACATTACAACATCATCTCAAAGTCTCAAATTATAACAATTCTTAAACAAATAAACTTAGTATGCAACTATAACATTGTGCTTTCTCAAAATCAACTCAAAATACAAATTGCAAATTTGGAGAATTTCCCTTAGACTTTTGATCACTTGAACTCTTAGCTATCACCAGAAGATGGGGTAAAAAGGGGGTAAGCTTGAAAGCTCGTGGGTAACAGTTTATAACAAAAAATAAGTAAAACCTTTGAAACCATTTTGCTTGTCATAGAAAATTTTCATTGAGTTTATAAAACACATATTCTTAAACTTTCAGCCAAAATCCACAAGTCACAAAACATGAATGCATCAAACTTGCTAACATAACATGAGAACATAAGCACATCAGAATAGTTTGGGTAGGTCCCAAAAACATGACACACTACACATTTCCATATAATGGTCCTATGCAGTTGTAAACTTGAGGGTGTCTATGAAGGAACTCCGTGCCATTAGCGGGCAGGCGGGAGAAGCCTATAACTTGCCCAAAGTGCATGTGACATTCTTGAGGGACTACCACAAACCCACATAACACATATTTCATAACTTATAAGCTTGTTGCCCAAAATGGCGCTTCTTGAAAACTTGCTTTTCATAGACATGAAATATTTCAAAAAAATGATTTCATAAACATGTTATCTTTTAAGAAATCACTTGCAAAGTCTTTTCATCAAATATCAACACAATTCATGTAACAAACGTATAACAATTTCATAAATCATTCAAAAGCAATAGATGCAACACTTACGATGCAATTGAAATCAGTAAACTTCTTTGATTTAAAGAAAACAGTAGTGGCTTATTTATTCTATTATAAACATGTACCCACCTTGATTTCCTTGCTTAGAGACTTGCCTAAAATGCCTCTTCTCTTTGCAAACACCTGAGGTATCAAAGTTTCTTTCCTGCTGTATCTTTAATTTGTACTCCGTAAGATGATCGAACTGAAATAGGCCTCTTTGATCCCCTTGATTCTTCACCAAATGAAGAGATCTTTGGCTCAAATTGAATCCCTTCTCTTCCTCTACCTTTTTCTCTTCTTGAACCACCTTAAACTCTCCCTTGAAAGCTAAGAAAATTGAAACCCTAATTTATTTTCTCTCCTTTCTCTCTTTCATTGTTTTGTGCTTCTCTCTCTTCTCTCTTTTATCATCCACGCATCTAACTTCTTTTAGAATGCCCCAATTCACGCTTTCTCCTTCTCTTAAATGTAAGACCACATTTTGGTCTTGTCCTTCCAAAAATACTCCTCTCCTTTGGTCTTCCTATTTTTCCCCTTCTTTCATTTTCCTCCTAACTCCTTTAATCTTCTTAAACACCATATTAAATCTAACTTAATTCAAATCTTTCCTTATATGCCTTATGTTCTTTATCCTTAAGTGCCTTTCCAAAATTACCCGTAAATATACTTATAACCTTAACACTTTAATTCAATCAACCTATATCATATAATCTTTCTAACATTAACATAATAATTAACTCTATAAACTTTTATAAAGATCTTATAATTGATGTAAATTATACTTATTCATCAAGAAAAAAATTTGGGGGCCAACAGCTTTACTTACATATCTCATACACATCAAAAGCTTAATACAAAATACAAAAGGATGCACAATGTTGTTATGCCTATAAAGCTATCCAAAATGTTCATTAACTTAGTACAAAAGATCTCTAACTATCTTGGAGTTTCTGAATGCTTTGCAAAAATCGCTAACCTTCTCGTTCTACACCCGAGGAGTGGAAAAATATTGGGTTGAGCTACAATGCTTAGTGGCTAATATATTTAAAGCCATTGCCAATGAACCATACAATTAAGCATATATATATATATATACACACACACACACACACATCTAGCAATTAAAGCATTCTCAATTCTAATTCCAAAACTCGAAGTTAAGCATTTTATCACATAGAACACATCATATATCCAACCATCCCTGCACAACACTCAGTTATTCATCATGTTCAACAAATCAAATGCAATGCACAAACAAATGGCTCAACGGTTCCATAGAACGAAATGGAGAAATCGAAGTTTAAATATGTCCATTTTTTAGAGTTCATATGCCACAAATGAGCAGCTGGGAAAAGACTCTTGTTAATGTGCATGTGATGAACAAAATGGTTCCACTCTTGCCTAAACAAAAGCACATATTCATGCTCGATTCATTTCATCATATTCTCATATTTTCATGCTTTTTCTTATTTTCATTCAATTCAAAATGTCATAACCTTTTTCAAGGTATAACATGGTCATAATTAGGGCATTTGTCTATCACACAACAACCGTAAACATATTACCCACCTATTTGTTTGAAATTCCTCGAGCTCAAATTTGCCTTTCCCCTTGATCTTGGGTAAGGTTTTCTTGATTCCCTTAAAATAAACCAATTTCTATTCAAATCATATTCCAACAAAAATCCATAAACTTCAACAATCACATAAACAAAACAACTAACAAAATGGGCTTAGATTTAACCTACTCATAGTTTATCTAAGCTAGTAAAACAAAAACCCTGATTCAAAACCCACGAAAATAAAAAATAGGTCTCATCTTCCTCCAACACAAACTCATTCTCTACTTCTTTCCTTACCTAAGTAAGAAAGAAAGATGAACTTACCTTACACTTAGCCCAAATCTTCTTCCTTCTTCTTCTTTCTCCACAATTTTTCTCTCTTTCCTAGCATCGATTTCTTCTTCTTTTCTTCTTTCTCTGCATTTTTCTTCTCTTTTTCTCTCTTCCACAATGTTCTTCTCTTCTTCTTTTATTTAAAGATAACTTTTTTGGTTTCTTTCCAAAATTACCCCTCACTAGTTTGGTGTTCTCAATTTTGCCCTTACATCTTTTAGCTCCTTAAGTCCATTTAAATCTATTACCTTAACCATACATTAATTTCATTCTAACACTCCATTCAAAATTCAAATTTCTACTTAAACTCCTTAAAATAATGGGCTCAATTCTAAAAATAATGAACAATTAAATTAATAATAAAATTAGGGATTTAACAATTCTCCCCTCTTTAAAGAATTTCGTCCTCGAAATTCTTACCTGAGACATTGAAGAGGTATGGGTACTTCTCCTTCATTGCTTCCAAAGGCTCCCATGTGGCCTCTTCCGTAGAATGGTTCTTCCATAAAACTTTAACCATCTTCATTGTCTTGTTTCTCAATTCTTTTTCCTTCAAATCTAGAATCTCCACTTGTTGTTCTTCATAAGTCAAATCCTCCCTTAACTAAACCTCTAAAGGTTAGACTATATACGAAGGATCGGCTCGGTACCTTCTTAACATCGATATGCAACTTAGTTCCCAAAGCCTCTTGTAAGCTTTCCTAGAATCTAGAGGTGAACTTAAGATCTCTATCTGAAACTATAGAGCTTGGAATCCTATGCAGTCTGATTATTTCATCTATATATTTCTTTGCCAAAGCATTCAAAGAATCCGTTTATTTAATTAGCAAGACATGCGTGGACTTGGTTAGCCTATCAACAATCACCTATATTGCATCATGCTTCCTGCTAATCCTCGGCAATCCTATCAAGAAATCCATTGTAATCTTCTCTTATTTCTATTCTAGAATAGACAAGGGTTTAAGCATGCCTATAGGTGCTTGGTGTTTAGTCTTAACTTGCTAGCACACTAAGCATCTTTTAGCATATTCTACAACTTCTTTCTTCATTCCTTTCCACCAAAAATACTCTTTCAAATCTCTATACATTCTCATACTTCCTGGGTGCATTGCATAAGACACATTGTGTGCCTCATCAAGAATCTTGTCTTTCAACTCTTGCATATCAGGAATATATAGTCTATTACCTACCACCATCAATCCATCTTACCTTATCTCTATTTCAAAAGGTTTACTATTTTTAATCTCTCCTCTGAGCCTGCTTAAGTACTTATCCTGATCCTACAATTCCTTAATCTTCTCATTCAACACTGACCTTACCCTAAAGTTAGCCAATATACACCCAGATTTAACTTGATTCAATGTTACCTTAAGTCTGGCTAATTCCTTCAACAAAGGAAGATATATTATCTCCACATGTGTCATAGTAGATTTCCTACTTAATGCATCTGCTACTACATTAGCTTTCCTTGGGTGGTAGTCTATCATCAAATCATAATCTTTTAGTAATTCTAACTACCTTCGTTGTCTCAAATTCAACTCTTTTTAGCTCATCAGATACTTAAGACTTTTCTGGCCTGTAAATACCTTAGTAATGACTCCATATAAGTAATGTCTCCATATCTTCAATGTGAAAGTTATGGTGACTAACTCTAAGTCATGCGTAAGATAATTCATCTCATAGGGTTTCAATTGCGTAGAAGCATAAGCAATCACTTTATCTCCTTACATCAATACATAGCCCAATCCCTTCCTTGAGGCATCATTATATACTGTATATCCATCATTACCCGAAGGCAAAGTCAAAATTGGTGTCGTTGTAAGCCTATTCTTTAATTCTACAAAACTGTTTTAGTACTCCTTGATCCACAAAAACTTTTGATTCTTCCTTGTCAATTTGGTAAGAGGAGCTGCTATTATGAAAAAGCCCTCCATAAACCTCTTGTAATACCCAGCTAAACCTAAGAAACTCCTCATTTTTGCCATATTCTTAGGTGCTTCCCATTCCACCACAACTTCTATTTTCTTCAATCCACATGTATTCCTTGCTCCGAAATCACATGCCTAAGAAACGCCACTTTCCTTAGTCAAAATTCGCATTTATCAAATTTAGCTTACAACTCGTTCTTCCTCAATATCTCCAAGGCAATCCTCAAATGATCTTTATACTCTTTATCACTATTGGAATAAAACAAAATATCATCAATAAAGACAACGATAAATTGGTCTAAGAAAGACTTAAAGACTCTATTCATTAAGTCCATGAAAGCTGCAGGGGCATTCGTCAATTCGAAGGGCATAACTAAAGACTCAAAATGCTCATATTGTGTTCTAAACGCTGTCTTTGACACATCAGATTCCTTTATCCTCAACTAGTGATAACCCGATCTCAAGTCTTCCTTAGAGAAAACTTTTGCCTCTTGCAATTGGTCAAACAAATCATCTATGCGTGGAAGTAGATATCTACTCTTAATAGTGACATGATTGAGATTTTAGCAATCCACACACATTCTCAACGATCCATCTTTCTTCTTCACAAAAAGAATCGAAGCTCCCCAATACGAAAAGCTCAGCCTAATGTACCCTTTCTACAACGACTCTTCTAATTGCTCTTTAAGTTCCTTCAATTCTATCGGAGCCATTCTATAGGCAGAATTGATATCGGTGCAGTACCCGGAAGAAGCTCAATAAGAAACTCAATTTTTCTAGGTGGTGGTAGTCCTAGTAATTCCTCGAGAAAGACATCTGGGAATTCTATGACTATGGGAGTTTCTTCTAACTTCCCTCCATCTACCTTCGTGTCTACCACATAGGTTAAAAATGCTTCACACCCTTTTCTCATCATTTTCTTTACTATCAGAGCCGAAACAATCCTCGATAGGCTTACTTTTCTATCTCTTATAAACACCACCTTTCTACCATCATCTAGCTCAAACTTTACTATCTTCCGTTTTCAATCTAAATTGGCTTTATACCTTTCTAATGTTTCTATACCCAAAATCACATCTAGTCCTCACATTTTTAATGGCATTAAATTGACTACTAATTTTTCCCCGCCAATACATATCTCATAATCTCTATAAACTTGACTAATAATAATATATTAGTCGATTGGAGTACTAACCATCAGAGGAGTATCCAATGGGATTAAATTTCTACCATACACAGTTTTACCCGATGAAACAAAGGAATAGGTAGACCCCAGATCAATCAAAACAATGACATCATTATTAAGCAACTTTATCATATTAGGCACAACTTCTAGAGTGGTTTCTGCATCCTCTATCATCATTGCAAACACCTTAGCTAGTGCTTGTCCCCTCAGTCTCCCTGGGGGATTCGCTCTCTTAGCTACCTCAAAATTGCCCACTTCTATTGCAATCTTATGCCCCACAGTCTCAGCCTTTTTTGAAGTTTACATTTGAGTTCTCTCCTATCTTACATACTGAAGGCACTCTCTAGCCATGCGCCCTAATTAAAGCAAGCTCCCGTCAATCTGTAACACTCTCCTCCATAGAACTTACCACAATGGTCACACTTAGGAATGGGTGGCTTATCCCCCACTCCCCTTCTACTGCCTCCCACCGTAGAGGCCTGATGAGAAACATTAGAAGTTCTAATCATTTTAGACCTACCCGTGCCACTGCTCCTCTCCTCAAACTGTACAAGGAAAGTCATAGCACTCCTCTCTGACATAGGAGCACCACCTCCTCTCCTGAATTGTTTTCTCCTCTTTCTCTTTTTGTTTACGACGCTCTTTTTGTTCTCAATGTTTTTAACCCTCAGTGTTGTTTTAACTAGTTGTTGAAAGTCAAAGAAGTTTTGTACCACCACTTTTTCTCTGATGGCTAGATGTAGTCCTACTTCAAACCTAAAACACTTAGCCACCACACTCATCGTCATCTCAGCTACATACTAAGATGATTGTGTAAACCATCGTTTATAATCGCTCACCGTCATCTCCCTCTAGGTGAGACTCAAAAATTTCCTCTACTTCTACTGAATATACACCTCAGATAGATACTTCTTCTTAGCAGTTAGGAAATCTTTCCATGCTAACACCGGCAGTTTTATCTGACTTCCCAACACACTTTCCTACCAATGCAGAGCATCTCCTTGAAGCAAACTCGCAGCATATTCAACCTTCTCATCATCTTCACAATCCGTCTACTCTAACACCCTTTTTGTCTTCCTCAACCAAGACTTAGTCTCTTCTGAATCAGTGGTCCCATAAAAGTTCGCTGCCCCATGGCCTAAATAAATGCCTGAGTGGAAACTTGGAACATTATCAGATCCAAGGCAGGTGCTTGGTCCTGCAAAACAGGGGACTCCTACGTCTATGACTAAGAGGGCCCACTACTATACCCTACAAAAGCCTCAGCACTTCTTGGGGCTACTGACTCATCAGTACTCTCCTCTCTTGTCGAAGAGTCAGGTGCAACTGATCCTTGCAAAACTCCTCATGTACTTTACAAGGTGGCATCTTACTCCTTCAATGTAAATACTAATAAGTAGCTTACATTTTATTTTAATATTAATTCCTACATGTATGCATGATATGCATGTCACTTAATGAAATCAATCAATTCATAATGCAACAAGTAATCACATAGCATAACAATTCATACTACTATACATTCTAAGTCTAGGAAAAACTAAGCTCTAATACCAAACAATACGGGACCCCGTTTCCATAGTCTAACATTCGAGGTCATAAAACATAAGCGTATTACCGTGTATGGTTCTTTCAATGAACCCTCATTGGCCATCATCGGTTCATCTTCATGCCTTAATATTATAAGTGTTAGGCCTCATTTCTCGCAAGACACATGCTCGACATCCTAAATGACATATGAACACACATCCCACAAGTTGGCCTGATCACACTAGCTAGTTACTAGAATTTCAAATAGACTTCTTCAGAACAATTGTAGCCCTATGACTCTAGTTTACATTGAAATAAGAATCATTTCATTCGGAGCTCTACAGATCAAGATATGATCAAAATACCTAAGTATGTTTAGTAAAATAACCAATTCATACTCTTTCAATCGATTCCCTTACTCTCTTTATATAAATATTTTTCATATAAGCACAAAAAGGCTATCAATTTCTATTAACAGATATATAAATGTTTTAGGAATCTGTTGCTTCAAGAATCAGGTCATTTAGAGGTCGGATGACAAAGTTATGGCTAAAAGAGTCAAACATGTTTAGAGTTGGAAAACCCTTCGAGTGCGATCACAAGGAAAAAAGGTACGATCGCAAGGATGAGGGTTCGATTGCAAGGAATGATGGTGCGATCATGAGGAATTAGGTGCGATCGTGAGGAGTGATGGTGCGATCAAAAGAGTGCCCGGTGTGATCGTGACCGAAGCTATCCCCGTATAAACATCCTATGTCGCATCACTAACTTAAAACAATCATAAATTTGAACTCCAATATTCAAAACTTTCATACTATGTATCGTTGGAAAGATAGAAAGATAAGCTACAACTTTCATGAAGAAAACTTTGTCTAGTTCATCATAGATCAATCTAGTTTTTTCCCTGAAGTCATAACACAAACTTTTACCCCTATAAATGACTTAAAAATGCAATGTACTACTTGGAAAGTCATAGGCAAAATGCAATCCTATTTCATTAATGAATCCAAACAATGTTTGAACAAGCTTTACTTACATATCTCATACATATCAGAAGCTTAATACAAAATACAAAAGGATGCTCAATGTTAATAAGCCTATAAAGTTATCCAAAATGTTCACTAACTTAGTACAAAAGATCTCTAACTATCTTGGAGTTTCTTAATGCCTTGCAAGGATCTCTAACCTTCTCGTTCTGCACCTGAGGAGTGGAAAAATATTGGATTAAGCTACAACGCTCAGTGGCTAATATTTTTATAGCCATTGGCAATGACCCACATAATCAAGCATATATACATATATACATCTAGCAGTTCAAGCATTCTTAATTCTAGTTCCAAAACTCAAAGTTAGGCATTTTATCATATAGAACATACATATATCCAACCATCCATGCACAACACTTAATTATTCATCATGTTCAACAAATTAAATGCAATGCACAAACATATGGCTCAAGGGTTCCATGGAACGAAATGGAGAAACCAAAATTTACACCATGAATGAAATGAGTACATTTTTTGGAACTCGTATGTCACAAGCGGGCAGCTGAGAGAAGGCTTTTGTCAATATGCACATGAAGAACGAAATGGTTCCACTATTGCCCAAACAAAAGCACATATTCATGCTCGATTCATTTCATCATATTCTCATATTTTCATACTTTTCTTCTTTTCGTTCAATTCAAAATGTCATAACCTTTTTCAAGGTCTAACATGGTCATAATTCATTATGCCTTTTCAAATTCAAGCAATTTAAGCATAAACACACAAGTAGGGCATTTGCCCATCACAAAACAACTATAAACATATTACCCACCTATTTGCTTGAAATTCCCCGAGCTCAAATTTGCCTTTCCCCTTAATCCTGG
Source organism: Erythroxylum pedicellare (assembly GCA_027563575.1). Taxonomy (NCBI): domain Eukaryota; kingdom Viridiplantae; phylum Streptophyta; class Magnoliopsida; order Malpighiales; family Erythroxylaceae; genus Erythroxylum; species Erythroxylum pedicellare. The sequence continues at coordinate 14,999,201 of JAOQMP010000005.1, forward strand.
ATAGGTTTTCTTGTTTCCCTTCAAATAAACCAATTTCTATTCAAACCATATTCCAACGAAAATCCATAAACTTCAACAATCACATAAACAAAATAACTAACAAAATGGGGTTAGATTTAACCTACTCATAGTTTATCTAAGCTAGTAAAACCAAAACCCTAATTCAAAATCCATGAAAATCAAAAATAGGTCTCATCTTCTTCCAACACAAACTCATTCTCTACTTCTTTCCTTACCTAAGTAAGAAAGAAAGATGAATTTACCTTACACTTAGCCCAAATCTTCTTCCTTCTTCTTTCTCCACGATTTTTCTCTCTTTCCTAGCTTCTCCCACGATTTCTTCTTCTTTTCTTCTTTCTCTGCATTTTTTCTTCTCTTTTTCTCTCTAACACGATGTTCTTCTCTTCTTCTTTCATTTCAAGACAACATTTTTTATGTCTTTCCAAAATTACCCTTCACTTGTTTGGTTTTCTCAATTTTTCCCTTTATCCTTTAGCTCCTTAAGTCAATTTAAATCTAATACCTTAACCATACACTAATTTCATTCTAACACTCCATTCCAAATTCAAATTTCTACTTAGACTCCCTAAAATAATGGGCTCAATTCTAAAAATAATGAAATAATTAAATCAATAATAAAAAAATTTGAGGTTCAACAAAAAATGCTGAAAAGGCCTTTAACTTCTTAGGCTCTTCTTCTACTGAGGAATGCACCTTTTCTTATCACTAGGTTTATGTGTTTGGCCTCGAGTATTAGTAGAACTAGAACTAGCAATATGCTTCAGTATTTGGCTTAGTCGCTTCAATGCGGTCCTCTTCCAACTCAAAATGATGGACAAAATCATCAAAGGTTTTGATCCTCTCCTAGTGAGTCAAGTGGATCTTCATATATTCCCATTTTTTAGTAAAAGAGTGAATGACAAGCTTCTTTCATATCACTAATCATATTGTATATAGCCCTCAAATTGCTGGGACCCTGCCCTTGCGAGTCACATGCCCGACGTCTTAAGTGACATCTGGACGTGCATCCTATAAGGGTGGCGTGCCCACACCAATCAATCATCATAAACGAACTCATTTCTCCTATTTTCAAACATATTTTGGGAAACTTTAAGCCGAAATTTCAATCTGACTTCTTCAGAACATTTTTCCCTATTGTCTTAAGTTTCTAATGACACCCAAAATCATTCAATTTGGTCCAAAAATCTGAAACCTATAGCCTAAACATTTTCGAATTTTTGTTACACTGAAACAGTACACTATATTCAGCTTCCATCCAAAAATTTAAAGTCTTAGAGACTAAATTAAAATTCAAGTTCTTATAAAATTCGCATCTCTATGTTTCTAGTTATTTAGAAATAAGAATCATCTCATTTAGAGCTCTACAGATCAAGATAGAGCTCTACAGATCAAGATATCATCAAAATATTAAAGCATGTTCAGTAAAATATCCAATTCATACTCTTCCAATTGATACCTTTACTTTGATTCAATCAATCTTTTCAAACTAATACTAAAAGCTATAGATTTTTAATGAGGGATAGAGAAATGTGTTAGAAAACTATTTCTTTAAAAATCAAGTCATTTGGAGGTCGGATAACAAAGTTATGGTCAACAGAGTAGAAGATGTTCAGGTTGGGGGGGAGATTGGCATGTCTCGATTATGCAAGTGTGTGATCCTGAGTTGTGCACGCACGGCCACATGCGCGATCATGACTTTCGGACAATGTCTGCAGAGTTGCAATCGTGCAAATATTCCCTTCCTGCTTCTCTTCTTCCGACCTAAATTGGTAAAAAGAGCATAACTTTCACTACAAATATCGTATTAAGGTCATTCAAAGACCATTCGAAGAGGACTTCTAGACCTACAACTTCCATAAAGACCTAGAAAACAATTTTTGCCTCTATAAGGGTCAAAATTTCAAAATAATGTATCTATCCTGAATGTCCATCCTAAGCAGCATCATAAGCTTCTAATGATCATATCTCTCAACTCCAATATCCAAAAACTTTATACTATATATCATTTGAAAGATAGAAAAATAATCTACAACTTCAAAGAAGACAACTTTGTCCAATTCACCCTAGATCAAAACAATATTTTCCCCGAAGCCCCTTATGGAAAACTTGAAAGTGAAATGAACAATTTTGGAATTGTCATAGGCAAAACACTATCATATCTTATTAACATCAAAAGATAAGAGTTTTTACAAAGCTTTAATGGGCATTCTCAGCCACAATATATCAATATCTCCAAATGCCAAAATACAAAAAGATATATGAATAGTAATTTGCTCAAAGTGCAACTAAAGCCTTGTAGTTACAAATCTAGCTTAAAACACAGAAAGATGAAAATTTTGTAGTGATGCCTCGATTCTCTTTCACTCGATCTCTTGCAAGTCACTTAGAGATGGGAAGGAATGGGGGTGAGCTTAAAAATTCTTGGTTAACAATTTTATAACCAGTAACAAGCAAAACCATTGAAACACTTATTTCCATTGTAACAAAATTCACATTGAATCACAAAGCATATATTTCTCAAATTCTCAACCAAATTCTCAATAATGCAAATCAGGTATGCATCAATCTTGTCAATACATCATAAGCATATAAAAACATCTAAATGGTTTGGAAGGTCCATAAACAGAATGAACTAACACATTTCCATGAAATGGGCTTGTGTAGTCGTGAATAGAACGAACTAACTTAATCCTACACAGTGGTTGTATGTAGTCATAAACATGAGGGAATCCATGAAGGAGCTCCATGCTACTAGCAAGCAGGCGGGAGAAACCTTAAGTTGAAGTGCACTTGACATATAGAATGAACCAAACCAAACCCACATAACATGTATTTCATAACTTGTAAACTTGTAGTCTAAAATGACACACTTTCGAAACTTGATTTTTTAAACATAATATCTTTTCAAAAATCATTTTCACAATCTTTTCATAATTCATCAACACGATATGCTCATACCAAACACATAACACATTCACAAAGCATTCAAAGAGTCATAATGTACATTCATGAAATAGTTGAAATCAATTATTTCCATCATTCAAAAGAAAACATTAATTGCCTATTACTTAATTATAAAACCGCAACCCACATTGAAATCCTTGCTTATGAAATTTTATTAAGGATGTCTTTCCTCTTACTCCTCTTACCTCTCTTGATCCCCTCCTTGATTTCCTTCATAAATGACAAAATTTCCATTCAATAGGAATTCAAATTAAGAACCCATAAAGCACATTCACTAAAATTGACTCTAGATTTCTTAAGCCCATGTATTTTCTAAACTTCATAAACCAAAACCATATATCCAAAGTATAAAAATCAAACTTATCTTGAATCTTCACCAATTTATGAGATTATTGGCTCTAAAGAAAGCTCTTCTCTTCCTCTTCCTTTTTCCCTTCTTGAGCAACCTCAAACTCTCTCTTTAAGACTAAGAAATGATGAAACCTAGCTCAAAACTCCATTCTTTTCTCTACTTCACCGAAACCCCCCTTTCTCACCTTTTCATTTTCGTATTTTTCTTCTTTCACCTATTTTCGTTTTTCTCTCCTTTAGGAAGAAGACAACACCTTTCCTTTCTCATTTTACCCTTAATGAATGAGAAAAGTCCACCTTGTCCTTCTTTTAATGCCTTAATGTTTTTAACCTTAGGTAAACTACCTAAAATACCTCTTTATGCATTTTTACCACCTTTAATTCAACTAACCCTTGAAATAAATTCTACTAACATAGACATAAATTAAAAAAATTTAACTCCCGAAAATTTACCTATCCAAACCTCATAATTATCTAAATCATGCTTAACTAAAAAAAAATCGAGGGCCAACACAAATGCTCTCTCATTGTCATATTTGGGTGCTTCCTACAAATATCAAACTTAATAGTTAGCGGCCTCAGTTTGGTGAGAGAAATTCCATCAAACCTAGATTTTAGAGCTTTCGATAGCTATTTAGTTATCTCATACCTCTTGTAATCATGCATAATTTCATTCTTCATACTACTCAGTAACATAATGTGAGCAATTGTGTTGTTCACATCTAACCATCATGTGCCTCGTTATCTCACCTTTACTGGGTAGTGGGTACCTTCCTTGAGTACTTCCTTCATATGTTTAGGAGATTCCAAAACCTTTATTCCTCTAACACATATTGGATTTTTAAGCTCTAAATCTCATAATTATCATTGTTAAGTTTTGTACCCTTATTTAGTTTAACCACAATGTTCTTAGAAATAGTAGCCATATTGCTCTCCTAATCAATCAAAAATTGCAGTATTTTTTAAAATGTCATTTATATACACATAAAATCATTTTTACCGTAATCTACTTAACTAAATTAATAATGAATGAACAATTAATATAAAATTAAAAGTTGACTAAATTCCCAATCACATCAAACACTTAACATTAGCAATTTGATACCATTGGTGTTAAATTATTTCCAAAAGTAAACTTATTCTCTTAGAATTCCCACTCAATTCAAGCATCACTAAAGCATATTCCATTCCTAAAAATAATAAGAATATAACAATAACATGCTTTTGGAAAATAAACCAAATACATAATTATATCATATCCTAATATAAACAAATAACAAACAACAAATGTTCATCATGTTTAACCTAAGCTGTGAAGGTCACTAAGTCCACCATGTCCTACACCTAAAAGGAATGGATTGTACGAGGCCCAGGGTGCTCCTAGAAATCTCAACCTTTTTAGCAATTTCAAAAACAATATCTTCTTCAGCAAACAAAATTTTCGTAGTTGTCTTCACTACTTGAAGTCTTGCACTTCTCACAAATTTCCTCATAAGCCAACGATAATCCTTTCTTGGACTTTCACAAAAAATCCAAAGATAGTTCAAAAACTCTTTCTCAAGTTTTATCAAAATATTATGTAAAGCTTCAAATTTTGCATTCTCCGTGAGAAAAGGTTAACAATCTTCAAATATAATTTTCAAAATTTTATTATTCACTTCTATCACATGCTAAAGGATTCTTTTTATTCTCCAAAACGAACTTAGTTATGCTTTTATTTCATTTACATGTGCCCTTTAGTATAACTCTCTGTGGAACTTATGCTATAAGTACATTTTTCCTCAAACAAAATCAAGAAAAAATTGTTACTTTTTAGCCAAGAATATTAAAATAATAATCATAAACATAGAATATTATTTCCCATTTTCATAAATTCATATTCATTTTTTAATAATTAAATTCACTAAGAATTTATTATTGAATATTTAATTAATACTACTAAAGAATATATTCAAGTTGCATTTTAGTTCTACTACAGAATTAAAATTTGGGAAAATTATAATTATTATTAATTGCCTTGAACCATAATTTTTAGACTTAAATAAATATTTTGTAAGAATTTTAATTCATAGAAAATAATATGGTAATTTCTTATTGAAGAATTCTAATTTTTATACAAATTATAAAAATATAAAAATAATTTTAAAATTACCATACGTATTCAAAAATTAAAATAAAAATAGCATAATAAATAAAAATTAATATTATTTAATGAAAGTTTTTAAAATAAAAAATTGTGGTCAGAGCACCCGTGTGGGATTGTTTGTAGCAAACAAGTTATTGCACGTCGCCATAATGCATGTATAATGTAAACCATGGCGTGCGTGGTGGTGCAATCCATTACGGTTATGTTATCTCGACTCTCGAATCTAATTCGATTTGTATTTTCTAACATTTATACTGTGTTTGAATTATACACTTGGAACATATGAGTGGGCTTCAACCAATTTGGGTAAAATTACATATTCTTTCTTATGTTTTTCATGTTCTCATTCGGTTGTTTTATCCCAATTTTGAATGCTTATATTTCATTCATTTCTTAATGAATCTAGGCATATAATATGTGGATTTAAATTTTGTAATGTCTACTTTATTGAGAAATAAAAATCACACAAAGTAGTGCACTACACTGTCATATATATGTCTTGAAAATTAGTATGATTATATTGGCATCATTTCACTCAGTTCAAAGTTTCGCAATAAAACGGAATATGGAAAGATTTAATAGGACACTAACATGATAAAAGTAAATCAAAATATAAGGGATTGTTTGGTTCCACTTTTTTTTTTCTGTTGTTGTTTTTGGTTTCTATTTCCTATTTTTAGTTTCTGTTTTTTCTTTAAAAAATGAAAACCTGTTTGGTTGAAATTTGTAATATAAAAACTGAAAATAAAAACCTGTTTGGTTGAAATTTCTAGTAAACTCATTATCATTATCATTATT
>JAOQMP010000005.1:15028178-15038532 GCA_027563575.1 Erythroxylum pedicellare
TTGTCTATTAAAGTGTATGTATATATTTTGTTGGCATCATTATAGATTTAGGATATGTATTTAATTATCACCCAAAGCTGAACTTATGCATACTAATTTGAGTATGATTGATTGTCTATTAAAGTGTATGTATATATTTTGTTGGCATCATTATAGATTTAGGATATGTATTTAATTATCACCCAAAGGTGAACTTAAATATACATATTAAAGTTTATTATTGTTTGAATCGAATAATTGTACTCAAAGCATTAATGTGTGAGTTTGTTTTTACGTTTACAATTTCTAGTAATTTGTTAGCTATAAAAAATGGTCTGATCAAGTTCAATAGGTTAAATTATGTCGATTAGTCTAAGCAAATTCAATTTCAGTTGGGTATTATGGATAAGGACTTGACATTAGTTGTAAAGAAGCCTATAACCATTACTGAGACTAGTACGCAAGCCGAAAAGACATATCTTGAGGCTTAGGAAAAGTCTAAAAGGTATTCTAAACTTGACTCGATTGACAATGGATGAAAATGTTAAGCCATCAATGTCTCATATGGACAATGCAAGGGAATTAATGATGAAAATCAAAGAGTACTCACAATCAGACATAGTTGATAAGTCTAATATAGGAAGCTTGATGAGTGAATTGATGACCAAGAAGTTTAACTGGTCATAACCTATCTATGATCATGTGACAGGCATGTCAAATCTGGCTATAAAGCTGAAATCAATGGGCATGAATGTGAGCATGGACGGATCCACATTCCCACTTACCCCTACTATCTCAAAAAAAATTTATATAAAAATTATTATTTTAAGTTTTGATCTTAAAAAATAAAATTATGCTCATATTAAAATTTTGCCCCCACTAAAAATAAAATTTTGCCCCATTAAAATTTCTAGATCTGTTCTTGAATGTGAGTGAATCCTTCCTAGTATAGTTCATCATCAACTCACTTCCTCCTAAATTTGGTCAGTTATAAGTGAATTACAACACTCTGAAGGAAAAATGGAACTTTCAAGAAATCAAGGTCATGTTAGTACAGGAGTAAGGGAGATTAAAGAAAATGAAGGAACAATCTATTCATATTACGTACATAAAGAAGCTAGTAGCAGAAAGTGAAAGCCAGGAAGGAAGAACAATAAGAAGGACAAAGTCCCAATGAAGGTTAATGAGGGACAAATCCAAAATGAGCAGTGTTGTTTCTTTTGCAAGAAAGCTAGTCACCTTAAGAAAGATTGCCCTAAGAGAAAGGCTTGTTTTGAAAATAAAGGTAAGTATTATTTTTCATTATGTTTTGAATTAAATCTTATTGAGGTGTCCAATAATACTTGGTGGATAGATTCAGGTGTAACTACTCTTGTGTCACATATTAGGCGAGGATTTCTTTCGATCCAAACTATAAACGAAATTGTAGAGTTCCTATATAAGGGTAACAGAATGAAGGCACGAATAGAAGGAATTGGGATGTACAGATTGATCTTAGAAATTGGTTGTAGTCTAGATCTTGAAAGGGGTTTTTATGTTCTTGAATGTGCTAGAAATTTAGTTTATGTTATTAAGTTGGATAAGATAGGTTTCAATTTCAATGTTGGAAACGATGTTTTTTCTTTGTATAAACTATAATACTATTATAGATTTGGTACATTAATGGATGGTTTATATCGTTTTAACCCTAATTTTAATTATTCTAAATCCCTATTTCATGTTTAATATAATATTCGTAATATATGTAGTGCACATAATGAACATTCTGCTTATTTGTGGCATCAAAAGTTAGGTCATATATCTAGAGAAAGGGTTATGAGGTTAGTGAAAAGTGAAATCTTACCTTAACTAGATATCTTACCTGAAATAGATTTTACTGATTGGGATATGTGTATGTATTACGTTAAAGGCAAACAAACCAAACACATATCTAAGAGTTCAGCCACAAGAAGTACTAAGTTGTTTGAATTAATACACACTGATATATGTGGTCCATTTTACGTTTCGTCTTAGGGTGGTGAAAAGTATTTTATTTTATTAATGACTATTCACGTTATTGTTATCTCTATTTACTATATGAAAATTCTCAATTGGTGGAAATTCTTGAGGTGTTCGTTAATGAGGTAGAAAGGCAACTAGATAAAAAAGTGAAATTCATAAGGTCTAATAGAGGTGGTGAATATTATAGTAAATTTGATGAGAATGGATAGTGTTTAGGCCCACTTGCAAAATTTCTTTAAAGTTGAGGCATTTATGCACATTATACAATGCCTAGTACATCACAACAAAATGGTGTAGCTAAAAGGCATAATTGTACTCTTATGGATATGGTTAGGAGCATGTGAAGTTAAACTAATGTACCTTTATCTTTATGGATGTATGCATTAAAGACAACTACATATTTACTTAATAGGGTTCTTAGTCAAGTAATTCCTATGACACCTGATGAATTGCAAACTGGTAGGAAACCTAGCTTGAGGTACCTGTATGTTTGAGGTTGCATAGTAGAAATAAGGATTTATAATCCTCATGAAAGGAAGCTTGATGCAAGGACCATTAATGGTTACTTTATCGGTTATCCAAAAAAGTCTAAAGGGTATATATTTTGTTTCCCTAAGCACGGTAAAAGAGTAGTTGAGTCTGGTGATGCTAGGTTCATTGAAAATGGGCAAATTAGTGGGAGTGGGGAACCGCAAAAGTTAGATATTCAAAAGATATAGGTGAAAAATCCTTCACACAATGTCGCTTCTCAAGTTGTTATTCCTCTTATTGTATCTCAGTCACGCAACATATTGGAATAAAAAGTTAATATTCCAACCCACAAGAAAAGAATGTCAATAATGAACTAGTAAATAATGTGCAAGTCATAAATGATTAAGTGATACCACAAAAAATAGTATTGTGAAGGTCTATAAGGGAGAAAAGACCAGTTATATCAGATGACTTGGTTGTGTATTCACTTGAGCATGTGTAATTTAAGCATTGATAAGGATCTAGTCTCATTTAAAGAAGTTGTAAAATTTAACAATTCTAAAAAGTGTCTCAATGCTATGAAAGAAGATTTAAAATCTATGGCTGATAATCAAGTATGGGAACTAGTTGAGTTACCCAAAGGCTCAAAGCAAGTGGTTTGTAAATGGGTCTTTAAGACCAAAAGGGACTCTAAAGGTAACATTGAAAGATAGAAAGCCAAATTTGTAGCCAAAGGTTATACTCAAAAGGATAGCATTGACTTTAAAGAGACCGTCTCTCCAATTTCAAATAAGGACTCCTTAAGAATTGTTATATCCTTAGTAGCCCATTATGATTTAAAGCTTCACCAAATAGATATAAGGACCATTTTTTATAAATGGTGGCTTAGAATAAGAAGTTTATATTAACCAATCAGAAGGTTTTGTGACTACAGAAAAGGAAAATATGGTATGTAAATTAAAGAAATCAATATATGGTTTGAACAAGCTTCTCAACAGTGGTATCTTAAGTTCAATGATGTCATTACCTCTTATGGTTTTGTAGAGAACACTATTGATAGGTGTATCTATATGAACATCAGTGGGAGTAAGTTCATAATTTTGGTACTGTATGTTGATGATATTCTTTTTGCTGGTAATGACTTGGGCTAGTTACATGATGTAAGAAATTTCTCTCTAATAACTTTGAAATGAAAGATATGGGTGAAGCATCCTCTATGATTGGAATAGAAATATTTCATGAAATGACATACAAATTGTTAGGGTTGTCTTAAAAAGGATATATCAGTAAAGTATTAGAGAGATTTAGGATGGAAAAATGCTCAGCAGGGATAGTTCGAATGTAGAAGGGGGATAAATTTAGTGAAATGCAATGTCCTAAGAATTATTTAGAATGAAAGGAAATGGAATCTATTCCCTATGAATATGTAGTTGGGAGTCTGATGTATATTCAGACTTGTAATCCGATATCAAAGTAATCCCGGATTGGACCACTGGAAAGCTACAAAAAAAGTTCTTACATATTTACAAGGCACTAAGGATTACATGCTTATATAAGGAAATCAGATCACTTAGAAGTCATTAGTTATTTAGATTCAGATTATGTTGGTTGTGTAGACTTAAGAAAATCTATCTTTGGTTATCTATTCTAACTATCAGGAGGGGCAATTTCTTGGAAGGGTGGAAAACAGTTTGTCATTACTACTTCCAACATGAAGGATGAATTTGTGGCATGCTTTGAGGCCACCATTCAAGCATTATGGTTGCAAAACTTTGTCTTACGGCTAAGTATTATCGATAGTATAGCTAGACCATTAAGAATTTGTGGTGATTATTCTGCAGCTGTCTTCTTTCATAAAAATGACAAGTATTCTAAGGGTGTTAAACACATAGATTTGAAGTGCTTATCAGTCAAAGAAGAAGTGCAAAAACATAAAGTTTCAATTAAGCATATTGTAAGTGATCTGATTGTAGCAGATGCATGAACTAAAGGATTACCACCTAAAACATTTACTGGACATATTGAAAGGATGGGTATTATAGATAATTCCTTGTTAGTATGAGATTATATTATGTATGTACATATGTTTGGATATTTGCTATTATTGTTTTGATACTTATGAATTTAATTAATGTTATGTTTTTGCTTAGCTGTTAGTTGTCACATTATGTTGTGTACACATATTGTTTTATTGTGATGACAGAATATGTTTTGAGAAAACATTAAAGTTGAGAATTACAGTGTTTCTCGATTATAGTTAATCTGAGTTGACATATCATTAGATGACTTGTGACCGCTATGATCCCATCATTACAATTCATTTAAGTTTGATGGCTTGATAGATTCAATATATGGTGCACACTTATGTTGTTTGATCATCAAGTCATAATATGGGCCAAGTGGGAGATCATTACATTAATTTAATAATCATAAAGTATAACCTATATTACTTTATTTGATTCTAATATGAAGTGGGCCCAAAATAATGGTTATTAGGCACGTAAAGGAAATTAGAATCTTTAGGGTTAATTAATAAAACCTTTCCCTCTCCCTTTAGTCAAGTAACGTTAACAAATATCAAAGACATATACTTTCTTGCACCATTGAAAAGAATAAAGAAAGGGAAGAAGGCGAGAGTGGATAAAGCTTTTATGTAGAGAAGTATTTCCGATCAAGAATGAATTACACATATTGAGCATGGATTAAGGTTAGGACTTCTTTCTTTCTTTTATAGCATGAATCTTAGGGTTTGAAGGTGTTGAGTCAATTATGTCATAGATGATATTGGGTGAATTCTAGGCTTGAAATATTGCTTAGAATGTTAAAGATTAAAATTTACAATTTTATCTCCTTTTTGGTTACAGTTGATTTGAAATGTTCGATGTTTATGAGAAATGATTCATGAAGTAACCCGACTGATTGAACAAAAGGACAAGCCAGAACTTCATGTTCCTCTTTTCGTAATAGTCAAGATAGATGTATTCAATATTGGGCCATACATATTACGTACTCCCATTTTGTTTATCAACTTTAAAGCATAAAAGCAGTAGAAGGTATTGTTATAGGATAATTGGAGAAGACGATAGTATGACTTTCTCATTTGGCTTATATGTAAACAATGTTGTATTAATACTAAATAAGAGACATGCATCTTCACATTTTAGTCCATGTTGTCGTTGTTGTTTCTTTTGATTCCTTACAATTATGTAATCATTGCTAAAATATAAATAATGTTGTTGTCATACGTTAGGGGATATATAATGTTGGCCCCCAAATTTTTTTTCTTGATGAATTAGTATGATTTACATCAATTATAAGATCTTTATGAAAGTTTGTGGAGTTAATTATTATGTTGATGTTAGAAAGGTTATATGATATGGGTTGACTGAATTAAAGTGTTAAGGTTATAAGAATGTTCAAAGGTGTTTTTGGCAAGACACTTAAAGATAAAGAACATTAGACATATAGGGAAGGGCAAATTGGACATTTCTCAAACATTAATGAAAAAATTGAAATAAGAAGTGTTGACTTGCTTTTAAGAGAAGGAGAAAACGTGAATTAGGGTTGTAGAAGAAGCTAGATGAATGGATGAGAAAAGAGAGAAGAGAGAGAAGTACAAAAAAAAAGAAAAAGAGAGAAAAGAGAAAACAAGCTAGGGTTTCAATTATCTAAGCCTTCAAGAGAGATTTTGAGGTTTTTTAAGAAAGGAAAAAAGTAGAGGAAGAGAAGAGCTTCCATTTGACCCAAAGATCTCTTCACCTGATAAAGAATCAAGGAAATCAAGAAAGACAAAAGAAGCAAGGGATCAAGAGAGGCAAGAGGAAGAAGAGAAGAAGCATTTTTTAGCAAGTCTCTAAGTAAGGAAATCAAGGTGGGTACATGTTTATAACAAAGTAAATAAGCCATTATTGTTTTTCTTTAAATCAAAGACGTTTATTGATTTTAATTGCATCATAAGAGCTGCATTCATTTTTCTTGAATGATTTGTGAAATCTGCTATATGTTGCTACATGAATTATGTTGATGTTTGATAAAAGGCTTCGCAAATGGTTTATGAAAAGATGCATGCTTATGGAATCATGTTTTCAAGAATGTTTTTTTTAATGTGTATCAAGTATATAAAAAGCAAGTTTTCAAGAAGTGTCATTTTGGGCAATAGGTTTACAAGTCATGAATTATGTGTTATGTGGGTTTGTGGTGGTCCCCTAAGTTTGGTCACGTGCATGTTGACCAAGTTAAAGGCTTCTCCCGCCTTCTCGCTAGTAGCATGGAGCTCCTTCGTAGACTGCCCTAAGTTCACAGCTACACAAGACCCTTATGGGAATTGTGTAGTACGTTATGTTTTTGGACCTACCCAAACCATTCTGATGTGCTTATATGCTCATATTATGTGAACAAGTTTGATGTATTCATGTTTTGTGACTTGTGGATTTTGGATAAAAGCCTAAGAAACATGTGTTCTATAAACTCAATAAAATTTTTCTATGAAAAGAAAAATGGTTTCAAAAGTTTTGCTTATCTTTTTGTTATAAACTGTTACCCACGAGCTTTCAAGCTCACCTCCTTTTTACCCCATCTTCAAGGGATAGCTAAGAGATCAAGTGATCAAGAGCCTAAGGAAAATTCTCCAATTTGCTTAATTTGTAGTTTGAGTTGGTTTTGGGAAGGCACAAAGTTATAGTTGCATACCTAGTTTATTTGTTTAAGAATTGTTGTAATTTGAGACTTTGAAATGATGTTGTAATGTGGCTTAGAATGTCATCAAAGATTTATAAAAAAAACTTTATTCTTTTGAGGTTAAGGAAATATGATTGTGTATGTATGATATTTAAATGATTATCAGCTTGAACAGATGGTTTTGAGCATAAATTGTGGATATATATATATATATATATATACACACATATGCCTAAGTGAGATTCATGGGAAGGCAAGATAGGAATTATGATTTATCAGATGTAATTGGATGTGATGAGACAAATAAGTTAATTTTTAAGAGTTTAATGAAGTCAATTTGGTAACTAAATGGTTAAGCTCAGGACATTCCAAGTTTGCGAAATGCAAAATTTCAAGCCTTCCATAGGGTAAAATTTATGTTATGACTTAAGGAAAAGAAATCTGGATTGATCTTGGCTGAATTAGACCAATTTATTGGTCTTTAGAAAGTTGTAGGTCTTTCTTTTAGCTTTCCAACGGTATATAGTATGGAATGTTTAGACCTTTGGATCGAGAGTTATAGTCCTTAAAAAGGGAAATGCTTAGGAGGATAAAGATGTATCATCTATGATGATGTCACATCGTCTGTGATGACGTCATTACGTCTGTAGGGATGCATCATCTGTAAAGATGTATCGTCTGTAAAGACGTATAGTTTGTGATGATGTCACATCATCTGTGATGACGTCATATCGACTATAGAGTTGAATCGTCTGTAAAGACACTTCGTCTTAAGAGTTGCATCGTCTTAAGTTGACTTTGCTTCATCTTAAGTTAACTCTTCTTCGTCTTAAGAATTGCATCGTCTTAAGTTGACTCCGCTTCGTCTTAAATTAACTCCGCTTCATCTTAAGAGTTGCATCGTCTTAAGTTGATCCTGCTTCATCTTAAGACTTTGCTTTGTCTGCTTTTCACATCGTTTGCTTTCTGCTTCATCTACTTTTCGCCTCGTCTACTTTTCGCTTCGTCTGCTTTTTGCTTTGTCTGCTTTTTGTTTCGTCTGCTTTCTGCTTCGTCTGCTTTCTGTTTCATCTGCTTTCTGCTTCGTCTGCTTTCTGTTTCGTCTACTTTTTGCTTCGTCTGCTTTCTACTTATATGACCTAAACTTCTTCTTTTGTAAACTATTCATCTAATGCTAATGTCTGCTTCATTTTTGACCCTTCAAATGATAGAATTTATCATAAGTCTTTATAAAAGTTGCAGATCTTGAAGTCCTCTTTTGAACCCTCCTAGAATGATCTTGATCTGAAAACCCTTGAGCAAGTTATGCCTTTTGTACCAAGATAGGTGCAATATGATTAAGGTCAAAACCTTGTTTGATTCTTTCAGCCATAACTCCGTTATACGACCTCTAAATGAGGTGAACCTCAAGTCTAGATAAACTAGAGGCACAGAGCTATCAAATGACCTGAAGGAATAATAATTTTAACCCCAGCCTCTAAGATGCTCAATATCCGGATGAAAGTTGAGCATAAAATATTTGCTTCAATATAAGAAAGATTTAAAAGATAGGCTTGACACTATGGTATTAGAAATGAGGATTAACGGAGGATGACCAATGAGGGCTAAATGGGAATAACCTTGCATGGTAACAAGCACAAGCACGAGTCTTATGATAAGGAATGTTGGGCTCCAGAATCGGGGTCCAACACAGTTATGGTATCAAAACAAGAAGAGGATTCGATGATTGTTAAGGAAACCTCATTGGAATTAGTTCAGTAATTATCATTTCGCAAGAGTTGGGTTTCGAAAATGGTGCCCAACATTTGTGATATCTAAGCAAGAGTTAGGTTTCAAAAACGGGACTTAACAAATATAGTATTAGGGCGTCAAAATTAGGATCTTACATGGGCATCTTTGGTAATATGTATCAAGTTACCTGTGTTTTGACGTGTTTTAGCATGCAACGACAATTGATCCTTAGTCAAGACACATATGCATGAGGTACACGCATGAAGAAAATTGTTAAGAGCTTGATCTAATAGAAATAGTAATAAAAGAATGATGATCTAGCAGAATGTAAGGAAAACATAAGTTGTTATGATCTTAAGAAGATGAAATTGGAACCTAAGTGGTTGTTTGATGAATATGACAAGAGTTATGATCCTTCATAAGAATGTGTTAGTGGAATTGAGATCAGAAATTTTTGGTGACTATACATCTATAAGTTTGAATCAATGGCGAGTATACATATGTAAGATGTAATGTGAAGGATAATTGGAAGATGAGATGAATGATAGCGATATATGAGCAAGTTCAAAAGGTTAAGTTAAATTGTTATTGTGAGTACCTATTTGATGATCCCATCATCACACACAAGTGAGAATATTAAGCACATGTGTAATATATGTGTGGAGATGATACAGGAAGAAACCTATAACTTATTGGATATTTGTTAGACATAATTCCCATAGTTTAAAGTCTAAGGGGAACTAGAGTAACAAATGAAAGTGTTTATAATGATCAAGCGGGCATAAATTGAGCTTTGTTGATGATCTTACAATGAGAAATAAATTCAAAGATCAAGAGAAGAATATCGTCTAGGATAAATGGAGATTAAAGTATCAATCATGTAAGACATGAATTTGTGAATTGATGAAGATAAATATGTGAACAAAATGGGATGAATTTGATGATGCCACCCAAGCATATGCGACAGTAAGTAAGTTCATTACTCCATTGAATTTTGGTGATTAGAACATTATAACCTTGTGAGAACGATAAAAATTGGTCTTCCCGAGGTATTAAGAATAGCTGATAATATGATGATGATAGCAAGTGGTTGATAAAGATGAGCAGTATAGATGCTGGTAGCAAGAAAACCTCTTTTGAAGAAGAATTTTTCTGAGTTAGACTAAGCAGATCAAATAGTTTATGTTAAGGATGATCAATGAAAGAACTGATCAGAAATGAATATGTAATGATTCGAAGGTGAGTATGGGAGTCCTATCCCTATTAGAGACTCAAGCAAACGAGGTAGATTATGTTATTGAAAAGTATGTATTTTGTTTGATGTAAAGGATCATGTGAGTGGATTTCTGAATATGAGGAGACATAGGTTGTTAATAGATTCACGTTATATTCTGTGTAAGTATGTTCGGGAGATACAAATATGACTTAATGAATGTATTACAATCACAAGAAGTTAAGGTTGCAAATAAATTGCAATGTATGGAGAAACTTGTAT
>JAOQMP010000005.1:15060114-15072652 GCA_027563575.1 Erythroxylum pedicellare
CCTGATCTTGTTTATTTTTTATTATCCTTATACCATATCATGTATGGATTAGCATGATGATTTGGATTTGTTGCTTCTGCTGCAAGTAATGATTTCTTAAAAGTTTTGAAATCTACCGTTTTTCCAAATATAGCATGCTTTGTTTTTCCGATCCAACAAGATCTAGGGGTAGTAAGTCCACTACTAGTTGAGCACCCTCGAAGAAGAGCTTACAATCCCTATACACTTGACTTATGATCACATTTCTCCCTAGAGGAGTACTAACAACTAAGGGACTACCCAAAGGCCTAAAATCAACATCATGTAATGTCATGCTTGTAGAAATAAATGAATGTAAGGAGCCAGAATCAATCAACATATATACTGTAGAATTGAATAAGTGAGCCATACCCGTGACAACTTCAGGTGCGACTGCAGCTTCCTCTCTGGTCATGGCGAACACCCTTACCTGAGCCTGACCCTTTGGCCTTCCTGGAGGAATAGCCTTCCTTGCAGCTCCAGAACTGCCCACCTCAGGGATTGGCCTGGTCCCCACTATTTTTGCTCTCCTGGGGACTTGCAACTATAACCCCTCTTGTTTTGTTGCTTGGGGACAATCCCTAATCATGTGTCCCTTCTCTCTGCACTGGAAGCATGCTCCAAATAACCTAAAGCACTCTCCTTTGTGAAGCTTCCCACAATTCTCACATTAAGGGTTTATCTATCTGCTCCTCCCCATCCTTCCAGTGCCTCTCACATTTGAGGCTTGCCCTGTGGCTACTCTTGCCTGCTTGCTATTAGTAGGGCCACTGCTTCCCACTTCACTCTAAGTATGGTGACCCCTTGTACTCCTCTAAGGCATTGGAGCACTCATTCCCTTCTTAGAAGACTGGTCCCTGTTCTTCCTCTTCCTGCTCGCTTCACTCTTTATATTCTCCAATTTCTCAGCCTGAAGTGCAACCTCGATCAGTTGCTGGTAGTCACAAAAATTGTGGACCAAGACTTTCTCCTTGATCCCTAAATGTAGTCCTCCCTCAAACTTACGGCACTTATCCTCCTCATTAGCAACAATATTGGTCGCATACCGTGATAACTGGGTGAACTTCAGCTCATATTCACTCACACTTATGTCCCTCTGTGTGAGGTTTAGGAACTCCCCAGCCTTCTCTTAGATATAGACCCTCGAGAAGTAATTCCTCCTGAAAGCTTCCAAAAAGTCTTTCCATGACAACACAAGAGGTATATCCTGACTATGGGACACTAACTCCCACCAATGCAGTGCATCTCCTTTTAGCAAACTAACTGCATAATCCATCTTCTCCTCATCAAAGCACTTCATCTGATTCAAAACCCTCTCGGTCCTCTTCAACCAAGCTTCAGCCTTTTCTAGATTTATAGTTCCACTAAAATCCACAGCTCCATACTTGTAGAACTTGTCATACTGTCCACTTCTATCTACTGAAGCTAGCACCGGCACTTGTGACCTTTGGCCCATGGCATATATGAAAGCCTGAGCAAAGGTTTGAAAGAACCGCGGGTCCATAGTAGGCATAGGAGGAGGAGGCGGTGGCACTTCATATTGCACACTAGGTGCCTCAGAATCAAAAGCAGGCTATGTCCTAGCATCTTGCGGGATATAGGATTCATCCCTGCTCCCTTGGTGAGAGGTAAATCGAGTCACAACTCCTTGAAGTCTCTTTCGAGACGGCATTTTCCACTCCTTGAATTTACAATCATTGAAAATCTTTAATTTATGCAAAACAATTTCAAATCATGTAAAGCAATTCAAATCATATAAACAATTTTAAATCTTGTAAAATAATTTAAAACAAGGCAAGTTATTCACTTTTAATCAATGCATATTCATTTCATGTCTTAGACTACCCACTTCATGCCTAGGATACTCCTAAACCTAGTCTTACACCTGGACCTAAACCTAGTCACTCTAATACCATATCTGTTGGATCCCATTTCAGGAACCCATCTCTTGCTTTGATACCATAAAATGTTGGACCCCGATTTTGAAGCCCAACATTCAAAGTCATAAAGCGTGAGCAAAATATCCTATAGGGTTATTTCAAGGAACCCTCTTAAGTTACCATCCCACATGAGTGGCTAGCCCACACCAGGACAGACATCAAAACAACTCCCTTTTCCTACTTTCGAACTAATTTTTGGAAACCCCAAAATGAATTTTTAAATGGACTTGTCCATAACATTTGAGGCTCTATGTCTCTAGTTTAATTGGAGACAAGAGTCATCCCATTTAGAGATCCCATAACAAGATTATGGCTAAAAAAAACAAACAAGGTTTTAACCTCAATCATGTTGCACCTGTCTTGGGGCAATTAGCATAATTGTCATTTGAGATATCATATTAATACCATATTAGGGCGTTTTTGAAAGAAGACTTTGAGATCTACAATTTTTATGAAGACCTCAAAGGTGGATTCTAGCGTCTGAAGGGTCAAAAATGGAGCAGTATCATTAGATTAATAGTGTATAGAAGGAGAAGTATTGGTCACCTAGGCAGAAAGCAGACGAAGCAGAAAGAAAGACGAAGTCAAAAGACAGACGAAGCAGAGAGGCAGACGAAGCAGAAAGGCAGACGAAGCAGAAAGACAGACAAAGCAGAAAACAGAAAAAATGGAAAGACAGACAAATCTGAAAGATAGACAAAGCAGGAAACAGACGAAGCAGATAGAAAGACGAAATAGAGTCAACTTAAGAAGAAGCAAAGTCAACTTAAGACGAAGCAATGTCAACTTAAGACGATGCAACTCTTAAAACGAAGTAGAGTCAACTTAAGAAAAAAAAGTCAACTTAAGACAATGTAACTCTTAAGACGAAGTGGAGTCAACTTAAGACAAAGGAAAGTCAACTTAAGATGATGCAACTCTTAAGATGAAGCGGAGTCCACTTAAGATGAATCAAAGTAAAATTAAGATGATGCAACTCTTATGACGAAGCAAAATCAACTTAAGACGATGCAACTTTTAAGACGATACGTCTTTACAAACGATACAAATGATACAACTCTATAGATGATATGACGTCATCACAAACGATATGATGTCATCACAGACGATACGTCTTTACAGATGATACCTCTTTGCAAACGATGCATCTTTACAGACAATAAATCCTTATAGATGTAATGACATCATCACAGACGACGTGACATCATTACAGATGATATGTCTTTACAGACGATATCTCTTTACAGACGATGCATCTTTATAGACGATACATCCTTATAGGCGTAATGACATCATCACAGACGATACGTCTTTATAGATGATATCTCTTTGCAGACGATACATCCTTATAGACGTAATGACGTCATCACAGTCGATACCTCTTTACAGACGATGCAACTTTACAGACGATACATACTTATAGACGTAATGAGGTTATCACAGACGATGTGACGTCATCACAAACAATACGTCTTCACAGACTATACCTCTTTACAGACGATGCATCTTTACACTCCTAAGTATCTCCCATTCTAGGGACCACAACTTTTAACCCAGATGTCCAACAATTCTAGGCTATATATCGTTGGAAAACTAAAGGAAAGACCTACAACTTCCTAGAAGGCATACTTCCCTAAATCATCCTGGATTAATCTAGACCTTTCGTTAAAGTCCAAACATGAACTTTTCCCTTATGAAAACTTAAAAATGCAATATACAAACTTAAAAGAGAGTTATGATAAAAAATGCAATTACATCCCATTTGCATCAAAAGATAAGATTCTTATAAACCTTTAGTGGGCATTTCAAGCTGCAAATCAAAAATGTCTTAGCTTCTGAAATCACATATGCCACTTTTAATGTAACCAAGTTTCCCAATTCAGTAGTAGTCAACGAAGTGCCCAAAGAGAATCACCAACCCAAAGGTCCCTTTAAAAAGATATCTCTAACCCATTACCCACTTTCTATATGATGAATTTTGAATTGCTCTATGCTTTTACAATTCCCTTCCAAAGGGGAGAGTCTGTGATCTATGAATTAAATCCCCTTTTATTGAAATATTTATCCCTAGGACATAAACCCAAAGAGCTCCATCACTATGCAAAATAAGCCAATCAAGCTTACCTAACATAGCAACGTTGGCATGCCGAGATGACCTAAAACCCAGGCCCCCACTCTACTTATCAAATAACAATTTTTACCAGTTAATCATATGATGTTTCAGAGTTCCATCAACAGAACTCCAATAAAAATTCCCATTAATTTTGTCCAATTCATTATAAATAGATAATGGAAACCAAGTAGTTTGCATCGTATAATTTGTAATTCGTTGATAAAAATTCCTACTTTTCTAGGTTGTTTGTCTGGTCTTGACCTTATTAACAATGTCAAAGTAGGCTGATCTTTTAATTATGGAATGAACAATTGGCACCCTTAAGTATCTATCCAGATCTGAAGAGACTTTCATTCCCAAACATTTTGGTATTTTCCTTCTGGTGTCCCTACTTGTAGGTTTAGAAAAGAATATTCTAGACTTCTCTAGACCAATTTTTTGTCCAAAAAAAGCATAAAACTTAGATATGGTTGACATAATCTCCTTAGCTTAACGATAAGAAGCCTTAGCAAATAACATAAAATCATCAATAAAAAATAAGTGCAATATACTAAAACCTGATTTAGAAGCATGAATAGGGGTCCATAACTTACTGCGAACAACAGTACTTATCAAAGAGGATAAATACTCCATACAAAGAATAAAAAAATATAAGGATAAAGGGTCCTCTTGTCAAACCCCACAAGTAGGGCTAAACTTGGGCAACGACGACCCATTCCAAATAATAGACAAAGAAGAAGAGCTAAGATAGTTACAAATTAACTATATCCAAGATGCTGGAAAATTAAAAGTTATAAACACCTTTTTAAGAAAATCCATTGGATTTTATCATATGCGTTCTTAAGATAAATTTTAATAGTCATATGCCCCACTTTGCTCTTAAACTTGAGCAACGAATGCATAACCTATTAGACAATAATAATATTATCTAATGTGTGTCGTCCAAGAATGAGACTACTCTGGAAAGGACTTACAGTCTCATTTAAAAATAGGCGTAAATGATTAACCAAAACCTTTGTAATAATCTTAAAGAGGACATTACAAAGAGATATAGGTCAAAATTCAGAAATTACTTGAGGAGCGTCAACCTTCATAATCAAAATAACATTTGTTTTAGCAACACCTTCCGGGATTGTACCAGTCTTAAGGCTCTGATGGACTAAATTAACAGTATCAATGCCAACAATTTCCTAGTATCTTTTGTAGAAGAAAGCTTGAAACCCATTAGGACCTGGGGCCATAAATGGATCCATCCGAGATACAGTCATCCACACCTCTTGAATTATGATCTTACGTGATAAAGCCAACTTAGCTGAATTCGTAAGCTTTAGGTTATCAAGCAGAATATATACAATCTCCATAATATTACTATGAGAGGCAAAGATACTTGAAAAATAACTATGGGGTACATTTCAAAGGAAGCTCTCATCAAAAACCTAATGCCTCGGGGAATCTTTTAAACACTCAACTTTATTTCGTTTCTGTTTAGCTTTAGCTATAACATGAAAATAATAACTCTGGCCTTTTGGAACCAAAGCATCTCTTCTTACCGCAAAATAGAAAAATATTCCCAATCAAATCTCTTTCCAACTTGTAGAGACTTTTTGTTGGCCTATTAGCTAGTAACAATTGCACTCCCTAATCATGCCCATCTCGGTTTATGTCCCCAAAAACAGTTTTAGCCCACTCCATAGAAGTTTGTTCAACTTGTTGAAGAGTTACACAAGGGCATTGAGATCCGTAACCCAGCCATCCGCTACCATCGTATGATACTCCTGATGCATGGCCCATACAACCTCAAAATGGAATGTTCTCAATCTAGGAATTGAAGAAATCTTCTTAGTACATAGTAAAATTGGACCATGGGCTAAAAAAACTCAAGGCATATTAAATAAAGAAGCATCTAGGAATAAATCCTTCCAAGAATGATTAGCAAGAGCGCAATCTAACAATTCTTAAATTAAACTAGCACCGAAGGATCTTCTACCCCAAGTGAAAATAGACCCTTGAAAACTAATATCATTTAGCTCACAACTATTCCACCAATCACGAAAAGTCCTACATCAACAAACAAAAGGCAGACTACCACCCTTCTTCTCATAATCTATCACAATATCATTAAAGTCCTCTATAAATAACCATGGCATAAAGATTGAAGATGCTATGTCCACTATAAATTGTTGGGGCCTACTTCTGGAGCCTAACATTCGAAATCATAAAACGTGAGCAGACACATTTATTCAACTTCAGAACAGATTTTTGGAAACCTCAAAATGGAATCACAATTTGACTTCTTCAGAACTTCTGTTTCCTATTGTGTTAAGTTTCTAATGAATACCCAACTTTCATCCAGAAATTAACATCTTAGAGGCTGAATCAGAATTCGACTTCTTCATATAATTTGTAAACCTATGTCTCTAATTTACTACACATTAAAAATCATCTCAATTGGAACCCTACAGATCCAAATATATTCAAAATGCCGAAGTATGTTTAGTAAAATATCTAATTCATACTATTCCAATAGATTCCCTCACTTTTCTTCAATCAAACTTTTTCCAATCAATTCCAAATGCTGCCAATTTTTGTGGAGAGATAGCATAATATGTTGGGAATCAATTGGCTTAAGGATCACTTCATTTGGAGTTCGGATAACAAATCTATGGCTGAAAGAATTAAACAAGGTTTTCTCCTTAATCATATTGAACCTGTTTCAGGACTATTGGCATAACTTGCTCTAAAGATATCAGATCAAGATCATTCTTAGATGGTTCGAAAGAAGACTTCAAGATCTACAACTTCATGAAGACTTTAAAGATAGATTCTGTCATTAAAAGGGTCAAAATTGGACTAGACAATACAAGATGAACAGTACCTAGAAGAAGTTTATGAACAGTTCATAGAAGATGTTTTACAATTAGCATACCTTTCTCTAGAGATATCGAATCAAGGTCATTCTTAGATGGTTTGCAAAAAGATCTCAAGATCTACAACTTTCATGAATACCTTGAAGATAGATTCTATCAATAAAAGGGTCAAAATTGGAAGTTGTAGATCTTGAAGTCTTCTTTCAAACCATCCAGGAATGACGTTGATCTGATATCTCTAGAGAAAGTTATGCCAATTGTAAAACATCTTCTGTGTACTGTTCATAAACTTCTTATGGGTATTGTTCATCTTGCATCTTCTGGTCCAATATTTACCCTTTTGGTGATAGAATCTATCTTTAAGGTCTTCATGAAAGTTTTATATCTTGAAGTCTTCTTTCGAACCATATAAGAATGATCTTGATCTGATATATCTAGAGCAAGTTATTCTAATAGTTCCAAAACAGGTTCAATATGATTGAGGACAAAACCTTGTTTAATTCTTTGGCCATAGCTTTGTTATCGGACCTTCAAATGAAATGATCCTTAATCCAATAGATTCCTAACACATTATGCTATCTCACCACAAAAATTGGCAGTATTCAGAGCTAATTGGAAAAAGTTTGATTGAAGGAAAGTGAGGGAATCTGTTGGAATAGTATGAATTGGATATTTTACTAAACATACTTTGGCATTTTGAATATATCTGGATCTGTAGGGTTCCAATTTAGATGATTTTTAGCATGGAGTAAACTAGAGACATAGTTTTACAAATTATATTAAGAAGTAGAATTCTGATTCAGCCTCTAAGATGTTCAATTTCTAGATAAAATTTAGGTATTCATTAGAAACCTAAGACAATGGGAAAAAGATGTTCTGAAGAAGTCAAATTGTGATTCCAGTTTAAGGTTTCCCAAAATCTATTCTGAAGTTGAAGAAATGTGTCTGCTCACGTTTTATGATTCCGAATGTTGGGATCTAGAACTGGGGCCAAACAGTTGAAGATAAACAGTGCACAGAAGATACACATCATCACCAGATGATACGTCATCACCAGAAGATAGAGTCTATACTCCTGAGCATCTTCCCTCATAAGAACCATAACTTTCGACTACGATTGACAGCACGTGATGAGTGCACTACAAAATTTACCTGACTCTACACACTAAAATTTGTAATTGTGGTAAGTCAGGATCAAATCCACAGGGAATGTTAGGTTAATTTTCGTAATGAAATTAATTAATGCAAGGAAAATAAATGGGGGTTTTTGGTTTCAAACAATTTAGAAAATTAAAGTAAAAGTAAACTATCGAACCAAATTAAAACAAATAATTAAAAATGAGAAAAGTGTTGAGTATAAGTAAGGTCTGGTTCTAGGGTCAATCTCGGCCTAAACACAATCAAGCATATTCCTTCATTCTAAAGTCTTTCCAATTCTTTTCGGACTATTGATCTGAGACTAATAGAACGCTCTACAAATCCCAGTTTTCCCTTAGGTTATAATTAATCAAGATATGATCATTAATTAAATCTAACCACCGAATAACCTAGGATATGATCTCTAGATTCAATTTGGCAATCTCATTATGAATTGGGAAATGATCAATATAGGCAATAACCTCACACGTTCAGGTTATCAAACCTAAGTTATATTGTTCCTAACGATTAACAATCATTAGACGCTACTAACAAACACCAAAAGTAACGATTACGGATTATAATCAATGTTTTGGCAATAGGTTTGAAATAAATGATCAAAATAACATATTAAGATCATTTATCCTAAAACCATCCAAATCAATACAAACAACACAACAATCCGAAAAGAAATTACAACTTTAGAATGATAGAAATAGCTTAACTGTGACTTGGCACCGATATTCCCGTAGAACCGGTGTCGGGAAGTTAGCCTTCCATTTCTATTTTCATGCTCCAACCACAAATCATATCTCCCATTTTCTTTAGAAATCTCTTCTATTTACTGTTCATGATTGTATGATTAAATGTGGGAGTTTAATGGTGTGATGCGCCATTGCTTGATGTCCAACCGTCTTATACTCCTCCAGCGTCAACTTGCTTTTGTTCTTCGTTTCTTTCCTTATGCCGATACTTTGACAAGACAAATAAGATTTTCTCCCTTAAAACCCTCTCCTTCTACTTATCAAAAAAAATGCAAGTTGTGCGTTATTTAAACGCTAAACGCAGCATATGCTTATTTAAAAGTTGCGTATGTTGCATTTAAACGCAGCATATGTTGCGTTTGTGTACGCAACGCACAGGCCTTTTTTTTTAATTTGTGCCTTTAACTTGATAAATAATTGTGCTCCAATTTGCTTTAGAAAATTTTGTCTTTTTGGTCTCAAAAATATATCAATATATCCAACCTAGCAGTCAACACAAATTGAACATAAATTAAGCATTTTATCTTTAAAATAGGATTGAAATCACATGTAAATACATAAGAAATTATAAGATAATTCAATCCTATCAACGATGTCCAAAATTTTGATACTATATACTGTTGGAAAGCTAGAAAGATAAACTACAACTTTCTAAAAGGAAACTTTGTCTAATTCAGCCTAGATCAATAAAGTATTTTCCCTCAATTCAAAACACAAATTTTACCTCAATGGAAGACTTGAAATTTTGCACTGTGCAAAGTTGAAATGTCCTAAGCTTAACCATTCAGCTACCAAATTGACTTCGTTAAACTTTCAACTCTCAACTCATTTAACTCATCACATTCAACTACATCTATCTTTCTTTTCCATAACATCTCACTTATGTGTGTGTGTGTGTGTATTTATATTTATATCAACAATTCATGTTCCAAACCATCAACTCAAGTTGATGACTTCTTCACAGTTATCTAAATTTAACCCATATCATCCATACACCATTCATATTTCATTAACATCCAAGAACAAAGTTTTATAAATCTTTAATGGCAATAGAAGCCACAACACATCATCGTCTCAAAATCTCAAATTTACAAAAGATTCTTGAGTAAATAGAATTGACATGTGACTAAAACACTGTGCTTTCCCAAAACCCGTTTCAAAATACAAAATAAGCAAATTTGGAGTAATTCCCTTAGACTTTCGTTCACTTGGTCTCTTAACTATCACCTAAAGATGGGATAAAAATAGGGTGGGCTTAAAAGCTCGTCAGTAACAAGTTTATAATAGAGAATAAGCAAAATCGTTGAAATGTTCATTTGTCATAGAAAATTTAGATTGAATTCCTGAAACGCATTTTTCAATTTCTCAAGTCTAGCTCAAAACTTATAATTTTACATCATCACATAAACATAGCATGCACATATAACTATCAAAGTATAACACTCCATTATACACCATTCTTGACAATTCAAAGATGCAATGCACAACCAAATAGCTCGAGGGTTCCATGGAAACATAATGGAGAGACCGAAGTTTACCCCATGAACAGAATGAGTCCACTTTTCGGAGCTCATATGCCACAATCGGGCAGCTGGGAGAAGGCTCTTGTCAATGTGCACATTACGAACAGAATGGTTCACTCTCGCCCAAACAAAAGAACATAATCATGCTCAAATCATTTTACCATATGCTCATACTTTCATGCTTTGTTTTCATTTATACAAAATGCCATGACATATTTTAAGGTATAACATAAATATTGCAAAACCTTTTTTCATTTCATCATCAAAATTCATACACCAACATGTAGCAATTTCTTAAATCACTCAAAAATATTAAAAGCAACATTTATGAAGTAATTGAAATCATTTTTATTTTCTTGATTTGGAAAAGAATTAGTGGCTCATAACTCTATTATAAACATGTAACCCACTTTGATTTCCTTGCTTAAAGATTTACTTAAAATGTCTCTACTCTTGCTTCTCTTGCCTTTCTTGATTTAGTTCTACAATAACAAAAATTCCACTCAATAGGGTTTTCAATTGAAAATCCCACAAAGCACAATCACTAAAATTGATTCTATAATACTTAAACCCATGTATTTTCTAAACTCCATGAACCAAAATCCTTCCAAAAATCCAAAAAGATTTAACATGATCTTACCTTGATTCTTCACCAAATGAAGAAATCTTTAGCTCAAATAGAAACTCTTCTCTTCCTCTACCTTTTTTCCTTCTTGAACAACCTCAAACTCTCTCTTGAAGGCTAAGAAAATTAAAACCCTAGCTTGTTTTCTTTTCTTTCTCCCCTTCTCTTCTTCTCTTTGTATTTCTCTCTCTTTTTTTCTTCAATTTTCGTTTCTCCCCTTCTTAAAAAGTAATACCACAAGTTTTTCTTCCAATTCTACCCTTAATGAGCCCAAAAGGTCCCTTTTACCCTTCCTTATAGGCTTATGTTCTTTTGACCTTAAGTGTCTTGCCAAAAACACCCTTGAATATTCTTATAACCTTTACACTTCAATTCCATTAATCCATGCAATAAAATCCTACTAACCTTGACATAATAATTAACTCCAAAATTTTAATTTATTAAAACCTCAAAATTATTTAAATCATGCTTATTCATCAAGAAAAAAATTTGGGGGCTAACACCCTGGACCCTTCAATTTGGGAGGTAATTGTTGCTATAGCACCGCACTTGCAACCTATGAAACTATCACCTTCTCATTTGGCTAGAACTTTCAATTCTTGGTGCTTAGTTCCTTGAAGAACTTCACATAAGCTGGGATGTTTTTGAGCATACATAACAAAGGCAAGTTAATATTAACTTTGGAAAATATATTATAAAGATTAGAAAATCGCTGATCTTATTTCGATTCCTTAAGATAGCTTAGATATGGGATCAGTGGTCTATAAGATTTGTCGCTTTATTTAATGATGGTCCTTCATTGCAGTCAGTTGCATGCTCCCGTTTTTCACCCTTTTAAACCTAACTTGAAGGGTTGTCATGCCCATTGCTCCTCCATTATGCTTACTTTCTTCATTGGGGAGGCTCTCCCCCTCTTAATTACCTGCACCAGAAAGATTAGAAAGGATCTCAACATGCTCATTGATTACCTTACCACTTCTCATAATAGTGACTGCTTATGCTTGCTCATGTTGAATGGGCAACTTCCCTTTTTTATTATGTGCAATTGAGTCGTGAGTGGTCCTACTTGGATATCAATCCTTTTCACAGATGCCTCCAAAGAATTGAACCTCTTGTTGTTTGTTTCTTGATTTTGAGTTATGATCTGAATAAATGCATTCAAGCTTTCCTTTAAAGAACGTTTGTTTTGTGGGTTTTGAAGTGAGGATTGCTCTTGGTAATAGTTCGGCCTCTGAAAATTTTGGTATTATTGTTGGGGCTGTACTGGTAGATTATTGGTCTTCCATAAAAATTGGGGTGGTTTCTCTAACCAAGATTGTAGGTGTTTGAGTATGGATCATTTCGCTCCTTTGGTTGAAAATCGTTGAGTGAGTTCACTTATTCCTCCCCATCTACAAAAGGCTCACAAGAATACGAACAAACGTTAGCTCCATGACCACAAGTTCCACATACCTCTTAATTTGGAATGTTTTGGGGTAGCCTTGTAGTTGGCATCTTCACATGCCTCTTCAACTCAGCTAATTACATAGCCAATTCTTGATTCGAGTTCAC
>JAOQMP010000005.1:15079261-15095896 GCA_027563575.1 Erythroxylum pedicellare
GCTAGGAAGAGTCTAAAACTCTATATATAGCTATTTTCTCATTAGTTTTTATATTAAGAACTTTTAGGTATATTTTACATATATTTTTAAGTGTATTTTAATCATTGGAGCATCATTACTTCTTATTTGTGTAAGTAAGTCTCTTTATAATTATAAGTGATAAAGTTAGTTATTTTGAGTTGTAAGATTTGTTTGAAGAATTTATTAGTAAATTGAGAGTAATTTAAGTGAGATTAAAGTTCTTTTTCACCTTAGAAGAAGATTGTATAAAGTTTCTCTTTGCCAAAAAAGATTGTAGAAAGATTATTCTTCTCCTTGAATAAACAGTTATAGTGGAATTCCAAAAATAATCTAAAAATAAATATAGACAAAGATTATTTACCCAATCATTATAAATCAATTTACATTGTTTTTCTTGTCTTCTTTAAATTATTATTTGATTATTTGAATTTTTTTATATTAACCAGTCCATTTACATACATTCATATATATTGATTGATTTTTGTTAAATTGAGATTGTTAGTTAGAAAACTACTTAAATTTTATAAACACTCAATTTAACTCCCTTTTGAGACCCACTAGGAACTAGCAAGGTATAATAGCTCCCCCTGGTAGAGTAGTGTTATAACACCGCTCGCCACATGGCGATAAACACTACCCCTTACAAGGTTTTATACCGTTACCCACTACCAATTCAATGAAGGTTTTACTAAGGATTTCAAACTGTTGACGGAGGATACCCTGCTTAGAGAGAGGACAGCAACCATTAAAGTTATGAAGCAACCATCCGAAGATGACTCGTTTGTTAATGTTCAGAAACTAAGATGCCCCCGAGACTTGCATTGTCTTTCTATCCTTTCAATGGCAAAGATAATTAAATGAACCAGGCAGATGAAGGGTTTTGTCCAATACAAGGACTACTCCATACATCAAATGTTGAAATAATCTTTTATGCACTTTTGAGCTATATATTACAATCTTTTGTCAACCCTATACAAAAACAAAATCCACCCAAAATTTATCCCTTGGCATATTAAGTTTGATTGGAAGGGTAAAGGTAGCAACCATCATACGTCATTCTATATTTGGCATCCAAAACATGTTTAGCCTAGTTATGGGAATTGGCAAAAAGTAGCCTACATCCCTAAGTTATCAAAACAAACCATTTTGACGGTGTTAGGGACGGACAAGACGTGGGTATACTGAGCTACTACTAATGCTAGGCTGCAGTCCAAAATTTATAGTAGGGTGAAGAAGTTCAGCTTGTGGAAATGAGCCATTAGATGGCACATCCAGCAGAAGATCTTGATCAGAATTTGCATCCACAAAAGGAAGAGAATCCAGCATAAGGGAGCCACCATCTGGAGGCATGGTAAATAGGCTTCTCGGACTGAAGCAAGATCCATCATTATCCATAACGTCTTTGTTTTCATATGTAGCCTTCATGACAAACCTTTTGGGACTCTTTATCGCTATTCCGTCTGCGGAAAAATTTCTTTGAGAACGTTCCTAATGTAAATTATGAACAACTTCTACAACAACACAATACAATATGTATGTATCTCCAGGTAATTGACCTCCTACGTACCAAAACTATAAAAGAAGGCGTGTATAACTGCAAGATTCCAGGGACTTGTCATATTTTTTTGGTCGAGGATTATTAAAAATTAGGATATGGCCTCTTAGTCCTTTCAATATTAACATAAATTAAGAAATTAAGAAAAGCTGTCACTCAACGATATATAGTGACCAGCAAATATCGGCTAACCTGGAAGTTTTAGAATTAACTTTTCACATTCCTTCTTGACAGCAGTAGAACTATTTCTTGCAATGCCATTTGGTTCCTTTGCAACCAGCAACTTCACACTACCAACTGTAGACTTCTGCATCCAAAGAGAGGCTTAATAGGACAAGTAGATAGAACATCACAAGGAACTAAATCACAGACAATATCATATGCTACACACTTCTATCATAAACAGATCAATCAAACCTTTAGTTCACGATATGACTCCACCCATTTGGACTTCGACAAATTGGATAATGCCAGCCTTTTTACAGCCATACAATCTTCGGGTTTTGCTCCTGATAAGGAAAGAT
Source organism: Erythroxylum pedicellare (assembly GCA_027563575.1). NCBI lineage: Eukaryota > Viridiplantae > Streptophyta > Magnoliopsida > Malpighiales > Erythroxylaceae > Erythroxylum > Erythroxylum pedicellare. The sequence goes on from JAOQMP010000005.1 coordinate 15,081,362, forward strand.
CAAAAACACCTTCTGCAAGCATTTGTTGATACAAATCCATGTCCTCCTTAAATTGAGGACTATCAAACATATTTTTGAGGCTGCAAATGCAAAGGAAATGATTTTAATCTTCAATCACCACTGAACTTCTATAAACTGGATTCATTCAAGTGATATAGAGTGTATCTAGATGATGCCCACTTACTTCATCTAACATGCTCAAATACTATAAATGAATTGCACAAATACAGAAAACAAAAGGCACGAATATTGCGCAATGAATTTTTGCGCAACAAATATTACTACAATAAGTGAGATGGTTAGCATATTTCCACAAATCAATTGAATATGCCAGTTGCCAAAGGTGGAACTTTTAGCAATATTGCATAAAAGTTAGCAGTTGCTTGTGCCCCCATTGCCCACCCCCAAAATTTAATAATGATGACCATTGTCCTATCAAACTGACAGCTACTACCCACAGCGGCAGAGTACAAACCTGTCAGGAAGTTTGGCAGTATCAACAGGAGGTAGATATTTTAGCAACTGATGCTGCTCGTCAGTAGTCAAGTTTCTACCGAACTCCTCGAAAGTAAGAATATCCTGAAACATAAATGCACTGAATCATGTCAAACACCAATGAAGTCTATATTAAATATTAAAAGTGCAGAGTTTTGATATATTTTAACATTTAAGAATCATTTGATTGAGGTTCATAAGACAAGAAAGAAAAATAGATGATACATTTCATAATACTGACGTATCAAAATGCAGAATCTTGAGATGGTATAGAAAATAAGTTGCAATATCCAGAAGTAATTGACAAAAATCAGAATTCTTGTAGTCCACAAACAAGGATAATGATTACAGACAAGAATAGGACGACAATAATATCAGATATGAAAAGAATGGCTCTAAAAAACCATCAACAAGTAAGGAAACGTAACTTACATTTAAATCAACATTACATAGTATTGAAACAAGATTTCCCCAGATTTGAAATTTCTCTGGCAGAGGCTTGTCCCTGAAATTCCAAACGTCAAAGATTAAACATAGCGAAAGTAAAATTTATGGATTCTTTTAATGCCAGTGGGTAATAGTTCCAAAAGTTTCTTTCTGATCTTCACAATAGAACTGCACACATACTCAGTTAAAACAGTCATTCACCCAATTTGCTGGCTGGTTTTATGTATACCCAGATCAAAGATCCATTGATCTATGAACGTAGCAAAACGAATTTTTTATTTGCTTTCCCTTTTATTCATCTGAGAGACCAAAACAAGTATATATGTGTTTGTACATTAAGCTGTTAGGAGATATGGTTAGCTGCTAAGAACTATTGACAAAAATATTCAGGTACTTCAATGACATAAGGAAAACATAGTTCTTGCCAGACATTCAGATATTTTAATGAATTCAGGAAATCATAGTCTTGCAAGTTAAAACCATTTGGAAGTATACCTCTTTAGTTCCTCTAGCTGCATTCCAAGTTCAAAAGGACTTGTATATTTTCCAACAACAGAATAGGATCTGCTTATGCTCTTGCTCTCACTATATATAGGACGGCTCATAACATGTGAATAAGCCTCACTTGTTGAGTATTGTTTGTTTTCAACAGAAAGGGAGCTAGCTTCAGATTCCTCATCTCGAGCTATTGAACTTGGATTTCTAATCAGAACACTCCCATGTCCAATCTCAACAGAAAACATTGGTGTTTCACTCTCCAAAAGCAAATCTTCTACAGAAGAGCCAGAGACACATGAAGATTGTTGTTCATATAATATAGTATGAAGATCTTTGGCAAGTTTTTCAACAGGAGATTGCTTCGGGCGATTGACGCATGTTCTCTTCTTAGAAGGTACCATTGCATCCCACACAATTGATTGGGTTTGACCTAAGAAAAGTGCAACATACAATGCTAAAGTGAAGGCATTCACGAGGACAGGACCACAATAAAAACAATCAGTATCTGTCGTGAAGTATTTAGTCATCTAGTGCTTTGATTTGACAAAAATCACGCAAGGAAGCCACTTCTGCTCCCTGAAACTCAAATGCCTTTGGTTCTCTGTGAGATAATTAGCTGCGGTAATAATAATGTCATTATCTATCTCCTTTCTTGGTTTTTTTTTCTCATCTCCACCACCATTTTAGAATTGTTTTTAGGGATTTATGATACCTTATGCCAATTACCATGATTCAGATTTGTGAATATAAACCAAAAACCCTAACTAATTATAGAACAGAATAGTTGATTATGATCCCTTTTAAATTTGCCCCCAATTTTTGATGATGAAGAAAGGGGGGAAATACGATTAACTTTGGTCAGTATTCAACCTGTCAAATCACTTGCATCGCAGCTGCCACACTGAGCCCAGCTCTCAGAGTTAGATATGGCTGATCCAGAACTTGATCTATTACTAGTATCTTCATCTAAAGCCTTTTGGTAACCCTGGTTGGAGTTCGGATTAACCACTCCAACCACCCCACTATCATGGTTTGGCTTTCTTTTCAGCTGTTTAACTTCTTTGCTCTTATTTATGGACATGTTTTTCATTCTAGTAGCCCTGTTGTCCTCGTAATCATCAACCTCTGCTCGAGCATGTAGAGGAGTATAATTGGTAAGTGTTCCTTTTGTTCTCCATCTAGAGCCACAAGCATTGCATAATACTGGCTTCTCAGGAGGCCCATTGCGCCAAAGAGGTGTGTCTAAACCAGATAATTGTTCAAAAACATGTTAGATATCGACATCAAATAGAACAACAGAGAAAGTCATCTAGATTCAGTAGGTACAGGTAAAAAAGTTGGAGTTTTTTTATGGAAGACGAATTTTAACAATAGAAGAAACAAGAGAGTACTGATTTCAACTAATTTAGCCATGAAGCAATATATTATGCACAAGCAATTTGTCTAGTAAGTAGAGCTATAATTAACACAATTAAGTAAATCAAACCAGAACAAGGCCTCATTAAATAAGGATCACTTTCTCAAAAAGCAGAACTAATACAAAATCTCCTGGGCACAAGCATAAACCATTGAAGTTCACTCTGAGCTCAAAGGGGAAAAAAATGACATTAGCATATCATTCACAGGAATCAGAAATGAATAACAAAAATGAGATCCTTGAGCGTATACTCATTACACGAGAGGAGAACAGGACAGCTATGTGTAGAATTTAGAAATTTCTGAACAAGCAAAATAATATTTCAGGAAGGATGGGAATATATCTAACATGACAAAGATCATTAAGAAAACTTATTCTGGTTTGTGCATTCCTTTTGTACAATTTCCAATTAAAACCACAAGTTCAAGCTGACACTACCATGAAAAAGAAATGGAAAAGAAAAGAGCTGCTGCTTTTCTAAACATGGAGGATGAAAGGTGAAGGCGTGCTACTGTCGCTCACTTCACTACAAAAAAGAACACTTGAAGAGTGAGTACAAAAAACTCTTTCGAACTAGTTCGTCATTGATCAGACAAGAAATTTTAGTTGAAAGTTGAAACTAAATTAGCATAAAATGTGTCAGTAGTAACGTAAAACTCAATTTAGAAACATGGATTACCCTAACCAGCTAAATCATATACCGTGCAAAGTCTAAACTATTGGTACTTATTCACATCAAAAATAGATGTCACGAAATGACGACACCCTCAATAAAATTAAAGCCAATAGCATTGTAAGGCTGAGATTTGAATCAAGAATTTATACAACGTTGCTTATCATCTGCAGAGATTCAACTGAACAAGTTCAAGGCTTTAGCAACGACGATGAGCTTTACAATGTACTTTTAGAGTTCCAGACTCAATGCTTGACCTTAACATAGTTCGTAACAGAGAATGCAGTCAGCTCTACAATGAAACTAACAGCATATCAAAGTCCCTTATTTGATTTGATCAATTTCATAGGAACACGAATTTACTTGGTATCCAAGCTCGTTACATTGTTTGGAAGAAACAAGGAGGCCGCTAGTCCTATACAGTCTATCCAATGACCCAGTATAAAGAGGCTCCAAACTTAATTCCTATAAACGGAGGATATTTCAAAGTACATTAGAAGGTTAAAGCAACAACGTCAGAAACCAGAAGTCTATGAACTAACAAATGAACTCACGAGAACTGGAATCCATATACACGTACACAACTGCAGACATAAAAAAGAAAGAAAACGAAAGCTTTCAATGTAATATCCTTGTCCAGGTAATACCCTGTGTATTACAAAAGGTCTTACTGTTCATTGGTACAATGAAACCATTAACAAGAATACTTGATTGCAAATGGTGAAGTCGGTGAAAACCTTTCCCATGTCATTAAAGAAAAGAAAATGGAGAAACAAGAACTCACTTGTAACTCCACAGTGATAGCAAGGTCCTTGCTTGCCCATGTCTTTCTTTTCTTTTTTTTTTTTTGCCCCCTTAAGTGAAGGAAATGGAAATCCAAGGACAAGTTTTACAAACAAGAAAACTGATTATACCAACACAAGAAGTTTACAAAAACAGAAGACGTTTATTGGAATTTTATAAAATTTTTGTTTGTTATCTTCAACCCTTTATACGTCTATACAAAAACCACTTGATACGTGAGGCTTTTTTTTTTTTTTAATTCAACAAAACAAAACCAGAAAAGGAGTTTGCCAAAAGAAGAGACCAGAACTCAGAAATCCAGAAGAGCTTGCATGTCTTAACAGCTCAGAAAATCAGAGAAAACCAGTAAAAAGAAGAAGAGACTGAACAAGAAACGGATAGGATATTGATGGGTAATTTGAGCTGGGAATATGTCCTATCCAATGGAGAGGAGAAAAGACCATCTCAAGGAATCTAATAAATGGCTGTGAAAAAGGAAGAAAGTGAAATGTTAGAGAAGGCAAATGTATGTATGAGACCTCTCCCCTAGTTGTATTCTACTTGGAAGAAATGTTGGAGCTTTCTTTGCTGTGCCTGTGCAATCTTTTTCTTGTTGATGATGTTATTAAATTCTTAATTTCTGTCTTCCCAATGTTAGAACAGGTAGGGTAGAGATAGAGAATATCATTGCAGTTATCCGAAAAACGTTTCTGATTCTATTGTATATAAGTAGTCTTGTTTTTTTGCCTTGGAAAAGAGGACATAATTCCACGTTTTCCGATTTTTCTTATCAAATTTTGACACAAAAAAGAAAACTATGTGTTTTCTTTTGTTTTTTGAAAGGTAACGATTGCGCTCAGCGCATATTATTTAGATACATAGTTAAAACGTAAGTTTAGCGAAACAAAGTGGGTTTGTTTGGCTTCTCTTTTATTCTTTTACCTTATCTTTTTCTTATATAAATAAAATATTGTTGGCTATGTGACGTGTTTTTGAGAATAAGTGGGCTCTTTTCCGCACGAGTTCAAGGATCGCTCGCATTCTTCGCTTTCTCACTGGCTAGAGATTTTTCAAATTGGACCCACCTAACTTGATTTGCCTTTGATTCTGGTTTAGATCCTAAGCCTGTGGTGATTAAGGTGGTCGTCAGTAGATGTAATTCAATAATCCTGTTACTGTATCACTGCCTTTTGTAAGAGCTAAACTATATTTCAATGACTTTCCACAATTTTAGCCTCATCTTTTGAATTTAGGACCAACACTGTCCACTAGTGGGAATCACATGAATTTGGCCCACCCTGCCTTGGTGCCATTGGTGTTAACTTTGAGCTTGTGAATAAGTTTCTGTTCTATCCACCTCAAATTAAACTATTCACAATATGATGAAATTTTGATCCAAGGGTTGAGATTCGTCTACCTTTTGGACTTGACCTAGTGATAGGTAAAAAGAAAGAAATCCCAAAGGTCTACTGCAAGCCCAAGACTTTTTCTCATGGGGTTTTACTTATTAATTACATTACTTATTGTGATAGGTAAAACAGAAAGTATGCCCTCACTCCTGTACTTCAATACATTAATTACATTATTTTTATTAATGTTTTAACCCTGGTAATTTTAATATGAATAAGAACAAAATGCATATTTTTTTCCCTTTTAAACTGGAAGTCTTCATAAAAATATCTTTAAACAAAAAAATATAATATAAAAAATGAGATAGTAATAATTTTGTGTCCCTAATGATGATTTAATTAGCGGAGCAAGTCTCACAAGAAAATTAACGATAGAGGCTTTTAATTAAATTTGGAGAAAATTTTAAACAGAATAAACATTATCATCCTTAATACTTAATTAAAGTAAAGGGCGGAGTTTAAAAAGATTTGATGGTACGCAGTCTTGAGAAGTAAAGAAATTGAACAATGAAAAATAATAATATCAAAAATTAATTGGAATTCCTTAAATAATTGATTTTATTAAATAATACACTTAAATAATTAATTAAAGAAGAATAATAAATTTTTGATTGGGAACGTGTAGGGTTCATAATTTTTAAGGTGATCGATCACCACTAACAGTTGAAATTTACTTTACTTACTTTATGGGAAAGGTGTGCAATATGATAAAATTATTTAAAGGAAAAGCAGTCAGCCTAATTGGTGGATCCCAAGCATAGCTACCCATTCCCTCACCTTCCAGCCTTCGGCTTGCCTTCCCTTATTTAATTATTTTTGGGCTTTGAAATTCCCCTTTGAAGTCTAATCTAATATGTGAGCACTCGCATTGAGAAGAAAACAAAACCTCATATTTGAAGTGCTCCATCATTCACAATTCTCCAGCCATCATGAGAAGTAACCAAAATCCAATTCCTAGACATCGGCTCACCATGTGGTTCCATCGCATTCCAAGTGCCTCGTGTAAATCTAGGATGATAAGTTGTACAACTGGAGCCATGTGCTACACCATAGTAAATTATCCTGGCAATCGTGATGGAATAAACAAAGAAAAAGAAGTCGTATGTAGGGTTTGATTAGGGGAGAAAGTGAAAACGCAGCCTAACCTTACCTCCGCTTCGACACAGTCAATGTTCACACTCTCTCGGTTTTTTGTAAGCATAGCAATAAGTATTCCCCAACATTCTTACCAATTTCACTTATCTTTTTCTCCAATTATTATGCATAATTTTTTTTCAATAAACTAGAAAATAACAAACAAATGTTGAGTGCCTAAGTATGAATTTCCATATTTTTCAAGTTTTCGTAGTGTCGTCTTCAGTGTTGTAGGGTCCAAAAATTGGGCAAATACTTTTAATGGATTTGTTTGATTGAAATATCATATGTCATCAACTTCGTAGAATTTTTTTTAGCTCCTCACCATATTGTTCATCAAAGTTAATATAATTTGAAGGAGTAAATCCTATCAAGGGTAATGAAGCAGACTAGGAAACAATGTATAACCTTCCCAAGTCCAAAATTTCAAATTAACCTTCACTTGATCACTTGCTCTCTCATAAGTTTTGTAAGCTAAAATAATTTCCCTTATCCAAGAAATAGTTATATCATTCACCTCGTAAAACAGTCCTCCCATTTTTACTTTAACGATATAATGTATAAATGCTATAATTGAAGACTGTTAGAAGGAGGAAACATACATGTGTTGCTTCGTTATCCTAATTGTGTAACTTACCCATTTTATGATATTCAACCAATACCTTTTCCCCTAATGAATGAATTTGTAGAGGTTAAAGGACTTGCTGAGTAAGACACTAAAAGAACAAATGGCCATTGGATTATGGGTTAAAAAGACGGCATAAGGAATCCTAGATGTTATGATATATGTCCTTGGTTTTTAGTCTTTATCTAACAGCATGTCAACTTTTAAAACAATCTAAGGATTTAGCCATATTTAGTCATACTAGAAAACTTTTTTTAGAGTTAAGCCTGAGAAGTAGAAAGCATGATTCATTGGTGAATCTATGAGAGGAAAACCTTAACCGTATAACATGATTCATTGGTGAATCTATGAGAGGAAAACCTTAACCATATAACATGATCATCATCAAGAGTATTCAGATTGCATGGAGGCAAATTATTAGTAATACTAGTTGATCCCCTAAAACAACAATTCCAATTTCCATAGAAAAAAAATCATTGACTTTAGCATTTTATGGAATTCTCAATGTAAGAGAAGACAACTCCTTCCTCATATGCAAAGGCCCCAAATTGCATTAGTTATCATACTAGAGCCTGATATTTATTTCATTCCTTATAAAGCCCTTAAATGAATAGAAAAGTCAATCTTCCAGTCTACATATTTAGACTAAGCTTTAAGAGTGCTCTATATTGATCCTTAGTTGCTAAAAGTTGGTTCTCGCTAAGTAATACTAATGCATTCATTTAAAATATGTTGCCTCTTTGTTAATAAATAGCCTCTATATCCTTTTGACTAATAGAGCATATTACATTACCTAGATAGGAACTATCCCAAGCCCCCTCCTCCTTAGGTAAGCGAAGTTTCTACCATTTTATTTTTACACCTTTAGAATTGATAGCTTTCCCAAACTATAAGAAATTCTTGATGCATTTTTTAATTTCCTTGATAAGCTTTCTAGGTAGGAAGAGATGGAACTCCAATAAATATGGATATTCCTCATGATTGAATAAATTAATTGTACTATACATGCATTAGATAAGAATCTATTTTGCCAAGAATTGATTATGTTTGTAATAGCTTCCATTAAGGGAATAAGGTCAACAAACCTAGGCTTCTTATTAGATATAGGCATTCTTAGATAAATAAAGGGCGTATGATGAATTATCAAACCATAAATGGAACTAAGTTGGTGAATATCTAACACATTTGTAGAAATATAGATGTTATTGTTATCTATATTAACCTTTAAACTAGACAACTAAGAGAAATAATTTAGACAATTCATCAATATCTGAAGAGAATTGAGTCTGTACCACAAAAAAGTATACGATCATCCACAAAAAGATTGTTTTTAATTCTCCTCATTTAAAGTGATATACAAAACAACTATTAGCTTCAATGTTGAAGTTAATTATATTTGTGAGAGTGTCAATGGCCAGGGTGATTAGATAATGGGACGAGGGGTCCCTTTGCCTAATTCCCATAGCTCCACTTAAAGTCTTTAAAGGAGTTAAAAAAGGATTTAAAGGAGATACATGCACAAATCCATTCCATAAAAAGCACAAGAAACCAAAATACCTGACAATAATTGAAGATAAAGCTCCATTCTAAGGAATTAAAGGGCCTTAAAGAAGTATATTTTCATATAACAACTTTTAATTAAAGCCTTAGTGTCATAATCTTTAAAAAACTCCTAAACTAATGGTATATATCTTTAACTAATCTGCTAGAGATAAAAGCCCCTTGTATTGGAGCTAATAATTACTTTAAGTTCCTCCTTCAATCTAGCAACTAGAATTTTAGAGATCATTTTGTAAACTATGTTATAATAAGACATAGGAAGAAAATCATTTATGGAAGTAGGATTCTTTGTTTTAAGAATCAAGGATATGTGAGTTTTATTCAATTCCCTTAGAATTCTTCTACTAGTGAAGAATTCCCACCACCAATTCTTCAGTAATATTCTAAATGGTCTGAAAGAAGTGAGCATTAAATCCTTCTAGCCTCAAAGATTTGTTAGGATTCAAGTTTACGAGTGTTTCTTTGATCTCTTGAGTAATAACAGTCTTATAAGATTAGCCTTCATGTCATGATCAATGGATTCATCGATAAATGTGCTTAGGCCCACATCTATTAAGCTATATTTTAAACTTTATCCAAGTAAATTCTTGTATAAATTCAAGGAAATCTCTCCAATCCTGACCTTATCCTTACGTAGATTCCCTTTTTCATGAATTAAAAAGGAGATTTTATTTCTATTCATGCGGTTCATAATGGAATTATGGAAGAGCTTGGTGTTGTTATCCCTTTCCCTCAGCGAGTTCACTCTTACTTTCTATTTAAGAGGAGAGTTATAGAACTGTAAGGCTAAATTGTAGTCATTTAGGTATTTGCATTCCAAAGACCTTAACTCATGGTTAAAAGGATCACTATAACATTCATCTTAAACTTGTATGAGGGTATCTTTTGCTAATTGAATATTAGATGTAGTATTCAAGCAAGTTTTATTTTGAAAGGATTTAATCCTGTCTCTAATAACCCTAAGCTTCTTCATTAGTTAGAAAGGTTTACAACTAACAATTCTAACTTCAATGCAGCCCTGACAACATCCTTAAACCCTTCAACTTTAGATAGAAAATTATAAAAAAAATTAAAGGAGTTTTAAAATAAAGGGAAGATATAAGGTTTATAATCTCCACTATAGAATGATCTGAAAATAAAGTAGGATTAAAATTTGTAAAAGAATTTGAAAAATACTTCAACCAATAATCATTTACTATAGACCTATCGAGCTTATTTATAATAAACCATTCCTCTTATTTTGTGTTACTTATGAAAAGAGATGTCTTATATAGTTTAAGCCTAGGACCTTAATCTAGTTAACCACTTTGCTCAACTCCTTATCAATCTTTTTGTGATTGATTATGATGGCTTAAACTTCGTTCACATATGACACACAATTCATATCACCTATAAATATCTATGATCTATTAGTTCTTCCTTGAATGATTTTATGATCATCTTACAACCTCATTATTTGAATCTTTGTGTTAGTATCATAAATAATATATACTTTAAATGGAATATAATTATATTACAAATAGCCTATAATGTATCATCTAGCCTGAGAAGAACATATTGGAGACTTAGATTAATGATGCATTAAACGTAACCACTAATCACTATATTGATGAGAATGGTTTGAGATAATAGACCATTGAGCACCCAAAAATCTCAACCTATCAAGCAATTTATTAGGCTTTACTTTTTTTCTAGGATTAGATCTTTAACATCTTATTATCTAAGAGGGTTATTTAACCCCCCTTACATTCTATACCAATATAGATATTAAGATAAAGGATTATTTACCACTAAGCTTGGAATTATTTGCCTTTCTAACCTATATTTTCCTAGAGAAGGAAGGACCAACAATTGTGTATCCATTCCCCAAAAAGTCATTTACCTTGTCATTTGCGTGGTTACTAAATGCATCTATATTTTCCATAGTTTCATTCCTTTACTTCATAATGGGTTGTAGTGATTATTCAATATAGGAATTCTACAAGTTATCATTTGGAACTTCTAGGTCCTTCCCATTGGGTTTTGAACTACCTCATTGATCAAATTAACTTCACGTGTTTTATATTGCTCAAGATTTTTTTAGTTAGTTGCAGGAGTATAATCCCCTTTAAAAGAGTTCATTATGCTTATTAGCTTATGATAGAGCCCAGCAGTAATTGTAAACTGGTAAAGAAAGAGGTGAAGAAGATAATCTCAGAAGCTAAAAGTAGAGTTTATGAGAAACTATACCAACAATTAGAAACTAAAGATGGATAAAATGATATATTTAAGTTAGCAAAAGCTAGGGAACAAAAGATGAGAGATTTAAATCAAGTTTGATGTATAAAAGATGAGGTGCTTATAATGAAATATGACATTAAGAGACAATGACAGAGGTACTTATATAGCCTTTTTAATGAAGATTGAGGATAACATCTATTTAGGTGATCTTAGCATGTCTAAGAGATATTGTAACTTTATTTATACAGAAAGATTACAAGGGAATAAATTAAAAACCGTTGAGGAAGATGAAGAGTGGAAGGAAAGTAGGGCCTAATGAGATACCCATAAATGTGTGGAAGAGCCTAAGTGAAGAGAATCTTACTTGGCTGGCCAAGCTTTTTAATGTGATCCTTAAGTTTGCCAAAATGTCTCATAAGTGGAGATTTAGTATGTTAACTCCTTTATACAAGAAAAAAGGGGACATCTAAAGCTGTAACAACTATTTAGAGAATGCGTATGACAAGGTTCCTAGGGAAATCATATAGAGAAGTTTAAAAATTAAGGGAGTTCCTATGATTTATATACAATTTATTAGTGATATGAATGAAGATATAAAAACTAGAGTAAGGATGATAGGAGGGGATATAAAGCACTTTTTTTTAATCAATATTGGGCTTCATCAAGGATCCTTTTTGATCCCATTTCTATTTGCAATAGTGATTGATGAGCTCACTAAGAATATCCAAAGGAATGTGCCTTGGTCTATGTTGTTTACTGATGACATTGTTTTAATGAATGACACAAAAGAAGGTATCAATGTCAAGCTTGAACGATGCAGGGATATGTTAGATTTGAAGGGCTTTAAATTAGGTAGAATTAAGACTAAGTAAGTAGAGTGTAATTTTTCAAGACATAGGGTGGTTAACAATATGGAGGCTAGGATTAGTTCAAAAGTTATACCATAAAAGGATTGTTTTAAGTATTTGGGACCTATCATCAAAAGTAGTGGAGACATTGATGAAGACATAGTTAATGAGACCATATCAGAGTAGCCTAAATTGAGAAGTATGTTACGAGTTTTAAGTGATAAGAAGATATCATTCAAGCCTAAAGGTAAATTTTATTATTTAGCAATTAGGTTGATCATACTCTATAAAGCGGAGTGCTGGTCCATCAAACAGGTGCATAATCATAAACTAATGGTGATGAAAATGAGGATGCTATGTTGGATGTGCAACCTTACTATAAGAGATAATGCCATGAATGTAATGGTAATGGATAAATTAAAGGTGGCTAATATTACTAAAAATTAAAAGAGACAAGGCTTAAGTTGTTTGGACATGTTAAAAGGAGACACCCAGATGCTCTAGTGAGAAGATATGAGAAGATTTTACTTAGAGTCTATAAGAGAAAGAAAAAGGCTTTAGAAGAATTGGAAGGAGGTGATCAAGAATGATATGACACTGCTGGAAAACTTTGACATACTAGGATATAGATAAAGGATCTCTTATAAACAGATCATTTACGTTCTCATAGGTATTTTAGCAATTTTCTTTTGCATTTAAAAAAAACTTTTGATTATGTAGCATTTACTTCTTAGGGATTTAGTCTAAGATTTTTTTCTACTTAGTCGTCGTATTATTATTATTATTATTATTATTATTATTATTATTATTATTATTATTATTATTATTACTTATTTCATATTTTATTCATTAAGTATTCATTTGATTATATTCTTTATTTTGTTTGTTTCTTTTTTTATGTGGGTCATTCGAAAATAGCCTATCTACTAGTTATGGGCAAAGGTGCCTATTATTAGACCTCCTTAGATTCAGTGTATTAGTAGGATTTTTACTGATTTGTTATTATTGCTGCTGTTGTTGTTGTTGAAGAATAATAATTTAATGAACAAGATAAAGGAAAGATAAAATGAGGATAGAATAACTCCTAAGTTTTCAACATTGATTAACTTCACTCTTATTGTTATCTTTAGTGATTTTGTTATTAAGTTTATTAATTTATTTTAATTTCAGTTAATTCAATCTTTTATTACCTTGCATTTGAATTGTTAAGTGACTAATTCAATCCTTGCGGGAACGATATTTTGTGTCCTATAATATACAATCTGTATACTTATGGTAGTGCATACATTAAGACGAGCAAACAATGACCTTGAAAGTGGCCAAGAAAGGTTGTCCCAAAATCAAAGGCACACACATGTCCTTTGCTATATCTAATACCATAAAGTCCATAAGAATAAGGAACTTACTAATTCTTACAATCACATCTTATAATATACCCAACAAGCATGCAAAAAAGTATTCTACTAGTCATATAGAAATATTGGTAGGTTTGAGATTGCTCATCTTAAGCTTCTTGCTAACTGATAAGGACATAAGGTGAACACTTAGCCTTAAATCACACAATATGTGATCAAAGCTTAAGTCTCTAATAGTTTATATGCCTAATAAGTTGCTAGGTTCCTTATGCTTTGGTGGCAATATATTGTAAGATTCGGCCTTGCACTCCTTAGGTCGGGCTGCGATTTTGTAGTCCTTGAGCCTTCTCTTGTTAGATAACATCTGTTTTAAAAACTTGGCATAAGGCATTTGCTTTAAAGTATTAATAAAATAAATTCTGATGCAAAATTTTTGAAGAACTTTCAAAAACTTTATGAATTTCTCATCTAATTTCACCTTCACCAAGCTTTAAAGGAATGGTACAGATAGCTTATAAAGTGTTGCGGGATTGTATTTGGGTTCCTCCTTTTCTCCTTCCTCATCCTTGAGTCTTTTTTCCTCTTTAGTAGATATTCTTCCTCCTCAATTTACCTCACTGTCAACCACTTCTAACCTAAGGTTCTCAATCAATTCATCTCTCTTTAACATAAGAACATTATAATGATCCCCAATATTTTCAAGCTTATTAAGCAATTGACCAAGTGATCTTATGTTAAAACTAGCATATAAAGCTATTTAAGGCTTGAAAATTTTCTTGTGAGTAGAAAAAAAAGTCCACTTTAGATTTAAGCTTCCTAATCTCCCCTTTGAATTCTTTATTATGTTTCGCTTTGGTGGTAAGGTATTCTTTAAAGGGGAATTTAAGTTTGATCTATAAAGAGGGGGTTAAATGGTTTATTTTGGAAAGCACATTTTAAGGTGCAAGGTTAAACTTGCTTTCATATGAGAAATTGGGGTGGTTTCTCTAATTATTATTGTAACATCCCCTCACCAATAGGAAGGGTATATTGGTAAATTGCCATGTTTAGGAGTGTTTAAACGTGTAGTGA
>JAOQMP010000005.1:15108634-15121508 GCA_027563575.1 Erythroxylum pedicellare
ATATAACATTATAAATCACTGACATATATACCCAAAAGGATTTAAATACATCTTTGAACTCATATACAACCATGTATTTATCAATATGTAGTAGTATCTCTAGGTACAAAACAATACAAAGGGGCTCAGAGAGTTTGGTGTTACAGTGTATACTTCTACAACCATCGTTTCTCCCTCAACTTTTATTCTCCTTTGAAGTATTCTTCTTATATGCAAATTTTTCTTAACTTTAACATTTGGCTTTACAAGATTTTCAAAATTACGTATATAAAAGGTAATCTACAAAAGAGAATGAGTAAAGTATAGTTCTGTAAATAAATAATTAAACTAAAAAGAAAAATATAAGAAAAAGATCTAGTCTAGTCAATTTCTATGTTTACAAATATTGAGACCAAATTTTGAGCAACGACACTGAAAACTTGATATATGTCTTATCGTAAGAGTATGGTGTAGTTATGGCTAATATTGGCGAGTGCAAGTTAATCTTATGAGAATTATCGGTTAATTACCTATTATCTATAAAATTAGTAAACTCGATCAAATCTTTACCAATGCGCGAATATAGAAAAAAAAATAAGAAAATATGAATACTAATGAAAAACAATAAATAAAAATGTATCAAACTATAAATTGAATAAATTTAAACCAGGTTTCCCTAAGACTTTACTATAATTAATTTAACCTTTAATTAAGGAATTATTCTAGCTTCTTTGTGAACTCTTTTGATATGTTTTACCTTAACTCACTCTGTGTACTCTTTTGATATGTTTTACCCTAATCTAGGAAGATATTATAGCTTTCTCTTAAATAGGTCACGCTCAACCCTCTTTATTCACATTGTCACCTAAACATAAATATCATCTCTCAACATTCGATGCATGAGTCATAGATTGAATATTTCACTTTAGATTTTTTGATTTAATGAATATAAAAGCATGAATAAATCATAAGAAAACTAGAATTTTATTAATGAAAAATGATATATATATCACATCGTATGTTTTACATACCTTATATCCTAATTAGTTCATAATAGCATCAATAACATCAACTTAAAAGCAAAGAAAACAAGATAAAGAAATTGTGTTCTTAAATCTTGAAATTTCTTAAAGAATCATTGAAGTTCTCCTTTATTTCTAAAGAATGGTGAATTCTTGATCCAGATCAGTACAAAACAGCACCCAGATAACTCTTAAATTATTCCATAGACAAAAAATTCTTTTCTAGCTCCTTTTTCATTCTCTAATTATTCCTACGAGTAGGTTCGTGTAGTTGGCTATGTTTTTTATAAATTTCTCTAAAAATTAACAACGATAACTCGAGTATATACACAGGACTGTGCATGATACCATGTTCTTCATACAAGAGATAACACAAGGCATGTAAGGTGTAGTGAAGAAACATAAATAACCAATTTTATACCCAACCCTTTATACAGGATTGTGCACACTATCATGCTATGTGGTTTTTCTCTAAATCTTTCAAAGTTGCTCCATTTTTATCGCTCTTCTGGAACTTTGCTTCTTTTCCCTATATGGGCAAAAATATGACCTGAAACAATTAACTTCTTAAATTAAGTATCAAATCCTTTAAATTCATCCAAAACACAAGCGATATGTCATATATTGCTAAAAATAATATATGTGTAACATACATTAGATGCCAATAATATAGGTTGAATTTAGAGTATGCATACTAGGTTAGTCTCAAGTTTAAAAGCCTACAAACATAATAACTCAGAGGTTACGAGTTTTCTGATAAAAACACTTTAATGCTCATATTAATGAAAGTTGAGGGTGCTATGTATATAGATAAATCTCCAAGTAAGCTTCATAACAGTAATTATGAAAAGTTACTTTAAGTATCTCTTTTTCTAGACAATTTCTAAAGAAGCGATGTTGAACTTTAACTACTATAGTAAACTTTAGAGCCAACTTTTAATAAAGAACTTATAATTTAATTAATAGTCTAAGAACTTGTATGAATGAATCATATTTTAATTGAAAAGATTTTTTCTAATAATTAGGATTTTTACATTAACTTTTACTTCATAAACCTTAAACCAAAAGAAGAATGTTGGACGATACCGAATAAGTTAACTTTAATCCATACACCCATTAGACATACATATAATAATAAAAATAGTGCAACAACTAGACCTAAGCAATCTGTTATTTTCCTTTTTAATCTTTTTAGAACAGAAGCACGCAGTCTATTCTTTTCACTTGGACTTATTTGGCATGATGTTAAGATGATTTTCGACCATACTAAAAGAGGTTTTGTAAAAGAACAAGAAAATGATATAGATGCCCGCACATTATATAATAACTAAACAATATTGCTTGATTTACACTAATGTATCTTCAAACCAACATTTTGAAATAAACTTAAATACAGTTGAGATGGCACAGATAATGCTATTGCAATGGCTCTTTTAGGGTGAAGATCGTTCTGAATCGATTTGCACTCAAACATACACTATGTTTGGTGATACAAAGGTCACCTTGGAACTTAAACTTTCACTCGAAGTTTCTCGCCTACATCCTTTTCACGAAAATCTCACTTAGATCTATTTAAATAAGACTTCATCTTTTCCTATGCTCGAAGTGTTTGCCTCGCACACTCAAATAAACAATGTTACAAAATCAATAAGAAAACAATGACAATCACAAGACAAAAGAGATACAGTCAACAACTAACCCTTATATTATTGTGCCTCCCCAGTTTATGCTCCCATATGCAATCATATTCGACCAAGAACTCCTGCCATTGGGCTTATTTTGCAAAAACTTTTTCTAGGTCCTGAAAAATGTGTTGGCAACATTGCATGTCCAAATAACGAACCTGGTCCCCAATAAATATACTCGCCACGTCTTCAGGCAATGCACCAACGCAAGCATCTCATTTTCATGCGTTGAGTACCGCTGCTCTACACCATTGAGCTTTCGACTCTCGAATGCAATCGAATGACCCTCCTATACAAAGACTCCATTAATGGCTTTGTCTGAAGCATCAGTATGTACCTCAAATGGAAGATCAAACTTTGGTAGCTTTAACACCGGTTCAGTTGAGATCGCAGCTTTAAGTTTTCCGAATGCCTCCTCATATGCACCCGACCAACACCACTATTGCTTCTTCTTCAGCAAGTCTATTAATGGCTCCACTTTCTTGGAGTATCCTACTATGAACCGTCTGTAGTAGTTTGCCAAGCCGAGAAAACTTCACAATTCTCGTACTATCGTAGGAGCCTGCCACTCAACTATTGCTTTCACTTTCTTCAGATCCATTCTAACTTGACCCTTGCTTACCACGTGACCCAAGAATTTGATCTCCAACTGAGCGAACTCACACTTCTCCATCTTCACATAGAGCTTGTGTTGCCTCAGTCTTTCGAACACTCGCCTTAAGTGCTATACATGTTCTGTCATGTTTGAACCCTGCCTCCAACAACTCACTAAGTTGTTTCTAAAGTTCTACCAATTCTATTGGGGACATCGTATAAGGGGCACGCGAACCAGCTCGATCCCGTGATCTACCTCACAACGAGGGGGAGGAGTTTTCGGCAACTCTTTCAGCATCATCTCCTAAAATTTCCTCAACAAACTTGTAACTGCATCAAGGACTTCTACCACGTGATCTTTGCTGATCTCCCACATGCCAACAAGATAGGTCCCCATTCCTTTCTTCAACCCTTTCTCGATGCTCATAGCCGAAACATATCCTACCAATGTCGTAGTATTCATCGTTCCACCATTGAACCAATAACAATTCACATAAAAGGAATTTTGTTCATTCATCAGCATCATACCTCCCAAACTTGGGACCAGCACCACCTTTACTGCTTTAGGGAAATTGATCCCCAAAATCATCTCGAAATCCTCCAATGGTATTATGATGAAATTCATCTTGGCAAGTCAACTTCCAATACTGATTGGAACGTTGTAAGCAATTATTGCAACTGCTTGTGCCTTCCCCGTAGGGGTTTTTATCTTCATTGGAGCCTTGGACACTCTCAAGCCTAACTTCCAAACCATCTTTTCTTTTAGGAAACTATGGGTCGCACCAATATCCACCATCGCGGTTGCGTCTTTCTCCCCAATTTGTATATCCACGTACATCAGTCTATCAAAGGGAACCGACTCAGTACTAATTGCATTAGGCAAAGTTATCAGATTCAGCACCGCATCTTCCCAAGATTCACCGTCGTCTTACCCTTCTTTGAGGACGTCTCCCCGTTCTTCGAGCCCCCATTCTGCTTGCCCTTGCCTTTGAAGTCCCCCTTCTTAGAGTCGTTCTTCTTCTTCCCCTCGATCTTCTCTTGTCGGTCGTGGCCTTTGCTCTTAGAAGAATTTGAGGAGCTCGCTTTAGAGTCTTTTGCCAATCGAAAATCCACTAAGGCATCGACAACCGCGATTGCACCATCCATGGCCTTCACATTCTACCTCCACAACTCCATTTGAGCCCACGGTTGTAACTTGGATGGGAAATTGAAGAGCTTGTCCTCATCTGACATGTTCTCAATATCCAACATTAGAGAGCTAAATGAGTTAACATAATCTCTTACCGATCCATCTTGCTTGAGCCGCTTCAAGGCATCCCTCGCAAGCCAAGAAATATTTATGGGAAGAAACTGATCCATTAGCTCCTTCTTCATCTGCACCCACCTTTCTACAGGAGTTCTACCTGTGCTGATCTCTGCAGAGGCCCTCGTCATCCACTAAAGCTTGGCATCCCCATCCACGTACATGGCCGTCACATTGACCTTATCAGCGTCAGATATTCTAGCAATCGCAAAGTACTGCTCTATATCCCACAAGAAATTCTCCAAAATCTTAGCATCCCGTATGCCTTCGAAACCCTTGGTTCATGCATCTTCACTGATGATGAAAGCTGTGGTGTGGAGCTTTCGGCCCGATCCTTGTCTATTGTTGCAACGACACGCTTGAGAATAGAGATCTCGAATTGAACATCCTCCTGTTCCTTTAACATATCCATCATCTATTGCTGCAACTGTTGGATCTGCGCCTCTAACATCTCGAACCAAGTACTGTGAGAAGTGACATCTTCCTCATCCTGAGGAATAGGACCAATGAGTGCCTCCACCCAAGTCGCTCGCTCTGTCAAATTTCCTACTGCCATTCCAAAACTCTAGCTCTGATACTAGTTGATACAAAGGTCACTTTAGAGCTTAAACTTTCACTAGAAGTTTCTCGTTAAAACTTTTTGCACGGTAAACTCACTTAGATCTGTTTAAGTAAGACTTCAGCCTTTTCCAACCTTCAAAGTGTTTGCCTCGCACACTCGAATAAACAACGTTACTGAATCTATAAGAAAATAATGAGAATCACAAGACAAAAGAGATACGGTCAACAACCAACCTTTATATTACTTTCCCTTAAAAGAATACAAGGAATGCTCTCTCAACTTCAATAGAGAAAAGCAGAGCTCGAATGAGCTATATATAGGCATCCTAACTTGGAGTCCAAGTTACATTTAGATTCCCACTAAATTCGAACTACCTAAGATCGTTCTAAAATCACGTCTAACCCTATCAGATAATATCACGTGAACCAATTAAATGACACCTCGTCTAAATACGACTCTAACTGATAAGATAGAATCTAACAAGATAACATAAAGATAGAGTTTATATTTATCTAAAACACTAACATCCTTATCCGCAAAGATCTTCACTATCTTCAGATGTTGAGTTCCACTTCAACTCTAACTCCCAGTCATCGCTACATCATCCAAGATCTCCCCACAATCTCTATCCACTGATGATGCAATGTGATTTCACCGAAGCCCACTAGCACACTGGCCTAATTCAATGCTACCCAGAACAAGTCCGTTAGTCGTGATCTATCCATCCGAGCATGGGCTAAGTACTTAATCTATCAAAACCTTAGCCTGGGTTGAATCAATTTCTACAAGATCTGAGACTCTACCAAAATTCGCACCAAGTCCGATCTCATTCGCCCACGTTTGCCTTAGTGTTTTCGCATGTCTCTCTCATACGTGAATCCAGCTAACCTTCCTCCGAAGGCTCCCCATAAAGGTCATGGAGAAGTACTTCGATACTTAGGAGTCTAGCACTAAGCCTTTATATGTTTATACCTAAAACAGTTGTAAGGGACTAGTTCCATAGAGACAGCCAAAAGAAGTGGATGATGCGCTGTGATCATTAATTGCAATAGATGAGAAGGAAAGAAAGTTAAGCATAAGAAGTTTTTGTTGTAAACATATGATGTCTTTTTAGGATAATTTGCAATACTAGCAGTAGTAGTTTGATAGTAGAAACAGCCAAGAAGCAAGTCACTTCTCTTTATTTAATGTCGGATAACATAGTTGATGCATGCTTTCTATTGAAAAAAGTTGTTTCCTTTCGCCTTCTACACTGCATTTGCCAAACTTTAATAATTTTCATATCAAATAACAAGACTGATATTCATGAACGAATATATGAGAAAAACGTACTGGAGATAACATTAAGAGATTTATAAGTTCTATTTTAAAATATTGTGTCTAATGTAATTTATTAACATTAAATGACCAACGTCCTAACTAAATAATGACAAAATTCTAAGTTTAACTTCTTTTAAAATCTTTGAACAAAAAAATATTAGATTTGACTGTCGAGTTGAGGTTACAAGGGGGTTTCTCTAGAAGCAACAATTTGCATTTTCTGCAGCTACAAAATGAAACCTAACAACCTCTAACCAACTGCCACTTAAACTAACATTAGTTCTTGGATATAGATGATCTTTTAACTTCCGAACCTGAAGTCAGTTTCAATCACCCAAAGCACTTGATTCTTCATAAGAGTGCCAAAATTACACAATTTGTTGTTATCATTATTTGGACTACCCAAGGTGGATTACATCATTGTTTCTCATCTTAACAAGCACAAATACTAGTCTACTATTTTAGCCAACGAAGGAAAAAGAGCGTTCTGCAGAAGTAGGTCTGGTAAAGCCAGCACACGCCACACAGTACATGGAATCATCTCACCTCAGCATGTTTCTTATCCGGGTTATGTCCGCTTGTGTCTGCAGCACGTGCAGTTGTGTTTTTTTCAACCTCAGCTTTCTCAATTAAAGCCTGGGCTTGCATCGCCTTAACCATCTCTCTCATAGTCTTCTCTTCACCTTCAAGCTGCATCTTCATTAAAGCCTCTGCTTCCTTGTCTATTGGCTTGAAGTACTGTTCAATGCCAGCTTCCTGCAGAATCCCATTTCAGAATAGATGGAAATCAGACCTGGACTTGAAAAATAAAACATTAAAAACAGTAGACAAAAAGAGTAAGAGCATCTTCATTCCAAGATACGTATAACCAACCATGCCTTGGTGTAAAGCAATTGCAGAGAGAATTTGTTTTCATTACACGTTTGATAGGATATACATATTCCTATAGGCTGAAAGTACATTTTAGTCTTAAAAGTTTCCACCAAAATTTAAGTTAGATCCTAACATTTGTAAGTGTTTAAGAAGAATCCTAACATTTTACAAAACTATGTTCATTTTAGGCCTCATTGACAGAGCTCTAAATTTCCAATAGGATTCCACATCGTGCTTTTATGGTCTTTTTTCTTAAGTTAGGGCCCATATTAATCACATAGGTAGCTAACATACACCCTAAAATCGTCTGAACCCCAGATTTGGGGATTTAAGGTTTCAAACCAATGAAACCCTAAATTCCCAAAACTTATCTGCTTATGGATGCTGTCTGCATTTGGGGCTCTGTCGATGGTTCAGATGAACACTTGTCCCCAGGGCCGATCAACGAAATCAAACCTACATTGGAAAATGCTGGCAGTTCTGCTGTTAATGTGTCCGAAGCTATGAATGCGCATGATGAACCAATATTGAAAGATGAAGCTTTGGCACCATCAGCTGGCTTATTGAAACTGAAACTACCCTAGAGAGTGTTAAGAGCAAAGAAAATCTCCATGACATTTCTGGAATCCCGTACAATGTTGACAAACCAGAAATGAAAATCTGCCTCAAGTAGAGACCTTGCCACTGCTATTGTAATGAGTGCTGCTAGAAATTGCAAAAGCTACTTGTCTAAAAGTCTTGTCACTCGAGTGTTCTTAAATGGAAACAGATATGGGCTCGAAACAAAAATGACATTTATTGAAATAAACCTTGTGGAACTACACCTTGAACAAGAAACCAAACACTAATATCATCTCCAACTATCAGGGAAAAAACATTTAATGACACTGTTGCAATCCTGATTTGGGTTCTGGTTCTAGATTCTTGTCATTCTTCACTATATTCTTCCAGAACCAATGTTTTTCAAAGAGTTCATGTATCCCCTTCATTGGAACTAGATTTGCTTCTGGTAGGAGGAAATATCCGAAAGCACTCATAATAAGAATCAAACTCTCAAATAGCAAAAAAGGTCATCATCTCAGGTGGCACAATGCTGCAAAGAAACATTATGCTATCAAAGCTGTGAAGATCATGTTGAAGCAGATGCAAATGGAGATAGCCCCAAATAGAGAGAAGCCACTATGGAGACAGGGAAACAACCCAAATGCAAATGGAGAGAAGCAGCCCTAAATGCAGAGAGAATTTGAAACCCTAAATCCCCAAATTTGGATTTTAGACAATTTTAGGATCTACATTAGTTGCCTTTGTGGCTAATGTGGGCCCTTCGCTTTGAAAAGAGGCCACATAAGCAAGATTGAATGAACCCTAACGAAAATTTTTGATTATGCAATCTGAGAGCTAATTACCATAGGTTGTAAAAAGTCAGGGTCTTTTTTGAACACTGACAAACATTAGAGTCTAACCTAAATTTAGGTGAAAACCTTAATGGGTAAATCGTACCTTCAGCCTATTCACATACAGGCCAAAATATTGATGTACAAAACAAACTTCAAATATGACGATTTAACTATTTAAAGTGCACAACATGAAACAAGATGGTAGCCCACTAGTTCAATCTAGTTGTTTTTGTTTTTCCAGGACTCTAGCAATCACTCATCAATTCCACTTCAAAAAAACTCCATGAAATTTATCATTTAAAAGTTCACAGAAAAAAATATTCATAAATCCTAATGAAGCCGTGAAGCATGATATAATAATAGAAAATGCACTAGCAGCTCTAATACAACAGCTCAAGGTATATACTAAACAGGCAAAAGTATAAGGACATTCTCTAAAACTATAAGAATCAATGAAAGATATGGAAAAAAGAACGGTCTTTGCAGGAAGGAAAAGAATGTACATCAGATACAGCATTCAAAACGAAAAGTAAATATACAGATTAACCATTCAGTTAGACTCACAATTTCTTCTAGCTTCTGGTTTAAACTTTGCATCTCCTCAACCATATGGCGAACCTCTGCCAAAATAGTCTGCTCTGGGATCTTTCTTAATGCTGCCTTTCTTTCTTGTGCCTGCATGCAGCAGAGGGACTATCACGGTGACAACTAATTTGGAGGGAAAGAAGGCCATTATGATGTCAGAACCGAATATTCCCACATAAACTGATTTATCTTGAACAGAGACTCCGATATCAAGAAAAGATGCAAAATAGCTAAACGGGTTAGGATGAAGGAAAATATAATAAGCAGCTAAGAAATATGATATTTGACTCAATTTGCGAGAACAATGATTACATATTTACATATTGCTTAAAGTTTAGGCTCAGTTAAACCAAGTCAGCTGTAGCTATTTCTCATATTCAACAGTTTCACTTCCTTCTCTTTTGTAGAGTCTAACACCACCTTCACCATGTGAACAGTGTGTACTAGTCCAGAGCTGACCCTCCTCAGTAGTTCTTTGTTGATTCATATGTGTCTGTGCAAACCCTAGCGTTAGATAAAGCCAGTAAAAAGCATACAGCTTGCAATGAAACTTTAACAAGACACAAAACTAAACCATGAAGAAGGTGGGGAACTACGGTATATGGAAAGATGATGCACGTCTACTCATTTAAAAAAGGTAAATTTTTAAGAAATTATAAATGAAAGGAAGACTCACATCCAAACCTAAATAGGTTTCGTTATCAGACACAATTAACACATAACTCAAAAGTCCATCTATAGCCTCACCCTTTGCTGAGAACGGGAAAATGAACAGTATCATTCAAACCTGACGAAAATGACGAACCAACGTGTAGGAATTCTACCATTTAATTCAAGTAAAATGCAAACATCAAATGAGTGGATCAGCGTCCTTTATGTCTAAAGAAAAACCATAATCGCCACCATAAGATCCAAAGTTATTCAAAATGCTGGCACGAGGAGAAAGTGAAGACCTCTTGCAGACGTTTCTCTAGCTGCAATCTATAATTTCGAATGCTACGTTCTTCGTACCCGGAAAGAACCCTGGCGTAGAAAATGACTTTCCTTCCAAATTCCAACAACTTACTCATCTTCGGATTCTGCTACGAACATGAAATCTCACCTAAATTGACAACAGAAACGACAAAATCAAGAGCTCAACAAAATATCAACGGCAAAACATTCCATCTTTGAAAGAACTAAAGGGAAAAAAATATATATTCTCTTTCCCAAATAGAGGGGCATTATACGTGAAGCTGCTAATCGAAACTCAAATTTCGATCTGGAAAAGTAAGAAAAGCAAGAGGGTGAGAAATTGTAATTCAAAGTACTGACCTTTGTTTACGGTGGTCGCCCTGGCTGAGAGCTGAAGAAAGCAATGAACGGTTGTCGCCGTTTCCCCTGTTCAGCTTTGGGTGTAGTTACACCGGCCACCGCCTGGGATATTCCTTTACTCTATATTGGGCCCGTAGGCCCAAGTCTCAACTCAATTTTTTTTTACCATGAAAAAAGTACAAATTATAACATCCTTCGAGAGAGGCTAACTTCGACCATATCCTTTAAAAGGAGAGTGGCACACCTAGATAGTTCCCTATCAAAAGTGGTGAGCCCGAGTTCCAAAGTAAAAGCATAGTTGGCAAGCCAGGCAGCACACCGATTGCCCTCTCCATAGGTGTGGCGAGGGATAACTATCCAGTTTCAGATAAGAAGTTCATTGATGCCCAGGACCAAAGGATTGAGAGATAGGACGGAATGCGAGATGTCGGAGCGGAGCTCTTGAGCCACGATAGAGTCCAGTTCAAGTATCACGCAGCAAAAACCGAGGGTCTATGCCAGTTGAAGACCCGAGTAGACGTCCCAAAGTTCAACCGAAATCGGGAAACAACGGCCTAATTTAAAGTTTAAAAACTAACGTTAAAATATTTAATTTTTAATTTTTAATGAAAATATTCTAATATTAAATTTTTTTGTTAACGTGGATGATGTGAAAAGTCATATTATATTAATATTTATACCTCATGATTGTCATATAATTATATCTGTGTGACTATGTATTTATTATTTAATAAATTAAAAAATAAGATATTATAAAATAATTACGAAGTAAAAATATAAAAAAATTATATAATTATTTTAGAATTTTTTATATTTATAATTTATCAAATAATAAAATTTGTATGTTATACAAATACATGTGACATAAAATAATTCACATTATTCATTATAATTAAAAGAACTTAATCGTGGTCATTTTTGTTAAGAATTAAAAATTAAAGTATTTTAAAGTTGATTAATATTGCAATTTTAAGTACAATTTGAGATTATTTTTATAATTAATCATTTCTTTATTACCATTTTGCGCTACCTAAACATTTATAGCGAGAACTTAAATCCAAGATACATTAATTTTAGTAAGATTATGAATTAGTAGGGCATTATTGAATTTTTAAGGTAATAATATCGATATGTTTAGAAAACTTGTTCTTATAACTTAATATATGCTCACGAGGATCATCGTACGTTATTTAGAAGATATACATAACGCAATTTGCATTTAATTTAATAATTTAGAATTAATTCTTTTACGCTTGGAAGTCTAAAAATCTCCGCCGAGAATTTAAATTTGAACTTAAGTAAAATGATATACTTTTACGATCTTACATTTTAAAGCAATTATGTTAGGAATCACCCAATTTGTTCAATCTAGCCCGATTTGTCCGAATTAGCTTAAGCTCGAGCCTAACTCAATTCTAAAATTAAGGAAAAAAATTTTGAGTCCGACTCTAAGCCTAGTCAACTCAATCTAGTTGGAAGTCAACAATTTCAACTTGAGTTGTCTAGCTTTTAAGTAGGAGTCGAAGTTTTTTTTTTTTTCTAAATTTCAAACTTTGAACTAAGCTTGTGCTTAATTTAGTATGTCGAGCTCACCTTAAAGTTCAAGATTTTTCAAATAAAATAGCATCAAATTTAATTTCTAAAAATTAAAATATACATTTAGTTGGGCTTAGCTCAGATCCAATTGAGCTAGCACAAACCTGAATGCATAATTTTGAGTCATATGGTGAAACTACTTACTATGGTTGAATTTTGAGTTTTTGATTCATATGGTAAAACTACTTACTATTATTGAATTTTGAGTTTTTGATTCCTGAATTTTGCATATTATGTTTTAGACTCTTTTTTTTAACACATTTCAAGATTTTCTATATTATATTTATCATGAACAATCAATTAAATTTCTTAATAATTGATAGTCTACAAGGGTTTATAATAGACATAAGGATATTTTATCTAAAATGTATGTATTTTAACTATTTTAAATTTACATTTTATTTTTCAAAAATTAAAATAATTATAAACAATAAATAAATAAATTAAATAATCAGATTATATAAATTATAATTTTATTAATAGTTAATATTACATAATTAAATAATATATATTAAGCTAATGGCATATCAAATTATGACAAGAAAACTATATTGAAAAACAAAAACAAGCTTTTATGGTTTTTGTAAGTTATGAAACCTGGAAGAAAAGAAAATGTAAAATATAAACTAGAAACTCAAACAAAA
>JAOQMP010000005.1:15151192-15169272 GCA_027563575.1 Erythroxylum pedicellare
AAAACTGTAGCTGAAGAAGATAAAGTTACATGTAAATACACTTGCTTTCCAGGGCACTATATTTACATAACTCCAACAGTGTTCTGATTACTGTGAAATTCTAAATGATATTGGTGTTCTCAATGAAAGTTGAATGTCGGACCTAGGTCTGATGATTATAAGATTCTAATTGTGCAACACATGTGGCTGTTATGCATGGCGTATTCTATATTTGATGCATTTCATAAAATTCATGCTCAAATAAAGGCGTTGTGACCAGAGTAGCCAGTATAAAAGTACTTACACGTAGAGCTTTGCTCCGTGATTTTCTGTTTCTGCATGTAGTGCTTTGCTCTGTGATTTCTGTTCTGACTAAGCCCACTAGTAACCGTATATGTGTGTGAAAGGCACTCGGTCACAACAATAATAATGAATTTGGAGTCTCATATGCATTTATATTTGTAAATATCTGTTCTAAATTTGCAATGATAACATGATATGCCATAATAATGTGAGTATTGAATTATTAATGATCTGAATGAATATATGTGAGATATGTGATTTGTGTATTTACCTTAGGTGAAATCATCGATGATGGTTGACTCACTGAGTTTGCAAAACTCATATAAACTGCAACATGACTTTTTAGGTACGAGACAGAAGACTTAGTTTTAAGACTGACCTAAAGAAACTTTTTGGACTAGTTATGGCTCAGAGGTCTGTCAGTTGACATCAAAAGAGATGTATTTTATATTGTTGTAGTTGTTTGTCTTATAAAACATGTATAAGGATTGTAATCTCTTGTCAATGAATGTAAGGAATGTTTAAAAATTGGTGTCTCTTAATTATATTATATGATGCCATATGTTAAGTTGGATATGTGTTTGCTCTAAACCATTATTATAGGAAATGTACTTTAATGTCCTTAGATATTCAAGTATATACTCTATGGTAGTGGGATGTTGCACTAGTTGTCTTAGTATCAGTGATGTCAGCTCAAGAGATGATATTAGTAGCATACTTTATTTGTGAAAAATAGTATCCAAATTCATCAGAGTATACCTTAAGACCCAAATACTAGCTTAGGTCACCTAAGTCTTTCATATCAAACTAGTGATGAAGAAAGGACTTAAAAATAGAGATACCATATGTATCATTGCTAGTTATTATCATATCATACACATAAAGAAGAAGGAGAGTACACCTTTAATGCCATATGTATCATCACTAGTTATTATCATATCATCCATATAGAGAAAAACAAGAGTGCACTGTTGATCTGTTTGTAAAGAAATAGGGCATGATCATAAGAACTAGGATGGACCTAAAATGTTTAATAGTGGAGGTAAATTTGCAAACTAGACTTAAGGACTTATTTTGGTTCATAAAAGGTTTTGTAGAGATAAAAAAATTTATTAGGAGTATGATTACCCACCCGAACGATGTTTATGTACACTTCTTCTGTAAGATCTAAATTGAGAAAAGCATGCTTTACATCCATTAAGAATAACTTTCATATTTTGCCAGAAACAACAACAATAAGACTACAAATTGACGTCAATCGGCCTATAGGAGTGAAGGTTTCCTTATAATAAATTTCATATTCTTCAGTGAATCCCTATATGGAAAGATTTGTATCTTTCTTCCAATCCATCCACTTGAGTCTTGATTTTATAGGCCTATTTGCAAATAACAACTGACTTATTTGGACGTAAGTTAACCAATTCCTAAGTATTTGTGTTGATAACTGAATGTAGTTCTTCCATCACTGTTTACTGCCATAAAGGGTCAAAATTAGCCTCAAGATCGGTGTGAGGTTTATATAAAGAGATAATAATGGAATGAAAATGGAAATGATGAAGATGGATAAAAGGTATATCAAAGTATTAATGGTAGAAAGAGAGGTTTTAATGAAGGACGATATTTGGATGATTTAATGGATCCATAGTTAGAGAAGATATATTGTGATCAGGTGTAGGTGGAGTTGAACTACATAGAATACAGATAGAACTGATAAGAGAAATTTCAAGAAAAAAAGATATGGTAGGATAAGAGAAGAATTGATGTACGGGTTTAAAATTTTGAAAAAGTTGAAAACATCTTATGTTCCCAAAATGTTACATGACAAGAAATATGAAGCCTCTATAATGAGGGATCTTAACATCTATTCCCTTTATGTTCTATAATATATGATAAGAAAAATAGATAGTTATACTAGTGGTTCTAGTTTGATGTACTCATGAGGTTGTAAGAGAACAAAACAATCACAACCAAAAAAACATTTAAGAGTTTGATTGTGAGGGGTACAATTAAATAGGCATTCATATAAATAGATGTTACCTATAATAGGAGGGGTACAATTAAATAGGCATTCATATAAATAGATGTTACCTATAATAGGAGAAAGGATACATTTTAGAGTGTATACAGTAATAAGGCCCAAAAGTTTCTAAATAAGAAAGATATATGAGGAGGGCTTGAATACTATCAAGGATATATCTGTGTTTTCTTTTTGCTCGACCATTTTGTTCAAATGTACCTAGATAAGTTCTTTAGATAATACTACCTTATTGAGAAAGAAACTAGGTGAATTTTGTATCTTTGTATTCCATGACATTATCAATGTGAAATATTTTAATCTAATAAAAAATCGAGCCTAAATAATATTAGAAAAAGAGAGTAAATAGAAAATAATTTAGACCTATAACGTATGACATAAATCCATATATAACGAGAAAAATCATCAACAAATATGACATAATATCTTAAACCACCCATAGTATCATGAGGAACAGGGCCCAAAATATCATAGTGAATCATATGAACAGGTGCTAAAGAAATGGAATTGTTAAGAAAGAAGGTAAAGCATGACTTTTATAAAGTTAACATATTACATAATCATAGTTTTCATTTTTGACAGAGCCTAAAGAATCACTAGAAATTAAAGATCCTAATATAGTATGAGAAATATGGCTAGGAAAAAATGCCAAAGATGAGAAGTGACGTCCCCAAATTTGGATGGAAGATATAAGGAAGTAAGCTCGAACAACCATCCAACCTTACATCATTTCCTAAGGATGTTGCCTATTTGTAGATCATGTATAGTTTAACCATGACTCTAAAAGATAATTTGACACCAAGTTCACATAATTTACTAACATAAATGAGATTTAAATACATTGTAGGAATTAAAAAAGTATAAAAAAGATATTTAGGTGTTTAGCGTGCCTGAATTTAAGACCAAGTTCGAATAATTGACCAATAAAAATGAGATTTAAAGACATTTTAGGAATTAAAAAAGTGTCAAGAAAAGATAATTTAGCTGTTTCAGCATGCCTATACTTTGAACATGTATAGTGAAAATTTCAACAATATAAACAATATGTGGAATAGATTGTGTTTGTTAAGATACAAAAATAGAAAAATTAGAGTTCATATGATCGCAACAGGTAAAATCAAAGTACCATGAAAATGAAGTTCATGATGTAAAACACAAGGTAGAGGAGGTGACAATACCAAAGTCATGTTAAAGTTATTAAATAAAAGCATAAAGATCTTTTAAAGATAATTTAGGTGAACTACTCTTTATAAGACCCCCTGTGGTAGCAGAAAAAGTAGTAAAAGGAGGCTAAAGGGGTTTAAAAGAATTATTTTATCCAGAATTATGTCAAAGTCATTTTCTATACTCAGAGATGTGATGGCCAAGATTTTTACTATAATAATAAGATCCCTTACAAAATTTCTTGAATGAATTTTAAGAACTTTGAGAGGATGAGGTCTGAATAATACCAGCAAATAGACTGGATTATTCTATACAAAATGCATTGATTTGACTTTCTTTAATAATTAATCCATTGATTATAGTGTCAAGAGTTAGCAAGGAATTTCAATAGAGAAGAGAGCTATTAATGGATTCAAATTCATCTTGAAGAGTCATCAATAAATGCCAAATATACTGACAATTATGAAGATTTTCATAAATGGTAGTTGTAGAAGGACTAGGCCATGTACGGTCTTTAAATGCTATTAACTCCTAAATTTGTTGCAGTTATAATACATAGCTACGAATGATTTAAACAGGTTATTGTTTTATTTGATGAAGTCTTCGATAAAGATGAAATTGATTAACATGGTTAGACATAAAGTAATGATTATTTTAGAAATTCCATACCTCCGTATATGTGTCAAAGCGTCAAAAATCAAGTTTGATCACTCTAGCATATTTATTTTGAATCCATATTAGGATTGGATGATTCATTCCATCCTAAGATACGAAGTGCACTACAAATTTCTCCTCTTCTTCGTTTACGACCTTAGTTGGCTTTAATATTTTTTTCATAACAATTTGTAGCCTCCATTTAAGAAAACTACACATTTCTTCAGCCTATAAATCATAGTTTGATCTATCTAGGGATAGCAATGGGTCGAGTTTGGGCTCATACCCAATCAAGCCTTAGCACAATGAGTTCGAAGTTCAAACGAGCCCTAGGTATGTCCCGCTTTTTTAATTTTAAAAATATTTATTTGTTATTTTTTAAAAAATGTATATATATATATATAATTTTAAAATGAATAAATTCAAACTAAATTTATTATGAAAGAAAGTGAACTAAAAGGATTATATATTAGAAATGCAACATTCATTTAATTAACGAAATTGCTTAATAAAAATAAGTTTTTTAAGAATGTATATGTTAGATGTACATAAAATTTTGAAATGAATAAGTTTAAACTAAATATTATTTTTTTAAGAAAGTGAACCAAAAGACTATTATTAGAAATGCAACATTCATTTAATTAACACAAGTGCTTAATGAAAAAGAGTTATATATATATATAATGTTCATAAAATTATGAAATTAATAAGTTCAAACTAAATATTATTTTTAAAGAAAGTGAACCAAAAGCTTAAATATTAGAAATGCATCATTGATTTAATTAACAAAATTACTTAATGAAAATGAGTTTTTTTAAAAGATATATATCAAATGTACATAAAATTTTGAAATGAATAAATCCAAAATAATAATTATTTTTAAAGAAAGTAAACCAAGAGATTATATATGAGAAATGTAACATTCATTTAGTTAACACAATTGATTAATGAAAATGAGTTTTGTTAAAATGTATATATTAAATGTACTTAAAATTTTGAAATGACTAAGTTTAAACTAAATATTAATTCTAAGGAAAGCGCACCAAAAAAGAGTATATGTGAGAAATATAACATTCATTTAATTAACAAATAAAATGGAAATACTATGAAAATCATTTTATTATCAAAATAAAAGAATATCGTCGTGCTAATATTATCCAGATTTTTTATTGAAGCAATTTACAAAAAAGACAAAATGAAATTATCAATTATTGTTGGAGAGTGGAGAGTGGAGACTGAAGAGTAGATATTAAAGTTGAGAAGAGTAAACAAGTATAGCCAACAATTTACAACCCATAAAAAAGACACAAGTAAATAATTATATCTATAGTTATAAAAAAAAACAAAGCAATCACATGAAAAATATGTAATTCCAAAAACAAAGATTAAAGATAACAAACCTGCAATAAAGGAAAGGGGATAGTTGATAATTATAATCAGGATTGTTAATAGTTCCCACTACTTTTATATGTAGAGACATTATTATGTAAAATATATCTAATAATGTAATTATTACATTAAATGAATATTAAACACATTATAATAAACAATTAAATATACCTTCATCACCAAATATTTTTTTGAAATATTCTTTAGTTGAATGATTAATCTCATCCATATCTATACCTGTATTAATATAAAAATGAAAAAGAGAGGATAAGATAAGATAATATCATTAAAATAAACAAAATTGACATGTCAAAAAAAAACTAGAGTTTACCGTCAATATCTTAATCATCTAACCAACTTCAGATACAAATAAGGCATCCACAATAGTAGGAGGAAGTCAAGCACGATGAGGACTAAAAGGTAGATGTTGTAATTGCTAAAAGGTATCGTGTAATTATGTGCATGATTAGAAAATCAGTTCTATAATTCTTCCACTATAATAATAGATTAGACTCTATACCTTTAACTTCAGTCGCATAACCTACCATCAAATATTTGTCCAAATTCTATCATATTGTAAGAAGTCTTAGCACTTTTTTCTTTCATGAATTTTGTAAATGAGGATTTCAACTATTTTTAGAAGAAGCTAAACCTAAACCTAAAGTAAGAGCTAAAACAACCTAAACTCCTACAATCCTAAATTTTGTCCCATCTTAGTTGATAACCATTGAACAAATCATACCAAAATTGTTTAATGATATCAACGTGCTCTTAAACTCAATCACCAAATAACATGTCATAATAAAAATAAACCCCTCCAACTTGTATCCTAGGTCCAACACAGAAATGACTACAATAATTTATCTGACCATATACTAGTAAGAATTGAGCTTCTCCGTCATCTGGTTTATCCTAGCTTTAGATCACTTTATTAAAATTGAATATCAAATTAGGTAAAGCTTTCTTGATCTCATACATATTGCTAAAGCCACTATTTAAAGTTAGATATTTTGTTCTCGAGAACAATTTAATAATAGTATAAAATATTTATAACTTCATATAAAGTTCTTTAGCCAACTCCCATTATTATTCTGTAGGTAGGCAAATATACTAAGAACCTCTTTATCTCAACCTAATAAACACCTTAACATATAGGACTGTTGACTCCAACATCTTCAAGGTTGAATTCCATTTGTTAGGAAAATCCAATACCAACTTATTTATCAATGGAATGTATATTTATCGTGCAATTTCTCCAAAATTTTCAACTCTTTTAGGTGTTGCACTCTAATTTACTACATTATCATAGATCAAGTCCACTACTTCCTTTTATCATATCCAACTAATTTACTACATTATCATAAATCAAGTCCACTATTTCCTTTTATCATATCCAACTTATCCTTCATAATCAAATCCATAATATGTAAAAATTTATATGGAACAACCACCCATAACTAACAAGCACCCAACTTATAACTTATTCTTCTCCATTTCAATCATTACATTATTTATGTTATAATTTTCGAATGTTATGGTTAATAGCTTGATGTTGATATTCCAATCCATTAAACACTCAACCAATATGGCTATCAACCTTTTGCTTGTATGTGGTGTCTGTATATAAATGAACCTATCATTTACAAATATGAACAAATATTAATCATATCATAATTAAAAAATGATAACAATATTACAGAATATAAGTGACCTTAGTGTTCTATTTTATAGACTCTATTCATTGTCAATATAATGTGTTGTCATAGTCATATAACCCTTGTTTTGGTTATCGATTGTCCAAATATCCATTGTGATGGCACACTGTCCTTCAATACTTGTCAACATTTTTAACAGTTCTTTCTTTTAATCCTTATGTGTCTTCATAACTTCTTTCTTCAAGGTCTTTCAAGTTAGGATCTTAAAGGTTGACAGAAGTAAGATGAGCAACATCCTAAATCTTTTGCCATCAATTATAAAAAGTGGATGATCATCACCAATAACCATACTAAATATCAAAAACTTGATCTATTGTTATCATAAGATATAACAGTCATTTCATTCTTCACTCTGACTAAATTAAAGGTAAAAAAAATGTTTGACATCCTTTTATGATCTTATTTTATTACACGAATCCATATATCTTTTTAAATGAGAGTTTCAACCTTTTGAACTACTAACCAGCATCTTTTGACAATATTTATATTTAGCCTTCTCAACTTCGTCCATTAATCCAGTTTGGTTAAAGTAATTCCAAATATCACTTCTCAATAGACCTAGACCACCTAGTGCACTTTTATCTTCGTTTGGTACTGATTAGAAGTACCATTTGTGTAATCTCTTATATTGGATTAGAACTCCCCACTAAATGAATATGCTCATCCATCTGAAACAATCAACATATACAACTATATAAGTTATTATTTGTGAACAGTTACATGTATATGTACACTTTGATAATTAACAATTAAGTTGATGAGCCATGGTATAGTTCAACGTCAGAGGAAGCAGATGCAAGGAAGTTTGACCATGAAAAAGAATCAAAATTTTAACATACTGATTTATCTCTATTTTATAGCCCAACAATAATGTGAGCAAAGAGAATAAATTAGTCAAAATATTGATGTAATGAATTAATAAAGTGAATTTTGATGTTCAAAGAGTACACTTGCATTAGCATTCATTAGCTAAAGGTAAAACATTTGCATTAGCATTCACATCCATCTCTTTCCAATTTGCATTCACATCCATCATTAATAGCTGCTAAAGAATTGTGTTGGTTAGAAAAGTTATCATCTTCAACTTTCATAATGAGAAATTTTACCTATTAAACTTAATCTTAAATTTGAAAATTATTGTTATATCATTGACTGCTTTAAGATAAGATAATTAAGTCAACTACTTTTAAGAAAAAACTAGATTTAATGAAAATTATTATAACTCAATAAAATTATAATGATAGACAAAAGAAAACAAAAAGTAACTGTTACCAGTTTTATCAATCTAGTTCTCTATTTTACTACTTTTTCACCATAAGTTACATACAATACTATAATATTATATTTCTTAAAATTCATAATGGCACTCATTTGGTATTGTTCTCTTAACAAAAATTCCATTACATAACAAATAAAAGAAAATTGTCCATTCTTTATTGAAATGTTATATCCAAAAGATTGTTCTTATTACTATTAATTCGTTATAAAAATTTTGAACTATGAACCAATTTGAGTTGACCTCCTTCGCTACTGGTCGACCGATTCTTATCCTTCTATCCACCTCCCGAGCCAGTAGATTGATAGAATAACCTGGCCAAAGTCAGTCTTGTGTTCAACTCCGTGGGTTACCTAGTTGGAAGGGATTGCTTTCTAACGTCTGTCTTTCCCTTCTTTCTCTTCTCTTAGCAAAGCAGATTCAAGTCAAACTTTTGGCTTGCTACAAGCTAGGCTCATAATTAGACACTTCTAATCCATCTGAAGCAATCAACATATACAACTATATAGGTTATTATTCTTGAACATTTACACGTATATGTACACTTTGATAAACATTTAACAATTAAGTTGATGAGCCACAGTATAGCTCAAAGACAAAGGAAGCAGATGCAAGGATGTTTGACCATGAAAAAGACTCAAATTTAAGCATGCTTATTTGCCTCTATAGCCCAATAATAATGCGAGTAGAGAGAATAAATTAGTCAAAATATTGATGTAATCACTTAATAAAGTGAATTTTGACATTAAAAGAGTATAACACTTACATTAGCATTCATTAGCTAAAGGTAAAATAATTGCATTAGCATTCACATCCATCTCTTTCCAAATGGCATTCACATCCATCATTAATAGTTGCTAAAGAATTGTGTTGATTAGAAAAGTTACCATATTCAACCTTCATGATGAGAAATTTTACATAATAAACTCAATCTTAAATTTGACAGTTATTTTTTATATCATTAATTGCTTTAAGACAACATAAATAAGTGAAATACTTTTCAAGAAAAATTAGATTTAATGAAAATGATTAATAAAATTATAATGATAGACAAAATAAAACAAAAAGTAACCGTTACCTGTTTTATTAATCTAGCTCTCTATTTTACTAGTTCTTCACCATATATTCTCATAATTCACAATGCCATTTATTTGGTATTGTTAGAATGCCATTCATTTGGTATTTTTAGCTTAATAACAATTCCATTACATAAAAAATAAATGAAATTTGGTCATTCTTTATTGAAATGTTATATCCAAATGATTGCTCTTATTATTGCCACTTCATTGTTAAATTTTATGGACTATTAACCAATTTGATTTGGATAATTAGACACTTCTAATCCATCCGAAATAATCAACATATACAACTATATAAGTTATTATTCATAAACATTTACATGTATATGTACACTTTCATAATCTTTTAACAATTAAGTTGATGAGCAACAGTATAGTTCAAAGACATAGGAAGCACATGCAAGGACGTTTGACCATGAAAAAGACTCAAAATTTTAGCATGCTCATTTTTATCTATTTTATAGCCCAACAATAATGTGAGCAGAGAGAATAAATTAGTCTAAATATTGATGTAATCAATTAATAAATTGAATTTTGACGTTTAAAGAGTATAGCACTTGCATTAGCATTCATTAGCTAAAGGTAAAACATTTGCATTAGCATTCACATCAATCTCTTTGCAATTAGCATTCACATCCATCATTAATAGTTGCTAAAGATTTGTGTTGATTAGAAAAGTGATCATCTTCAACTTTCATAATGAGAAATTTTACCTATTAAACTCAATCTTAAGTTTGACAGTTATTTTTATATCATTAATTGCTTTAAGATAAGATAAGTAAGTCAAATACTCATTAAGAAAAATTAGATTTAATGAAAATGGTTATAACTCAATAAAATATTAACGATAGACAAAGTAAAACAAAAAGTAAGAGTTACCTGTTTTTATCAATCTGACTCTCTATCTTACTACTTCTTCACCATATGTTGCCTACAATACTATAATATTATATTTCTCATATTTCACAATGCCATCATTCGGTATTAATCAGTTAACAACAATTCCATTACATAACAAATAAAAGAAAATTGTTCATTCTTTATTGAAATGTTATATCCAAATGATTGTTCTTATTACTGATACTTCCCAATTTGAGTTAGACAATTAGATACTTCTAATCGATCTAAAACAATCAACATATACAACTATATAAGTTATTATTTGTGAACATTTACATGTATATGTACCCTTTGATAAACGTTTAACAATTAAGTTGATGAGCCATGGTATAGTTGAATGACAGAGGAAGCAGATGCAAGGATGTTCGACCATGAAAAGACCCAAATTTTAGCATACTCATTTATCACTATTTTACAGCCCAACAATAATGTGAGCAGAGAGAATAAATTAGTCAAAATATTGATGTAATCAATTAATAAAGTGAATTTTGATATTCAAAGAGTATAACACTTGCGATAGCATTCATTAGCTAAAGGTAAAACATTTGCATTAGCATTCACATCCATCTCTTTCCAATTGGCATTCACATCCATCATTAATAGTTGCTAAAGAATTGTGTTAATTAGAAAAGTTATCATACTCAACTTTCCTAATGAGAAATTTTACATATTAAACTCAATCTTAAATTTGACAATTATTTTTTATATCATTAACTGCTTTAAGATAATATAAATAAGTCAACTACTTTTCAACAAAAATTAGATTTAATGAAAATGATTATAACTCAATAAAATTATAATGATAGACAAAATAAAACAAAAAGTAATTGTTACCTGTTTTATCAATCTAGCTCTCTATTTTACTCCTTCTTCACCATATGTTCTCATAATTCACAATGCCATTCATTTAGTATTGTTAGCTTAACAACAATTCCATTACATAACAAATAAAAGAAAATTGGTCATTCTTTATTGAAATGTCATATCCAAATGATTGTTCTTATTACTGCCACTTCATTATTAAATTTTATGAACTATGAACTAATTTGAGTTGGATAATTAGACACTTCTAATCCATCTGAAACAATCAACATATACAACTATATAAGTTATTATTCGTGAACATTTACATGTACATGTACACTTTGATAAACATTTAACAATTAATTTGTTGAGCCACGGTATATTTCAAAGACAGAGGAAGCAAATGCAAGGATGTTTGACCATGAAAAAGACTCAAATTTTAGCATACTCATTTGTCTCTATTTTATAGCACAACAATAATGTGAGTAGAGAGAATAAATTAGTCAAAATATTGATGTAATCAGTTAATAAAGTGAATTTTGATATTCAAAGAGTATAACACTTGCATTAGCATTCGTTAGCTAAAGGTAAAACATTTGCATTAACATTTACATCCATCTCTGTCCAATTGGCATTCTCATCCATCATTAATAGTTGCTAAAGAATTGTGTTGATTAGAAAAGTTATCATCTTCAATTTTCATAATGAGAAATTTTACCTATTAACCTCAATCTTAAATTTGGAAGTTATTTTTTATATCGTTAATTGCTTTAAGATAAGATAAATAACTCAACTACTTACTAAGAAAAATTAGATTTAATGAAAATGATTATAACTCAATAAAATTATAATGATAAACAAAATAAAACAAAATGTAAGAGTTACATGTTTTATCAATCTAGCTCTCTATTTTACTACTTCTTCACTATATGTTCTCATAATTCACAATGCCATTCATTTGGTACTGTTCGCTTAACAACAATTCCATTACATAACAAATAAAAGAAAATTGTTCATTCTTTATTGAAATGTTATATCTAATTGATTGATCTAATTTTATGAACTAAGAACCAATTTGAGTTGGATAATTAGATAAAAGCACACTTTATAAATTTATGACTTTTGATTGCCTTCTTTAGTTCTATACACAAAAATTTCTAATGTAAAAGAAGGGTGAAAGTTCATTAACATGCAATTGAACAAAAATTTCATTTTTATTTAATAATAAATTCTTGAAAGAGGTTGTATGTCTTATTTAGATTAATCATATACATGAAAAAACTAATACATTATAGCATACATAAGAACTACTACTCTTTGCTTATGTCCTTTTAGAGGGATCCATGTGAGAAGGAAGACGTTCCAAGCCATTTTGGAAGACTTCATAGAATCAATACATGATCATAAAGTCCATATCTGAAGCTGGGACTTATTCTTGTGGTCCTGTCACTAAGTCCCCTGTAAAGTTTCAAATGCTTGCAATTTTGATAGCATGGCTTTCTTTCCAACTACCTACTATTATTAAGAAGACTCTTTTTTTCATCTATTTTCTAAAAATTGAGGTCCTGATAAGAAAAGAGAGAACACGAATTTTTATAATTATTGAAGAGTCTCATCTCATTCATTGTCAGATCATGGTATCATAGAATCAATCACCTTCTTTTATACTACTCTTATGAATAACCAATCATATAAAATCACCAATTCATCAAAATATGATATTCAACTTGTTAATACCTCAATAAATTGTACCATTGAAAAATGAAAATGACTAATTAAATAACACACCATGAATTCTAATCCACAAATTAAAAGTAGTAACCATTTTTCATTAAACAACTGCCATATAATTTGAACTTTATAGAGGAACTAAGGAAGTTAAGAGGAATGCAGCTTTAGAAAAGTTTGAGAGGCAGGCATAGGTCACAATGCCTTAAATGAAATCGAAGAAGAATGTAAATCTAAAAGGATGAAGAAGGTTGAGACATGAATAGGAAGAATGCAACTCTGTAAAGACAAGAGGAGAAGGACACAAACTCATAATAAGTGTAGTTGTCAACAATTGAGACTTAGCAAAAGGATGGAGCCAAGAGAAGAAAGGAGGGGCCGAGGTCTAAGCGTATATAAATCAGTGATAATGAAATAAATGTGTCAGTGTAAAATGATGTCATTTTATATAGTCAAAATAGTCAAGTTTCGAATCAGGCCAAACTTAGGCTAAGGATAGGACCTAGCTCAAAGTTCAGTTAAACTGGGTTAGGCCCATTGAATTTAGACTAGGCCCGAGCCACCCAACCTAATATGCGAAGCCTAAATCCATCAAATGTAACATTGATAGGGTTTAGGATATATTAAGAGAGCTTAGAGGTTTCCATAATGAAGAAAAGGAAATAAAATGGAGAAAATTTATTTGTCAAGATTGAATTCAATCAACATGACCTCAAAAATGGATTCAAAATATCAAAAAGAATTAGGTGGATTTGTAAAATAAAAATTAGAGGAGAAGGGGTCGAGCTAGACGGTCAACACTTTTTAGACCAAACCTAACCGGTGGATTTAAATCAAAACGGAGAAAGGCTAGATATGGCATATATACAAATGACACAGTAGCACGTGACAGATGACTAGGACGCTAACACGACAATTAGATGTTGATGTGAGACTGAAGAACTGACGTGGACTTATGACATGGTATTGACTACGAAGTAGCGTTGACTAGGATGACGAGAATGCACTGAGTAAGATGTTATTGCTAATGTGGTTGTTGATATGGCACCTACGTGGTTGACGATGTGGCTAGAGAGGGATGTTATGGGGTTAGTGTCGTTTTATGCTAAACGACATTATTTTAATGGATCTAAAAAAGATGTCGTTTAACTTTTTTTTTCTTATGGCGATTCAATTAAGGTTTTTTGTAGTGCAGTGACTCTATTGGCATGTGAAAGTGTGTGGAGCTACTATTGATGGTGTTATTTGCACAATTGTTATCTACTCAAACAAAGTAATAATTTGGTATATGGCTAATTGTTTTTGGAGTAAATAAAGGAATCCAAAATGCATACTACTAGAGAAAAGTTGAAAGGAAAACCCATAATTTTGGCTTCTTTTATAAACAATGCTCTGATATGGTGTAGAAATAGGGGAGTAGAGAAGAAATGATGAAAGGAATTATGGTGTGTATATTCATGTACAAAATAGGGTTATATACATAG
The DNA here is from genome assembly GCA_027563575.1 of Erythroxylum pedicellare. Classification (NCBI taxonomy): domain Eukaryota; kingdom Viridiplantae; phylum Streptophyta; class Magnoliopsida; order Malpighiales; family Erythroxylaceae; genus Erythroxylum; species Erythroxylum pedicellare. The sequence goes on from JAOQMP010000005.1 coordinate 15,165,703, forward strand.
ATGAATCTAAATAAAGAAGGAAATTAAAGTGATAATTACGTAAGTGACCCTAGGACTAGATTAAAGCTAAATTAATGTTGATAGTTGACTTTTAAAAATATGTGTTAACAAAGAGTGTGGGAAAGTCTCTTGATGATAGTTGAAGGAATAGTGAGAGTTAGCATTGATTTGGTGCGTATTGGTGAAAATGTTTGGCCGTGAACGAGATTAAAAGTGTGATCAAGGCACAACTAAGTGATGTTAAGTTTAACAGTGCTTCAAGGTATATGAATTTCACGAGGAAGTCTAGAAGTAGAAAAAAGTTGTAATTTTTATCATACTGTGAATTTTGATGGTTGGTAAACTTAGTCGTAGAGTAATATAATTACAGCATCTGTATGTTTGTTTGAATGGATCATGCATTGAGATAATTGAAACCGATTAATCAAAGATTCATCATGGCATTTAACAATTCAAGAGTGATGGCCACCTAAATAATGGAAAAGTGACAGGAAAGGAGTGGGCATCATCTTCCTGATATGATATTAGTGGAGTCAGTGGATAAATGTCTAACGCCCCATTGTTTTTTTTTTTTTTGAAGTACATTTAATTATCTATAAGAGAATTTTTTAAAAAACAGAAATTTCAAATGAGAAGTTGTTGACTTTCTTTTGTAAAGAAATTCAAATTGAAGTTTCTCAAAGCTTCTACTTTCAATTTTCATCGTTGAATAGCAATTAAAAAATTAGTTTCTTTCCGCATATCTCTTATCACTTTATCTTAATTGAATTATGCAAATTCGTATAGGGAGAACACTTAAATTAGTGTCTGGCGAGTTGTGCAGAAACTTGGGTAAAATTGTTTGATAGTCGCGCTAAAAGGTAGTGTAACGGAAGACTTGGAATTTAGCCAACAAAAGAATTTGACTACCACAAGTTTGGCAATTTATTCAATTGCATTGCTTCTTCCAAAAGTCCCGTGACGGTAGTCGTGGCCATCCCATGTGCTTTGCTGTCGAGACTGCTACTTGACAGCATGACCTACCAAAATTATTGGTCCGAGGCAAAAGGCAATTAAAATCGAAATGTGCACAACCGAATAGTTATATCATAGTTTCTTCAAGCAGCTAATTCATTCTTAAGAACCTTGCAGGTACATAAAATCTTGCCATCAGTACATAAAAAGAAAAAAGGGTAGTCTAGTTCTCTACGTCTCAAGACACAGAGAAAGAATCGACCGCAAACTTACGAGATACAACTTGTACATCATAAGAATAATAAAATTTTGATATTTCTAAGCTATATCAAGTCAGTTGGAGTTAGAAACATGAGGTCATTGATGATAGTGATCAGGCCATCTGGTACGAAATCTTAGCCGGTCAGCGGATGCTGTGATCCTGCACAGGAAGACTTGATTTAACAGTCCAACGTGGTCTCCTGCCTGAGCCTGTGATTTCTTAGTTCCTCATGGCATGGAGCAAAGAATTCATGCTTTAGAGCATTCTCCGCACTGATTCTCAATCTTGGATTCACTGTCAGGCACTTGTCTATAAGATCAATGAGTGAGGTTGGGACTGAATCAAGGAAGTCTCGCCTCCTCGTGTTCATTTTGCACCACTTTAACAGTGTTATAGATGGCGAAAACCGCATATTATAGAGGTCCTGAGGCAAAATGAAGTTCTAAGTTGACATTTCTAAGTTACTTGGAGAATCATAACAATGATAAATAACTACCACTGGGAATGAAGATTCTCGATCGTGTAGCTTTGCAACTTCCCATAAATCTTCATTGCCCCTGAATTTTGCAATATCCTTAATATTTCTGTAAATGGCAGAGACGCAAGTAGCAAAAATTAAATTAATATAAATTTTGAGAAAACAAAAATATCCTTTGAATTGGAAATAATAACTCTTACTGTTCAGGATCACCATAAAATGGGGTTCTTCCTGTTACTAGGTACAGCAAGGTAACTCCCGCAGACCAAATGTCAACTTTGGGTCCTTGATGTAGGGATCTAAATAAGACCTGCGTGAACAGCAAATAAATTAATAAAGCCCTCAAAACATGCATAAAGTTGCATGATACTGCATCCGCATTCAAGACCATATGCTCTTCCCTAAGAAGTTCGAGAAAACTGGAAGGCAACCAAACAGTTGTTACGTAACAGTTTCATGTTCGGATCAGGAAACGGTGACATTCTACCGTTTCCAAATGACTAGATTTATTGTCCAACTTAATTTTATTAATCAGATTTACTGTTTTGATAATTGCAAATCCCGAACGATCAGTATAGTTGATTGAAAACATTCTTTATACCTTGTAATAAGAATACTCATACAACCATAAGCTTGCCGTATCAAATTTAGTGTTTATGGTCACGTATATAGTTTGTTTCAAATTTTGGAGCATAGAAGACTTCTCTTCGCAGTTATACAATCACCATAGAATAAGTGATGACCTTTATTTTGGAAGCAGAATGGAGCTCGTAGCAAATTAACCCGTCATTCTCAATCGAAACAGTATTATTGCCCAGTCCTATCATAATCATTCAGTGGGGACACAATATTCACGTGTACCAATTCAGCACAAGATTAAAATTTATACTCACCTCCGGAGCCCTAAAACCTTTGGTTCCCACACAAGGTCCTTCTTTCTTGTGCCTTCCATCCCCTACATAGGAGTACAAATATGATAATTGATGTTAGAAGATATCTTTAACAAGCAAAAGTGTCCCACATACATCTCAAAGCAAACTCACCTTTGTCCCTGGTACCATTAGGAACAATTCCAATGAAGTGTTGTGGCATTGGTGTAGGATAAAAGCTCGAATCGAACTTTGCAGGAGAAGCTGCAATTCTTTTTCTCATAGAAGAAACGCTAGATGCTTCATGATTTGTAGTTTGAATTGATCCCTGCAACAAGTTGATGAGCTCCTTCCTACCATGGCAAGGCAAGGGCTCTCTCAGCCTTTCTGCTGAAAGAGTCTTAGTGCTCGTAACATCCTTAATCGATGTTATGCCAGAGCCCTCTCCTCCTTGACTTCTCAAAATATTGCAACCACCCAACTCATTACTGGCCTTTGTCCGGTCCACAGGCTTCCTTTTCAGGTTCTTGGATTGCAATCCTGATTTAAAACCCTTTTCCTTTTGATTGATTGCAACCATAGATTTGGCAGTTGTAAATCTTCTACTTTTGGCAGGAGGAAGAGCTTTTGCGTTTACAGGCTTAACATGATCGAAGCTTGTAACATTCTCCATTTTTGGTTTGCCTGCAAATTTATGCAAATTCAGTCAGTTATTTCCTTCCAGCAGCAGGCTTCTTACTACAACTAAAATCAATAATTACTACTTAACAATGGTAAATATTAAATAAAATTTTGAGATAAATTAATTAATTTTATTTTAAATAATTAATAAACATATCATATTTTATTATAAATAAATAAATTTAATTATTTTATATGTAAATTAATATTTATTTACTAAAATATATTTTAAGTTTTAAAATTGATATCATTATTTAGAATTAATATTTAATTTTAAGTAGTTATTCATTCAATAAATAATTATCTCTGAACTTGTAAAACTTATA
>JAOQMP010000005.1:15212506-15241542 GCA_027563575.1 Erythroxylum pedicellare
AAGGATGATGGCTAGAATAAAGTTAGTTTTCTAAGTCATATTTTTCGTAATCATTGAAATATTCAAGTTGAATGAAATTGCATATTATTCACACATATAAACCCAATTTTTTCGTGAACTTTTGAGGCTCATAACAATTTTTCAAAAATTTTAAAACTCTTATTATTCTTTCATGTGTGTGTTATCATTACATAGTAGGATAATTCTAAAACTTTCTTTTGTTATACATGTTAAGACCATATTTATTAAATTAGAAGTAATGATATGATGAGGGCACCTAAATTTAACAACTTGCTTTAGCCTATTTCTTTAAAAATTACCATACTAGAAAAAATTTACCTTTAAGAATAACCAAGTTAAGCCTTAACCTTTTTCATTGATTTTACCTACATATTAACCTTTATCCTATTTTACTTTGAAGACCATTTCAATGTTTTGAACCTTAATGTTTATTTATTTATTGAGACTTGAAATTTGTGAAAGGTCCAATATCTCTTAAATTGTCGTATTGAATGCTTATTATGAAAAAAGAAGAAAAGAAAAGAAAAATAAAAGGAAAAAAAGAATAAAAAGCGAGAAATGAACTAATTTATGTTACCAATAAAGTTACATTGAAAGGACCTATGTGTTTTGTAACAAAGTCTTGTAATGTTTTCATGAGTAAATTTCCTTCACTTTTAACCTTTTTAGTCAACCCATTCAAACCTTACCTAGGCCTTACTACAACCAATATAAAGATCTTTTGATTTTTTGTTTCTAGTTTGTACATAAGTGGTGGAGATGCAATTTTATTGTAAGGCTATGGTAAGAATTCTACCATGCATTGATTGAGAGTGTTGACACTTGTCACCCTAAACACTTGTGCACATTGAGTGAAATCTTGGTGAGGGTTTAAAGATGTATGCTTCTGATTTCAATGCAATTGTTGATGTGGTTGTTATTAATATTACTTAGGAAGTTAATTTTATGACAATTTGATTTTGATTGCAGGTTAAATTGACTAAGTAGGGTATAATGATTTATAGTATGAATGGACATATTGAGATTGATGATGGATTGATGCTGTAAAATTTGTAATTTTGATTATAGTTTGCTTGAGGACAAGCAAAAACTTAAGTGTGGGGATACTTGATAGATAATTAATTGACTATATTTTTACCCCATATTTAATGCATTCTTGCTTGATATTTTATACTTTTGTTGTATATTTGGTACTAAATATGCTTTAAGTGTGTTTAAAGGTGATAATTTCCTTCACGAACTTAAAGAAGAAGAATTCAGACGAAATCATGATGCAAAATAGAAAATTAGCAATTTGGAAGGAGTGCACGACCATGCACTTTTACATGCCTATGTATTTTCGTAATACTAGGTGAATTCTGATTATGCACATTCTGATGCACAACCTTGCATAACCCAAAAAATAGGTTTTCATATAAATTCGATGTTTTAGATCCAAGGAGAAAGTGGTATGCATCATTTTGAAAGTTCGAAAGACAATTTCAGAGGCGATTTTAAGCTAAAGAGAGGGAGACGCAAAGATTTTATTGACGGATCCACCAAAATATAAGATTAGACATCTACATCATCAAGATACTCGATAGAGAACAAGCAGGGAGATTTAAAAATATAATTATGTTATTTTCGATTCAAGTTTCTGTACATATGTATTTGATTTCATATTTAGCAATATTTAACTAATTGTCTCATTAGTGTCTAGGTTAGATGAGCCTTATTTGGATACTTTAACATGTACTGATTATTTTTTTAATGCAATTAGTTGATTGATGGTTGAAATCCAATTATCTATTTTTATTTATGTTCTAGTAATCCAAAATATTAGACCATAATCTGAATTCAACGTAGCAATTGGGAAATCCTAGGTTTGAATAGATCCACAATAATTGGAAAGAGTTGATTGCAACCTTAGAGATAGGATGACATAAACTTCCACATTAGGGTCGAACCTAATAGAGGAACTCATAAATTGACAGCGTAATCCTATAAGATTTAACCTGACTAATTTAGGATTAGTTGTTAATAGATTCAAGGTCAGTTACTAGAATACCTTAGGAATCTCCACAGTCCAACTAATCAACAACACAATTGCATCACAAATTATAAATCAATTTAGGGTTAGGGGGATTCAAAATCTAGATACTAATTACTCGATATCGATAATTTACTAGTACTTCATGAATTCTTTATTCAATTCGTTCATATTTTATTTTACTTGCCTTAGTTTAAGTTTCTTTTCATTAAAAATCCAAATTCAATCCTTAGGCTAGATAATAGGGGAAGGGTAAGTGCTAGTATTCATAGTTTTCTTGGGATTGACCCATACTTGCCAATACTAGCTACAGCTACACTGTGCACTTGTGGTTTTTACAATATTAACTAACTCAAAATAAATCAATCAATTCAACTGCTTCGATCCTATAATAGAAATATTCAATGGATCCCTCTCCTTAAGATCACCTTTGAAATCACCTTCAATCTGTCTCTATGTTTGTTATAATCCCTCTCCTCCCTTGATTAGACCAAATTTTACAAAGAAAGCTGAAATTAATAGGAGAATGCTATTAATTAAGACAACAATTTTTGCACATGAGATAATATAAGATCTTTTTAGCTAACAAATAGAGGCATTAAAGATGCGTTCGATGATTTTTAAGACGCTTATTTCAATTTTTTAAAGAGACAAACTTAATCTAGGTATGTATTTCTTCACTTTTATTACTTGTTTAAAATTGATCATCACTTTATTTTGTTTATAAGGTTACTTTTGTTATCTTACACTCACTTGGTGAGATAAATTTAGAAGTGGTGTTATAAAATTGCAAAGATTTGCAATTAAAACTCCGAGTCAATATAGGAGTGCAACTAGGTATGAAAGGGATTAGAGCATATTTTAATTTATTCATTTCTAAAAAAGAAATATATTAGGATATAAAAGATTGAAATTGGTCTTTAAATGATACAACTTAAAGCTTTGAGAAATGCATATTATTATCATTATTAAATTGAATATGATTTCTTATATTTTATTAACAACTTAATTTATTTGTTTACTATGAGTCTTAATAAAACAAGTAGTTCTATTAATCTAATTTACGTTAACTATATTGATTTTTTAGCTGATTGGATTTTTGAAGAACTAAGTTTTACATAAGAGAGTGAAGTGGATGATAATCTTAGATTATAAAATATTAACATGCCATATGGTGTAACAAATTTGATTAATAGTGATGATGAGGCTCCTTTTAACAATAAGAATTTTTTACTAAATGAAAATTGTGATTAGTAAGGTTTGAGTGAATATCTATTTAATGAAGTTCCCTTTTTTTTTTTTTACTTTTTCTCTTTTCTTTTAATTTCACTTATGTATATGTTAAATTCTATATATGCAATATCATATAAAATTATAAATGTTTTAGTTTTAAGCATTACTTCTACTTTATTGTTTTCATTTGCACAAACTTTTGTTGTAATGCTCATGGATGTTTTGACATAATTAGAAATATTGTATAATTTTAAAAAATTATCTTAAATATTGATCGGAACAGTATTCCAAAACTGAATATAATCTGTTACAACATTTGGCTTCTTTCTCAAAATTATGTTTGGTTAAACGTAAAATTTTTAATGAAATGATTTATAATGGAATAAAATGTAAGCAGATGTAATATTAGAAAATTATTGTTAGGTAGAGATTGAATGATTTATAATATAATATAGTAAAATATTGTTTGGAAAAAGACCTTATAATAAAATATAGTAAAAAGTTATTTATCTTTTTATATTACATCATGAACTACCAAAATCAGATGCTTCTTATTTTTATTGTTTAAGATGAAACTCTTCTCTTCCATCCCATTTTATTCCATTCCATTCAATTATAAACCGTCGTCTCAAAATGATGGAATAATATTATATTATATTATATTTCATTAATAAACTATCAAAATTAATTGGGGAAATCTCTATTCTATTTCATTAATAAATTAGGAAATGTTATACTTTATAACGAGAGGAAGAATTACTTTCATATTTCTTACCCTAAAAATTAAAAGCGAGCGAAGAAAGAGGACACGTACCAAAGACACGTTTCTCTTTTGCGCCTTGGCAAACCAAAGCTACCGTTACACCCTCCAAATCTCCACCCTGACAACTAACGATGCAGTGGCTAACTGCAGTTTGAAATATACCAAAAGATCGACACGTGTCCTAACGTAGTTGTAACTCTTTGCCACTCCCGCCATTCTCTCCCCCCCTCACATATCTCTCTCTCTCAAGCATTTTCTTTTTGTTGCACTTTGTCAATATCTAAACCAACGATTTATTAATTCAACCATGATCCAACATGGGTTTTGTTTCAAGCTCGATGCTTGTTTTGTTTTAGCGGGTAAGTTCCTTGCTTTCTCCTCATTTCTATTATTAGTGTCCATATGAATGTATTTTTCATTTGCAGCAAGGTTGATTCTTTCTCAAGGAAGTTGAAGGGATTCGGTATATCTTTCTTTTCTTGGTGCTTTTTGGATTTGGTTGTATAGAGATGTCTAGAAATTTTAATACTGTAAGGAAAACCCCACCTGCGATTTTGATTATAAGAAGCATAAGACGCAGAGATTGGAGCCTGAGCACGTATAGGTATATGGTTTTGTTAATTACCTTTGTAGCGTATACTTGTTATCATGCATCCAGGAAACCTAGTAGCATAATCAAGAGTGTGTTGGATCCTGAGCCTAAACATTTGCACAAGTATCCATGGCCACTTGGCAACGTTTTCATTAATGACGAATTCAGGTTTAGGAACAAGAACAGGGTCACACATGAAGGTTGGTATCCGTTTAATGGGAAAGATGGGACTTCCAAATTGGGTGAGATTGATGTGGCTTTTCTTGCATGTTACTCTATGGGTATGTATGTTGCTGGGCATTTGGGTGACACATTGGACTTGAGGTTGTTTTTGACATTTGGGATGATTGGAAGCGGCATTTTTGTGGGGTTATCTGGGATTGGGTACTTTTGGAATGTTCATGCTTTTTGGTACTTTTTGGTCATGCAAATGATTGCTGGGTTATTTCAAGCCACTGGTTGGCCTTCTGTTGTAGCTGTGATTGGGAATTGGTTTGGAAAAAGAAAGAGGGGGTTAATAATGGGAATTTGGAATGCACATACTTCAGTTGGGAATATCAGTGGATCTCTTCTTGCAGCTAGTGTTTTAGACTGTGGTTGGGGATGGTCTTTTATAGTTCCAGGTGCTTTTATTGCGATGGGAGGTGTATTGGTTTTCTTGTTCTTGCCTGCTTATCCTGAAGACATTGGATTCCCTTGCCCAAATGACTCTGCAGGTGGTGATGTAGAAACTCAAGCTCCAAAAGGAAGCATTGCGGAAGATGATAAGGTTGCTGTTGTTCTGAATGGATCAGGACTTAGGACAAGTGTTGGGCTTCATGAAGCTTTCTTAATACCTGGAGTGATACCATTTGCCTTGTGCCTATTCTTCTCCAAACTTGTAGCTTATACGTTCCTATATTGGCTTCCATTTTATCTAAGCCAGACGGGTAATTTCTCTTTGAATTTGAGTTAACTCGTTGCAATTTAGATAGCTGCTCTAAATTTATCTTCTCGTCAAGTGTCTTCTGATTTTAGTTGATGCTGTGCTTAGGAGTGGGAAGAAATTGCTTTGATTAATTCTCACAATTAATAAACATGTAGTGTTGGTTCAAATAATTTAAAGTTTATGTGATTTTATCTTTGGTCAGGCTTGTGACTTTATGTTGGAGGCTGTAGTTTGTTAAAATTGTTTTAACCTTTGATTTCCATGGACTATGGTTGTCTGATTAGACAATACTACTTTTAAAGCAACTTCTACTGGAAACCTGACTTCTTTGGTTTGAAGTATTTCAATTATTGAATAAATGTTTCTGTGATCAGATGAATACTATCTGATGTGTTCCCATGCTTGACTACCACCATTGAAAGTGGACACAACGTGTTAAGCAGAGCTTTTTTTTTTTTCTTGTGCTCATTTTTCTTCTTTAGGGAATGGGATTCATGTAAGGGTTGTAAACTAACTCACAGTTCCATCAGAACAAAATGATTTAATGTACTCGTTGCTACTTCTGCATGAATGCATTTCATAACCATGTAAAATTCTGAACTACAAGTACCATCTGAAAGGTTATTTGTTGCAAATACTGTTCAGTTGAGAGCATGCGAAGCTAGATTGTTACAAATGTTCATCGTCACACTAAAAGATGTTTTTCTCTTTCAGAAATTGGAGGAGAGTATATGTCTGTGAAGTCAGCTGGAAACCTGTCTACTCTGTTTGATGTTGGGGGTATTTTTGGTGGAATTATTGCTGGATATGTATCTGATAGAAGTCAATCTCGGGCCACTACAGCTGCCAGTTTCATGTATGCTGCAATTCCTTCAATGCTTTTGTATCGTGCTTATGGGGGTGTCTCAAAGAAACTGAACATTCTGCTGATGATGATTGCGGGGTTATTTGTTAACGGACCCTACGCACTTATCACAACTGCAGTTTCTGCAGATCTAGGCACCCACAGTTCTCTTAGGGGAAATTCTCGAGCCCTTGCAACAGTGACTGCCATTATTGATGGCACTGGTTCAATTGGTGCAGCCCTTGGTCCTCTTCTCACTGGGTTTCTTTCAACAAAGGGATGGGACTCTGTTTTTCTGATGCTGATGATTTGTGCTCTTATTGCGGGACTGCTTTTGTCACGCCTGGTCAAGGCTGAAATTGCAGAGAAGATCAATAAACGGATGCCTTCATCTAGTGAACAGCACAGTCATAAAGGTAATGTCATGAACTGCCCTGTTACTTATTACATTTTCTTTCACACTTAACTACCAATTTAAATGTATTTGAACATTTGTAGTAAAAGCTTATTTAAGAATATTTTAAAACTCATTCACACTTAAACAGCCAATTTAAATGTATTTGAACATTTGAAATAAAAGTTTATTTAAGAAATATCTTTTAGGGTAGAATGAGTGGCCAAAGCTTATAAAGTAGGGGAAATATGTGCACAAATGATAACTTGATTATAGTAAAAATTGCCTTACAAATACAAGGAATTCGTAACTTGTGACTAGGGACCTATAAAAATTGGTTTCTTCTGTTAATGGAACTAAATTTAGTAGAAGGAAGGAAAATAATTGATTATGCTTGTGAATTGAAGGTCGCTATCTTGATCGTCTCCTATATGGATTTTAGCTTTTCTTCTCATGATGAAGTTCCTGGCTTATAACAGCAAACTTCAGTTGCTCTGTTCTTTTGATAATCTCTTGGTCCTCAAGACCAGAACAATCTTCCAATGGCAAAAGAGAACTATGCAAGTCATTGAATTACTGCTGATTTTATCTTTTTCCCTTTGGCACCTCATTCCTTTAACCAATCCAAATCAACCATCATTTGAAATGCTCTGGAATCTCTTATTTTGTTTTTCATTGTGAATGAAAGATTAGTTGACAATGTAGATCAATTTGTCATAGTTAGTTGCATGTTATTGACCATGAAACATTGCATGCCTACCCTACAATCACAAGACAAATAAGAATCTTAGATAGAATAAGAAGTTTCCATGTGTTTTGCTCTCTGTTAGCTTCTTTTCATAATTTTTTTTTCTTTCGATCTAATGGACTTTCACAACTCTGTTAAAATTGTTTTTTAATCGGTCACTTGTCTGTTTTGTTTATAGCTAAGTGATTTTCTAGTTTTTCGATTGTCAGCTTCTTCTTTTGTTTATATGATTTTATGATCCTTAATCCACCTCATTAATCACTTTTCCTTTTTGTAGCTACTGCATCGCAGCCTCTTCTAAGCAATCAACGGTGAAAATGATGCTATTAGAACCAAAGTCTAAGGGATCAGCTCATTAAACTAGTTCAGTGATGGTTTGAATAATTGTCACAAAAATTTTGTGTCCTTGTATAAGTTATTATCACATATTCCATAATTCCTGTATAAGTCATTATCACATACTATCACATATTCCACAATCTTGTTATATCTATATACTAATGAAGACTTGCAAAGTTGTCAATACTTTGTTTTAGAGGACTCTCGATTTTGATAAATCCATCTGGAGGAAGCCAGTTTAGGTGGTCGAATGGCACCATTATTATGGATGAACTCTATCTATACTTTTGTGTTTTCTAAAACTGGGTTTACTTGATGTTGTTAAGTTGGTTGTTGATACATCATTGTTATTATTCTATTTATGAGAGTTTATAGGGTCCTCACACAAATGAGGGTGTAGCGGGGAAAACAGAAACGTGGAACGCATTAATGACTGGAAATCAGAGAAAAATTTGAAAGTTGTATTGATAATGATATCGTCTCTAAGAAAGAGGACCTAGATTAAGGATACAGTCCCAAATTTTGCCTACCGTATAAACCCTTGAGATACTAAGCTTCTTACAACAACTTAATAGAACCTAATAGACTTGACAAATGATGCTCTTACAATTGGTAGCCATGCTAATGGTAAGTGAAGAAAATAATAAATATTTAGCAAGTGTACGTGAATTAAAAATGACTACAAAACACACCCTGTGTAGCTTTAATAGAAGATTGCGTTTGGAAACTTCTATAATAACATCTCACCCTTTAGAATGTTCTTGTCCTCAAGGACAATTTGTAGTGTCAATGGTAGCCATGAAATTTGAAAACTACGTAGCAAACTTATGGTATTCAACCCATAAAGTATCCTCCTGAGAAGCATAACCTCACTTAACCAATAACTTTATGACAACATGTCTCCTTTCTTTGACCATCTTATTGTCTAACATGGTTGCATGTTGTAGGCCGCTACTCTATGTTTGTCCATGATAGACAAAATAAAAGATGGCGGTTTGGTGCTATGGTGTCGTTTACGGAGCGACATATGAAAAACATAGTGCATTTTGAATCCTGGAGGTAACACTAGCTTGTACATGGCGTCTTCTATCCTTTCAATTACTTCAAAAGGGTCGTAGTAATTGGGAGACAAATTTTGAAATGCTCAATTAGGTATGGTTCATTGGCAATAAGGTTGTATCTTTAGGTATACATAGTCCCCAAATTGAGAAGTGTGTTCCACCTGTTTTGTATTTGCTCGTTTCTTTAAGTGAACTTGAGCATTGACTGAGTTTCTCCTTAATATGGATGAGATTTGCTTGCGTTTTTGAAGTTCTCTGTCCACCAAGTCTACAACAGAGCTTCCTGCCAAGTAGGTATCACCCTTTTAGGAGAGCCAGGAATGGTGTCATCTAAATGGCTAAGTGATACTTTGTGTTGTACTAATATTCCGCAAGAGACAACCAACTATCCCACTTCCTAAGGGTCTCCCCTGTTGCATATCATAAAAAACACTCTAAGACTTTGTTAACAACCATTATTTAGCCATTTGTTTGCAGATGGTAAGTAATGGATTTGAGGAGTTTAACACCTTGTACCAATAATAGCTCATCCTTGAATAAGATCATAAAGATCGGGTCACAATAAGATATGATAGTTTTGGACTAACCATGGAGATGGATAACTACATCCATGAATTTCTTAGCAACCAAAGTCATTGTGATTGGTCCCTTAAAAGAAATAAAGTGAGCTAACTAGAACAATGCTCTTTCCATTTGAACGAGGTAACCCCATAACAAAATCAAGTGAAATGTCCTGCCATGCACCTTGTGGAATAGATAATGGTTGTAGGGTTCCAAGATATTTGCTTAATTCTAGTTTATTACTCTAAAAATTGACTCACGACTTCACATAAACCTTGACATCTTTTTCCATTCCCTTCTAATAAAATGATTCCCATAGCCTCTGATAAGTAGTATCATGCTCTGAATGCCCTCCGTAAGGTGAACTATGGTAGACATCCAACATTTGTTGCTTAAGCATTTTGTCATCACCAATCACAAGTTTGCCTTTGCATATAAGTATATTGTTATCCCATAAGTACTTAGATAAGTCATAAGGATTGGCTTGTAATCATTGGATAAAAAATTGTAGATTAAGGTCTTGTTACCAGCTAGCCTTCACGTGATATAATAAGGTGAGTTGACCATCAATAATGCAAAAAGTGAGGATGGTGCACTTTTGTCATGTACGACATTAACCTTTTATTTTCAAAACCCTTATTATATTAAATAATTAATTGGTCGCTCATTAATTTTCTCAATCCCTAGTGCTGCATTTTGGTAGTTGTAGGTTGCTATAAAAAGTATTTAAAAGACTTTTAGTCTGTGAAAATGATGAATTCACGTCCTATTAAATAAGAGCTCCATCATTTTATAACACATACCAAGGTAAGCAATTCCTTTTCATAAATAGATAGTGCATGACAATGTGATCCCATAGTTTTGCTGTAATATACATTCAGATGATGATCTTGAATAAGCACAACACGAATACTTGAGCCTAAGGCATCCACCTCCAACACGAATACCTTGTCAAAATTTAGTTAACGAAACACATGATCTTGAGTCAATGCTAGCTTAAGAATTTCGAAGGCTATTTAGGTAGTGACATCCCATTGAAAAGCATCTTTCTTTAGTAATTAAGTGAGTGGAGCTTCTATTTTGCAAAATTATTAATAAACATACAGTAGTATCCTGTAAGGCTAAGTAACCCACAGAGCTACTTCACATTTGTGGAAATTGGCTGATTAAGGACATCATTAACTTTCCTTCCATCCATCAACACACCTTATTTAGAAATAATGTGGCCTAAGTAGTCAATGTGGTCCTTGCCAAAGCTACATTTTTCTTTATTGAAAAAAATTATGTGTTGTTTCAACTTGTGAAAACCATAATGTAAGTGTTATAAATGAAATTTCCATGTCTTATTGTAAACTAAAATATCTTCAAAAAATATTAACACATACTATCGCAAAAAAGGTCTAAACATATAGTTCATTATTGCCTGGAATGTTGTGGGTGCATTGGTCAGACCAAATGACATCATAATCCACTCATAATGACCCAAATGTGTCTTAAAATCAGTTTTTGTGACGTTCTCATGAACTATCCAAATTTGATGATATCCTGATTTAAAATCGATCTTAGAAAAGAACGTTTACTTGTGTAGCTCATCAAGTAGTTCTTCAATCAATGACATAAGAAATTTATCTTTGATAGTAATTACATTAAGTTTGCGATAATCAATGCAAAACCTGCATATGCCATTTTTCTTTTTGACAAATATAATGGGAGCTACAAAGGGATTAGTGCTCTCTTGGATGAATTTAGCTTAAAACAGTTCATCTGCCAATTTTTCAATGAATCTTTTTTGTATGTGAGGATATTTGTAGGGACTGCAATTAACAGGTGAGGATCCTTCCAACATAGGTATTTTAATATCTTGTGGCCTTGAGGGTGGTAAATTATGTGGCTCTTGAAAAACCATTGTGAAAGCCTTGAGTAACTACTCGAGTTGGTCATATTGTTCCTTGGTTAATGAGTTTTGATCCACCCTTTTATCATCACGTGCTTTGTCCTCAAGTTGTAGAGTAAAGAAATCATCACGTATTGATTTCTTTAGCAATTGAGTGAGTGGAGCATCTATTGTGCAAAATTATTAATAAACATATAGTAGTATCTTGTAAGGCTAAAGACCTACAGAGTTGCCTCACATTTGTGGGAATTGGTCAATTGAGGACATCATTAACTTTCTTTCCATCCATCAACACAAACTATTTAGAAATAATGTGGCCCAAGTAGTCAATGTGGTCCTTGCCAAAGCTACATTTTTCTTTATTGAAAAAAATGATTTGTTGTTACAACTTGTGAAAAACATTATATAAGTGTTATAAATGACTTTTCCCTGTATTAGTAAACTAAAATATCATCAAAAAATATTAACACATACTATCACAAAAAGGTCTAAATATAGAGTTCATTATTGCCTGGAATGTTGTGGGAGCATTGGTCAGATTAAATGACATCATAATCCACTCATAATGACCTAAATGTGTCTTAAATTCAGTTTTTGTGATGTTCTCATGAACTATCCAAATTTGATGATATCCTGATTTAAGATCGATCCTAGAAAAGAACGTTTACTTTTGTAACTCATCAAGTAGTCCTTCAATCAATGACATAAGAAATTTACCTTTGATAGTAATTGCATTGAGTTTGCGATAATCAACATAAAACCTCCATGTGCCATTTTTCTTTTCGACAAGCACAATGGGAGCTAGAAAGTGATTAGTGCTCTCTTAGATTAATCTAACTTAAAACAGTTCATCTACCAATTTTTCAATGAATCCTTTTTATATGTGAGGATATTTATAGGGACTGCAATTAACACGTGAGGATCCTTCCAACATAGGTATTTTAATATCTTGCGGTCTTGAGGGTGGTAAATTATGTGGCTCTTGAAAAACCATTGTGAAAGCCTTAAGTAACTACTCGAGTTGATCATGTTGTTCCTTGGTCAATGAGTTTTGATCCACCCTGCTATCATCATATGCTTTGTCCTCAAGTTGTAGAGCAAAGGACTTCATAATAGTGTTATAAGACTAATCTTTAGCACCTAACAACTCCAATTCTCCTTTAAGGAAATCTTGTTGAATATAACATTGCCACATGTCTACTTCAGGTTCTTGTAGCAAAAGGTAATGTCCATTGTCTCCTTATTACCAACCATAACCCTGTATCTCTTAACCACTTGATGTTTCATACCCAATGCTTTCACCATCTTAACATTCAAAAAATTATTTGTACTACCTGTGTTTATAAGGAAATACATTAGCTATCTTTTGATAAAATACATCACCCTCATTGTGTGATTATTGATTTCTCCTTGTATACCATTTAATGAGGCATGAACTTCCTCTCTATTCTCCTTACCATCTATTTCTAGGAACTTGTAATTTTGATTGTCACTCCTTAGTTCTATGGCTCCTTTGACATCTTCCTCCTATACAACTCTTCTATAATCAAAGCAAACAACTTCACAATTTTTGCATTTGTAGTTGTAGGTATATTTGTTCCCACATAAGATACAAAGGTCCTTCGATCTTCTTACTGCTATGGTATTCTATACTACTATTCTTATATTTCTATTTTGTTGTTTGTGTAAAGGTACATATATAGGTTTGCTTATGGATGAGTTTATGTCTAAGTTGGTGGAAGTTGAGTGTGATGTTAGGTTCAATGCATTAGTATAAGAGTTAAACTGGACTGACTTTTGGTTATGATATGGAGGTTTTGTTGGGTAAATTTTTGCATTAAATATGTTTTGACCTAGGGAAAAGGTGGTTTGATTGTGGTAGTGGTTACGGTTTAGGGAGTACTTAGTGTTTGGAAAATAATTAGATTGGTTGTGGCTATTAGTGACTAAGTGGGTTTCTTGTAACTCTGTGAGGATACTTTCTTGCAATCTAGTGAGCATCATAGCTTTATTAAATGTTTTAGGTTTGTGCATCCATATAGCCTTTTCCAAATGCCCCTTTAATTCACCCAAGAAATAACTCAGTGCTACAGAGCTATCTAAGTTAGTTATAGTAGTTAGTTCATTAAAGTTTTCCATGTACTCTTTAACACCACCAAGTTGCTTCAGGTGCATTAGTTTAGCAATAAGGTCATTAAATAGAGACTTATTAAATATACAACCCAAATATGTGACTAACTTTAGCTAGGTAAGAGGTATATTACCTTGATTCTTAAGATATTATTGTTGCCAGGAGAATGCCTTCCCTTTAATGCTGTAAGATGAGATTCACCTTTTTCTCCTCTTAGACCTCCTCAAGAGCGAAGAAGTTTTTAACCTTCTTTCTCTAAGTCATGAAATATATACCAATAAAACTAGGGAATATTGCCTTCATGGTTTGATTTTCTATTCTAGATCCACGATTCTGTTTTAAATTCCTACCTCTTCTCTAGTTATTGCTTTCAACTTCTTTTTCAACTCACTTTCCTCGGTTGATAGCTTTCAACAACTCCTGAAACTTAATATTTATTTCCATCGATAATTTTTCCAAGTTCTTATCTCTATCATCCAATCTTTTAGCCAAGTCCTTCTCTATACAATTGAGTTTAATTTAAAGCTCTAATGTGGTCACTTGAGTTTAGTTTGAAGCTTTGATGTGGTTACCATCACAACCTGATCTGATACCAAAATATATTAGTAAAAACAAGGAATGTAAGAATGAATGGAAATTAAAGAAAAGTATGAAGGTTGTGTTGAAAATGATATCCTCTCTAAGAAAGAGAAGGACCCCCAGCTTCCCACAACAACCTAACAGACTCACAAATGGCACTCTTACTTGAGAACAACTATGCTAACAGTAAGTAATGAAAATAAAAAAACAAATATTACTGTAAGTATAGCTGAATTAAAATAACTATAAAACACACTCTATATCGCTTTAATAAAGTGTTGCATTTGGAACCTTCTGTAACAGAGGGTACTGATAAAACCTTATTTCTATAGCTTTTATTTTACTTAATTTGTCCACAGAAGTAGCTGCTCCTTAATTTGAGCCAAAAACAAATTCATTTAAACCTTGAGAACTATATCTTTCATCTTTTCCTAAATAATTTTCTTTTTCAAGTTCACAAAAACTAAACTTGGTATCTAGAGACCTCTCTTCTTCATTTATAGAAAATAGTAGGGTGTGAGGTGTAGGAGTAATGTATTCTTTATGTTTAAGTCCAACTATACCTATGTTATGTTTCTCCAAATGACTAATATTCACTTGTAGTCTTATCTTAGTACATGTATCATTCCAACTATATTACTCTTTAGTGCAAAAATTTGGTTCATATGTACCTAAACAAAAAATGTGGTATATGTGAAACAATCCTAAGCTTCTAGTTCTAATCACTGCAATATGAGGAGCTTTTTCTCTTTTCCACCCTTGTCTTTTTATTTTTTTCTTTCTCTTTCTTTTAAAGATAAGTTGTCATAATTAAGCTAAACTACTGTTGTACAAAACTTATAGGTGCAATCAACTAGTCATCATTTCCAAATTTCAACATTGTCCTCAGTAAAATGGAAAAGACAGTCAAAATGATTAGGGTTTCGATGACATGGTCTTAATCCAAACCTACTTTCCCTCCAACTAAATGTCCTTTTACTTTTTACTGCTTTTACCAATAAAATGGTGATTTTTTTTCATATCATAATGTATGAATAATAAGGACTAGTATTCTTATTGATATTAGAACTCTTAAGGAAGTTTTGTTGTCTTGACATAGTTATAGATTTACAAAAATAAAAAAAATGATTAAAATTACATTTAGTTATATTCTAGCATTCATTGTGGTGAGCATTAGATTTTTTATATTGATTTAATTAGATAATAGTCGAATTAGATAACATTCAAACCAGCTTGTCTTTTTGATTTGAACTAGCCTATCTTCTTGATCCAAAGTCATCTCCACCGAAATGATAACTGGGAGAGTCTGCTTATCTCCTAAATAGGTATACTTGAGGTGTGTAGAGAGTGGCTTAAGTTCCACTTTAGGTGCTTGCATATCAGAAGGTAATAAATTTTGGTGAGACTTGGATAATTGAATGGAAGTCAAATTATATCTTTTTGGAGAGTTCCCCAATGAATCCAATGTAGTTGCCATTTTATCTAGCTCTTCTCCCACTTCAACATCATTATTGCCTTTTGATTCTATATGCTCAGTCACGACCATTTCTGAATTATCCTCACAACTCAATTTAAGTATTTCCTGCACTAAAGGATTAATCACATCAACAAATAAAATAGAGTGATGATTATGAGGATATTTCATGGCATCAAAAATGTTAAAATGAATCATTTCCCCATCAAATTCCATCATGAGAGTGCCCTCATGAACATCTATCTTATTTTGAGCCGTATTAATAAACGGTCTCCTTAATAAGATAGGTATTGGATTGTATGAAGTATCATCATTCATATCAATAATATAAAAATTTGCAGGAAACACCAACTTATTCACTTGCACCAAAACATCTTGAACCATACCATCAAGGTAAGCATTAGTGCGGTTAGTCAATTGTTTAATAACACTTGTTCCTTTCAAAGGACCCAAACTGAAGAAAGCATAAGGCATAACATTAATTGAAAATCCAATATAGCTCTATTAATCACAATGTTACCAATTTTGCAAGGATAGTAAATATAACTGGATCTCAGTATTTTGGCAGTATCTTCTTCTTAAAAATTGCAGATACATTTTCTCCTATCATTACCTTTTCATCACCCTTCAACTTTCTCTTAAATATACACAGTTTTTTGAGAAATTTGGCTTACCTTAATAGTTGTTTAATTGAATCGAGCAAAGATATTTTTACTTTTACTTTCCAAAAAGTCTCTAATATCTTTTTATCTTTCTCCTACTTGTTCGGTCTTATCAATCTATTAGGAAAAGGTAGAGGATTAGTTTTAATGATATTAGGGCTTTCAAAATTTACCTTTGTACTCGATGAAGGGTTTCCTTCCTTTCTTAACTCCTTGATTTCTTCCTCATTGGCAATCCTTGGTGAAGTTCTTTTGGAACCCTTAATCTCCTTTCCACTCCTCAAGGTTATAACACTTACATTCTTCGGGTTAACCTCAGGTTGAGATGACAACTTTCCTCCAATTTGTGATTCTAGGTGGTTGAGCCTCGTTGCCATCTATCTCAGTTGGTTTCCAAATTTTTAATGTTTTCTTTTGTCTCCTGCTGAATTTATTGTATACCTTGTTGAAATTGTTGCTATATACTTTTTTGAAATTGGAGATTATTAGTCGTAAAAGTCTTGATAAATTGGTCCAGGGATGTACCGAAACTGTAAGAAGAGGCTTGTGGCCTAGGTTGAAATTGTTATGATCTTTGTAGCTGAGTTTGGAAGTAATTATGTTGCCTATTCCCTCAGTAAATTGGGATGATCTCTCTATCCTGGGTTATACATTTGTGAGTATAAGTTGCACTTACTAAGAAAGTTCCTTCTTGCAGCATTCACTTAGTCCATACTTCCCTCTTGCAATGTTAGAAACTCATTAATTAGATGGCTCGAGTGTGAACATATTCCACATGTTTTTATTTGTGCTTGTCCAACTGCGATCTATCTTACAAAAGATGTTAGCTCATCTAAACGATATTTAATAAATGAAGTACTCACCTCATTTACACATCAAACATCGTTGCAAGTGCCAAATTGATGGGTGTTAGTGTCCATTTGCTTAAGTAGAATCCTTGCTTCGATGGAAGTCTTCTTACACAATGCTCCACCTCTTGTCGCATCAATCAAACTCCTCTCTATCGGTAGTCGTCCTTCTTAGAAATACTAGATGATAAGTTGTTCTAGAATGTTGTGGTGAGGACTGCTGGCATACAACTTCTTAAAGCGCTCCTAATACTCATAAAGGGACTCTTCATTGTGTTGTTTTATGCCATAAATTTCCTTTCGAATACTTGCTATCTTTGATGTTGGAAAATTCTTTCCCAAAAACTGTCTCTTTATCTCTAGTTAAGTATTTACACTCTCAGCAGGTAAATCAAACAACCAATCCTTTACAGCATCTTTTAGTGAAAATGGAAAAGCCCTCATTATAATTTGCTCATCAGTCACTCTTAGAGGCTTCATGTTCAGATAAATCACATCGAGGTCCTTGAGATGCTTATGTGCATCCTCACCTACAAGAACATGAAAATTAGGTAACAATGTATTAATCTAGACTTAAGCTTAAAAGTAACATATTTAGCTAAATTTGGAAAAGTAATGCATAAAGGTCTTTGGTTAGGTTTGGTGTAGCCAACTCCCTTAGCGTCCTCGAATTTGTCATTCTTCAAATATCTATTTATAGATTGAAGTAAGCATCTAGGAGTTGGAATATCTGATTTGATGAGACAATCAAAGAGTTTGGTTTCTCACAAAATCTGGATGAAGCTTGCATGTTTAAGAAGGTTAGTGGGAGTGCAATCGTATTTTTTGTTATATATATAGATGACATACTACTAATGGGAAATGATCTCTCAACTTTACCATTAGTTAAGATTTAGTTGTCCAAGAATTTCTCCATGAAAGACCTTAGAGAAGCAACTTATATTTTTGGGGATAAGAATCTATAAAGATAGATCTAAGAAGTTGCTTAGTCTTTCTCAGTCTACATACAAAGATAAGATGTTAAAGAGGTTTAGCATAGAGCAGTCTAAGAGAGGTTAGCTTCCCATGACGCATGGGATTATACTCTCGAAATCTATGCGTCCAAAGACACAAGATGAGAGGACTCGCATGAATTTGGTCCCTTATGCATCGGCTATAGAATCAATCAACGTATCATATACTCTAAGTGCTACGAGCAGATACTAGTCAGATCCTGGTGAGGATCATTGGGTGACTGTCAAGAATATCCTTAAATATTTGAAAAGAACTAAGGATTTATTTTTGGTATATGGAGAAGGAGATCTTATTATGAGTGGACATACAGATTCTAGTTTCCAATCTGACAGGGATGACTGTAGATCCCATTAGGATATATTTTCACACTAAATGGTGGAGCAGTCAGTTGGAATAGTTCCAAACAAGAGACAATGATAGATTCAACAACCGAAGTATAATACATTGCTACTTCAGAGGTAGCAAAGGAAGCAGATTGATCAAGAAGTTTATCATGGAACTTGAAGTGTTTCCTAGCATTGTTGACCCAGTACAGTTGTATTATGACAACAATGGTGCCATAGTGTAAGCAAAGGAACCAAGGTGTCATTAGAAATCTAAACATGTACTCAGGCGATACCATTTGATTAGAGAAATCATTGGTTTAAATGATGTCAAGATAGAGAGAGTGCCCATTGATCAGAATATTGCTGATCCTTTGATTAAACTGATTCCCTAAAAGAGTATGATTCTCATGTACTTGCCTGTGGTATTAGATACAAAGGTGATTGACTTTAGTGCAAGTGGCAAATTATTAGAGAAGTTCTCTAAGGGCAATCACCTTTAGTACTTATTGTACAAATATTTATGATTAATAAAGGGGCATTTTTGTTAATTTGATGTTCATGTTCTTCATGAATTGATAATGATCTTAAATTGAATTAATTAAGTCCTTGATATATTACATAGCATGAAGGAAATCATGATGAGATCATGATAATGAGATTCCTATCATGTGTAATTATATTAGGATCTAAATTATCCCTAGTCATATGATTAATGAGACATGACATTATTAATTTGGATAGACTAACACATGTTATACTACTTAATTGGATTAAGCAGTAGATCTTATAAGTTGCAAGCGTGAGTTGTTTAAAGTTAACATGTGACTTATTACTAAGAGAAGTAAGTACATTAGATGACCTACTATGAGACAATCATCTGGATAATCTATTCTAGTATCAATGATAGTCTCATCATAGTAATTGTGTAAATATCCTTAGATTTGAGGTACTCAAGGATATTTTAGATACTGATCCTGTACTTTGACTCTATTTCTCATTGCCTCAAAGAGGTTGCTTAGAGGGTGGTGATTAGGTATAGCTTGAAGTATTCGAAGGTGCTTTAATAGTCAATAAAGGATTCACCACTCCTGATAGAAGGAGATGATAACCATGACCTCTTGTCGGAGTCATTACTTGGGAATCTCGGGTTAGAGTAAAAATGTCATGAAGATAGTCTTCAGTGACATATTCAATTGAATAATGCGCCTCGGGGATAAAAACTACCACCACTTGAGCTAAGGGTGATGTAATCAGTCTAATGGGAGTTGACATTTTAACCATACCTTGAATCAAGTGGGGTATAAATGGTGAAAGAACAAATTGCGCAGGAAAATTGTCTATATAAGGGTTTGTAGTAAAACCATTGACTTTTTAGTCAATTGGGGGTCATGATATGTTGCTAGATACCAATCATGACTTGCTTGAATTAAGTGCTAATTCAAGTGACTAATATAATCGGGAACTTAATGGGTTACACGCATTGGAGATGTGAAGAATGAGTAAAATGGTTTTACATAGGGATCTAAGAATGAGAGATGCATAACTAAGCTACATAAGTGTGGTAATTTAGGATCATTTGATTGTGAATCAGGCGACACATGTGAACCTTACTTATTAAGCAAGATGACAAAACTACCGTTTAAAAAAGAGGTGAACGTTTTCATGCATATTAAGTAGGATCAATGGCCACTAAATTCCCACTAACTCTCTGCATTGATGTTAGGGGTTAGATGAAGGCCAAAGGGTGTAAAAACACTAAATTTTTTGCAAGTTTTGTGTGAAAATAGAGAGACTTTTGGTGAAGTGTTTATCACCTTCTCTCACTCTCTACAAACACTCTCTAAAGAACACACATAAATAGCTCACACTTTTGTGTGTGTTCCGCCATTTCCTTAGAGGTTTCTTTCTTCTATCTTCATGTGGACTACATTATAGATGATTTATCTTGATTATTGTGGTTTATGATAACTTGATGTGGTGAAGAGATTAAAGAATAACGGAGATCATCAGGAAAGGTACACACATCTTATTCATGTTTGGATTTACTACATCTCATGGCACATGTTTGATTCTGTATTTTTTGAGTTTTGTTTTATTTTCTGTTGTGCATGGTTTGATTTATGATACATGTGATGCATAATCAAAACCCTACAATAACACCACCCACGAGAGGCACAATTGATTCGGCCTTAGGAGGATCGCTAATGAGAAAGATTGTTGAAGCAAAAGAGCTTCTAAAAGAGATAGCTAGTAATAGTTGTCTGTTGTTAAATGAAAAATGTAAACAACCAGCAACTTTCAGAGAGTAGAAAGGAGCTATAGTTGTTGACCAAATGACCGAAAGGCAAGAAAAAATTAACAACTTGACTCAATAACTAAACAACATGAAAGCATCATCTTTTGCTTCAGTTAAGGCCATTTAACAAAAAATTGAGCTATGTGGGCAATTTGAGCATGATACTATTAACTATTTCCTAATGCAAGAAGGTGAAGTGGAGTAATTGAAGTATATAGGATCATAGTTCGGCAGAGGAGGAGGGAACAATCCCTATTCTAACACGTATAATCCTAGGTGGATAAGTCACCCCAACTTTTGATGGTTAAACAATGGTGGAGGCTAGTTTAAGCCGCAAAGGCCACCCGGTTTCCAACAGAAGAAACCAAACTCTATGGAGGCTAAACTAGATAAAATCTTAGACAAGATTGGAGGAATGAAGGAGGCCTATGAGAGGCTCGAAGGCTAATTCGAGCAAGTAACAAAGAACTACACCTCCTCAATTCATAATTTGGAAGTCCAAGTAGATTAAC
The DNA here is from genome assembly GCA_027563575.1 of Erythroxylum pedicellare. Lineage (NCBI taxonomy): Eukaryota > Viridiplantae > Streptophyta > Magnoliopsida > Malpighiales > Erythroxylaceae > Erythroxylum > Erythroxylum pedicellare. The sequence goes on from JAOQMP010000005.1 coordinate 15,233,756, forward strand.
TAACAAAAGCATTATCGGCCAAAAATGAAGGAACACTCCTAAATAACACAGGCTCTAGCCTGAAGGAATTGAATCATGGTCATTATCCAGGCCAAGAAGGAGGAGTTGGGCCAAGCTAAAGACAATAGAGGAAAGGACAAGGAAATGGCTTATTAGAATTTTCTTCGAAGTGAACATCAAGTATAAATAATCAAGAAGCATCGACCTAAAAACCCTACCCCATTTTAGAACAACTAAAGTCAAATCTATCCAAGAATAAGGGAAAGGAAGAAATGTAAGAGAATATGGAAGGCTCTCTAATGCCAAAGTACAATTCGTATGAGATCAAAAGGTACCAACCCTTAATTCCATTTCCGATTAAAGCAATGAAAAAATCTAAGGAAGCTGAGCTGAATGAAGTTGTAGACATGATTAAGCAATTGACAATATCACTCACACTGATGGAATCGATAAGAGGGGAAGTGAAAAAAGATTTTGAGGAGGGAAGCAAATTGACACTCCTACTAAAGGAGGACCTAGGAGATTTTTATATCCCTTGCATTAATGAGGGTGTTAAAATGGATAGAGCATTTACTGATTTGAGAGCTAGCATAAATATGATGCCATATGCCTTATATTAGAAAGAAGGGGAGAGGGGACGAAGAGATAGTCCCTACTAAGATACTTGTAAAAACAACAGACAGATCAATTCATCGTCTGAAAGGTATCATTTAAGATGTGCACGTTCAAGTTGAAAAGTTTACGTTTCTTATGAACTTCTCCACTTTGGATATAGAAGAAGACGTGGAAACCCCAATTATCCTTAAGTGGGCAAACTGATTCTAAGGGTAAGAGAGGAACAAATGTCTTTCACCGTAACCAAGAATGAAAAAAATCTTATCTAACCTATGACCATCATGAAGAGGAAAAATTTAGTAGAGAAATAGAGAAGAATGATGAATGAAAGTTTTCACTAGGAAAGAAAATAGCTTGTAGGAGAAGGTGAAGAAAGAATCGAAAGAAGGAAGGTGATGGCTTGAACAACCAGGTGGCACACATACATTTTATGAGCTCCATAATCGAGCCACCATTAAAGAATTCTCTTAAGCCACCATCAAAGGAGATAAACATACATCGAGCTATTGACATTAAAAGAAACGTTGCATAGGAGGCAACCCATAGTTTTTCATTGCTTGTTGTTTCCCTTTAGGTTTAGATAGTTTAGAATTCCATGATTTGTGTGTTTTGTTTCCAAATAAATATCATAGAAAGTAGATGATCAATGTTGACTTAGGATTTCTAGGGAAGGAAAGCACAATGAGGTGATAAGTGCAAATAAAAAGTTAGGGAAGGAACTTTGAGGTGAAATGAGGAAATGACAAAAATTCAACAAAGTGTAGGAAAAGTTTCCTGCCAAGATCATGGCTGATAGGTATGATTTTCACAATCATTTGCCTAAGGGCTATAATCATGGCTTGAAGCAGGGCATCAACTTCAGATTTTCAGCTAGATTTTTCTTACAATTTTATTCTTCCCTCACCTATATATTCATTTCCAACCTTATTCTTTCAATCACTTTCATTTTCACTTTATCTCTTTAAACCTAAGATCTCCAAATGCTCTCCTTTTTCCCTATCGAATGTCATCTCTTTCATTCTCTCAAACTTTTGCTCACTCTAATTTCTAATGCCACGTATCAAGCAGACAGTTAAGCACACCCAATCTCCAAGGAGAATTCAAGAACAGGTGGTAGATTTATGTGCATCCTTTCCAATCTATTCAGAAGAGGAAGGTATTCGATTTCACTCCCTTAGAATTAAGCAAATAATGATTCCTAAATACTTTGATTTTGATACATTGAATAGTTTAGGTTTGAGATACGTGGTTGAGAACCTAGGTGAAAGAATTCAGTGGGATAAGTTCATACACTTTCAATATCCTGTTTACCAGGAACTAACCCAAGAAATCTTTACTTCTCTTCAATATGAATTGAGTAACTTAAAGAACCTGAGGTTTAGGTTGTGGGATCAATCTTATGAACTCGATTATGACACTTTATATGAAATTTGTGATTTCTTTGAGTCATCCTTAGTGGATCGGTACGATGATTTCCGGGTTACCTACTATTGGAACGAATTAATTGGGATGGAGCAATTTGATGCAAAAAATGCCCATAACAATAAAATCAAAAGTCATGAACACTTTTTGTTGCATAAATTCATATGTCAAATGGTATTTGACAATATCGAAACCAACAAATGTTCCAAAAAGGAACATTTTTGGTTGTGGTGCATGGATAATAGTATCCTATTATACACCTCTATCCACATTTTTAATGCAATTGTTGCTACTCTACACAAGAGAAACAATAATTTAGGCATGAGTTACTTGGTATAAGCCATTGCTGAGTATTACGATGTCAATTATAACAGACTCACTGTCCATCGTCTTGAATTCATGAAGCTTTATCACTTACGGGAAGCTGAAATCTTGAAGTCCCACAATGTGGAACTTCGAGATATTAGTGACAAATCCTACATAAAGACCAGGGTAGGGCAGGCAAGTTCAAGTTTAGGACCTCAACAACAAGAAGAGGACTTAACCAGTGATTATTACAGAGACGAGAAGGAAGAATAAAAACTTGGTTGGAAGAAGATGCTCACTGCAATCTTCGACAACACCAAAACACTCACAAATACACTTGCAAAAAACTCCGGGAAGATGAAGGAGATGGCCCGCACATAATGACGTTAGAGTAAGGATATAGTCCGTTTTTATCAATACTTTGAGGCTCAAGGCATTCAACTACCACCTCTGACACCATCCCTGCCTTAGTTACCATGATGGTTTTATGTTCTAACCCCTCTCTTTTAGTTTTTATTGTTATTTTTGTTCTTATTCTTTTTGTATTTTGTTTTATTCCTCTCCTTATGTGTTTATGTGTGCCCTTATTACATTGAGGACGATGTGCTGCTCAACGTAGTGAGGATTGTATGTTGAATTTTGCATTATGTATGCTAGTTTTTTTAGGTCTGCGTATGTGAATTATGTGAATATGGAAATGACTAGAATTCAACGAGATTATTTAGCCATGAACATAGTCTTTTAGGATGCTAAGACCTATTAGCTTATGAAATTAGTGACCTAAGTTACTTAGGGCTAAATATGTTAGTTAGTTAGGATACGATATTAGTTTATTCACCCTAGGAAGTTGTCATATTCATTTATAAAATTAGGCTAATCAAATAAGTGGCATTGTGAGTATATTTTCATAAGAAAAATTAATAGAAGCAATAAGGTAGACAAAAAAATTCAATGAAATAACTATTCGGTTGGCCTTTGAGTTATGAATAGAGCTAGTAGTTAGTTAAGAATGTGATGTAGTTGAGTAATCGGATTGACATACATCACAAATGTGTGCCTTTGCGTCAAAAGACTATAATTACATTCCAACCAAGTGCTTAATAAGAACATGACCTAGTTGAGTAACCGAATCGACATTCATCACAAATTTTTGCCTCAATGGATTCAGCTCCAGCTCTCGCTTTCAGCACCTATCCCTAGCTTCCACCTCTCTTTTGCTTAACTCTTCTTCACCGACTCACTCTGTTTCTCTTCTCTTCTTCTCTCATCTTTCTCTTTATATCTCTATTTTCCTCCTAAATGTGTCTGTTTATTTAGAGAAAGTTGAATGATAGATGGTGATTACACCCTCCTATCCTTTCTCTTTGTAGTCTTATCTAGGTTTAGGTTTTCGTGCCCCTTCAACCTACAACTGCCACGTAATAAAACAAAAGGATTAAGGAAGTGCATGAGAATTTGCACGGGTTTGTCACCCTATTGAAGGTTGGTCACCCTTGTGCATAAGCTTGCACAGTGGTGATGAAAGAGAAATTTGTCACCACCTTATGCATGGTGGTAACAAAAGTGTTACCAATGTACACTTTTGTTACCACCGTGGTCAACCACTTGCATGGTGGCGACATTTTATGCACGGTGGTGACATCTTTATTATTATTATTTTTTCATGTAATGCAAAATTCACAAATTAATCCAATCAACATGCATGCAATATTCACACCATTTTCATTCGATTTATCTCTCATTTGGATCAACTAATAAAAATTTGTAACCAAAATCAAAATATTAAGGCAATTAAAAGCAATAGAAACTAGACACAACAACAAAAAGAAAACATTTAAGTGTGAGGATGTTAATAGGTGTAGATTGCATCGTGTTTTTGTGGGTAGTCTAGTGTGTGTTTAGTTGTTAATTTAATTGTTTAGTGCATGTTTAGGTTATAATTGTGTTAGTTAGTAAATATTTGTGTTTTAAGTGGTTTTTGGATTGGAACATGATGTTAAGCTTCAATTTTATATTTATGAATGTTGAGCTTCAATTTTATATTTATGAGGTGCCTTGATGTGTTTATTAGTGTTTTAGGGCAATTAGAGGAAATTTGGAGAAGACTATGGAAATAACCTAAGGCCATAATCATGGAAAATATGTCACAATCATGATCAAAGTAAGAGCAAGGAGCCACGATCATGACAGAAGTTGGTATAGGGAGATACGATCGTGACATTATGGGTCACGATTGTGACAGAAGTAAAATCTCCTAGTCATGATCTTGCCACTAAGGGCCATGATCATGTCCTGTATGACAAACACGTGAATAACAGTCTGTACTTGAGTTTTCAAGGTATTTTTTGGACCTTTCGGACTAGGAAAAGACCTTAGGGTTGTGCTAATTGGAAATGCTATAGAAGACTTAGTAATGTAACTCTAAGGAGCTTCTACATTCTGTCACGTTTGGAAAGTTTAAGAGACAAAGAGGGAAGAGAGAGAGAGAAGAAGAAGCAAGTCCCAACACTGCTGCTTTTTAGATTAGGTGGTCTCCCAACGTTGCTTCCTTCCTGGATTGTCTGATCCATATTCCATTTCCTTTCCATTTCATTTTTGTTCATTTAATGTATAAGATTGAAATGGCTTGTATGATGATGGGTTTTGGATTGTTGACGATGTTCTAACTATTCCTTTGAGATTTTACTTTGAATTAAGGTTAATACAGTCGATTTTGAGTTTTATTAATTGGGTGTTGTGATTACCTTCAATTTTTGCATATTTAGGTAAAAAATAGAGAGGGTGAGCCATACAAAAATGACTAGATTGGGTTAATGAGAGTTAGATGATCTAATAGACCACGTAGTTAATCATATCAGTTTTTGTGCAAAAAGAGATCTTGTGTAAGACTCGGTAGTTTAGTAGAGAGCTTCTGATCTAATTTTAATTATGGGTTATTTGTTAACTGAGAGATTACAAATTCCACAATTTAATTAAGGTTAATGATCTAGGGATAACTTGAGAGAGAGAGAGTAATCCCCCTATATGATAGTCTAGAATCGATAACCTAATAATATATAATTGGTTAAGTTAGCATTAATGATAAATAGAATCCCCTTTCTGTTAACTTAGTAATTTCTCTTGATTAATTTCTATAGTGACCTTTTGTGTTGCTCAATTTCAATTCTGGTTTTATGTTAATTTCTTGAGTTGAATTCTTGTAATCAAATTCCCATGTTTATATTCTTGGTTCATTTTTAATTTCAGTTTTATTAATAGGACTAGATTAGTTTTCCCTCCTCGTGGGATCTACCCTTCAAATACTGCAACTTACGACACGTTCACTTGCGGTAATTGAGGGATATAAATTGTAAGAATCGACACCTCGATTAGCATTAGACCAGGCATTAGCTCCTGCCTTAAGCAAATCAATTGGTGGATTAAGCACCCCATCCTTCATCACAACTTAAAAGTGTTTCAACTTACCTTTGTTATAAGAAATGTTTGGGTTGTTTTTCCTAGACTTTTTGGATTTGCTAACATTTCCCTGGAAAGGTAATATAGTAAGAGACTCACTAGGTTTCTTTCCAAAGGTGTTCAGAGAGAGCTCAGGGAAATCATTCTGATTCAGGTGCAAAGAGGATGGATTCATTGAGTATTCTTTTAGGTCACTTTAGCTCCTTCACTTCCGAAATGTACCTAAAAGGAAATGTGAGTTAAAGTGAGTATCCTAAGCATTTCTACAATATTAATCACTAAGTGTAGTAAATCAAATGAACCAACATTTAAGCATATATTGAGTTCCCCCACACCTAGCTTTTGGTCGTTCTTAGTAAAATTATCAAAATCAAAATCAAAATCAAAATCACAAACCAAGACTCTTACTCATTTTTCATATTTCCTAAAAATAGATAGTCATAAATAAAGATGAATGACTTTCAAAACCTATAGCAATAACTCAATATTCAAAGCTTCTACTCATGGTCAATCAACATTCATTACCCTTAAAAACTGAGTAATCTAGAGGTAGACTTGGAAAAAAGGTGTTTAAACAAGATATTTCCATAGATACACTCAAATACCATTCATAATCACAACAATCCATAACTTTGCAAATCATTCATTTCTACACCACTAAAAGTCACATACATAATCATGAATCAATGAACTGTTGTAGTTGACATTTGTGATGAATGTCTAATAGGATGGAATTGTCTTATATTTTCTTATGTATTTCCATATGATTTCAATCCTATTCTTAAGATAAAATATTTAATTTGTGTTCAATTTGTGTTAACTTTTAGGTTGGATATTATGATATACTTGAGATGAAAAAGAGAATATTTTCAAAGGAAATTGGAGCACAATTAAAAAAAAAAGAGAACAAAGTTTGGTGGCTGCGTTTCACGCAGCAACGCATGTGTGTAACTCATGCGTTAAACACATGCGTTGACGCTGCGTAGTGTTAAACGTTGCGTCCATGCGTTTAAAACGCATACGGAGCAGCAGACGCAGAGAGGGGAGCACAGAGGGTTTTAAAAGGAAGCTCACCTTTATTCATCACATCAAGAAGTCACAGTGTTAATGCGAAAGTAGAAGAAATGAAGCACTGAAGCAAGGGGCTACTAGAGATGTTGGAGGGCTGGTGGCTTAGAGATGGCGCAAGCGTGAGAGAGGACAGTAGCATGGACCATTAAACTCACCATTTTATTTCTATAATCGTGAACAATAAAGAGAGGAGTTAACGTGATTCTACCACAGTAAATGGGAAATATGAGCCACTCTTGGAGTATAAAAATAGACATGGAGGGCTAGTTTTCTGATGCCTATTCAACGGGAGTATCGACGCCAAGTCACGGTTAAGCTATTTCTATCATTTTAAAGTTGTAATTTCTTTTCGGATTGTGGTGTTGTTGGTATTGATTTGAATGGTTTTGGGATGAATGATCTTGATATATTATTTGGATCATTTTATTTCGAACCTATTGCTAAAACATTGATTGTAATCTGTAATCGTTACTTTTGATATTTGTGAGTAGCTTATAAGGATCGTTAATCGTTAGGGACAACATAGTTGGATGACCCGAACATGTGAGGTTGCTGCCTATATTGATCGTTTTCCAATTCATAATGCAACTGTCAAATTGAATCTAGAGATCGTATCCTAGGTTATTCGGTGGTTAGGTTTAATTAATGATCATATCTTGATTAAATACAACTTAAGGGAAAATCGAGATTTGTAGAACGTTCTATTAGTCTCAGATCGATAGTTCGAAAAGAGTTGTAAAGACTTTAGAATGAAGGAATATGCTTAATTGTGTTTAGGCTGAGATTGACCCTAGAGCCGGACCTTACTTATACTCAACGCGTTTCTCATTTTCGATTATTTTTTTAATTTGTTTTTGATAGCGACCTTTATTGATTATTACACCAGATTGACATGGGTTTATCTTATGAAAACTAAT
>JAOQMP010000005.1:15250680-15269111 GCA_027563575.1 Erythroxylum pedicellare
ACAACAAAATAACAAATGGAAAGTGGGTCTCATGTGCACTACATATGCATAAAATGAGTGATCAAATTGTATTGAATGTGAAGAGTGAAATGTGTAATGATGTGAATTATGTGTTACATGATTGGGTGCGCCATTGATGATGGTCACTCATTGAGTTCACAAAAACTCATCCAAAATTTGCAAATATTTTTCAGAACTCAGAAGAATACCCCGTTAGGCAAATGAGATTATCCTTACTGCATGCAAGGGAAAGTTAGAGGCCAGGATTAGTTTACGTCTACATTTTATTTCTTTATTTTCGTAATGAATTATATATTCTACAAATTTTGTATCATTTGTAATTGAATATTGCGGTATGTAATAACTTTTGGAATTAGAAATCTTTTGTATTTCTAATGGCCCCCAAGAGATTAGTGAATCTCTGATGAGTTGTGTACTGATTGTTACGTGTAACTGAAAATGTTTATGAACGAAATCGGGCCCAATTTAGTTAAGGATTTCCTTACATTATATTTGTGGTTCCAAAAAAGATTTGTACTGAGTTTTGACTACTGAGTCGTCTAGCACGCCAACCTCGCGGGGTATGGACTCGGATATCACCTATCGATGTTGGGTTTGGGTCTTGCAGGAGTGGGGTGCTAAAGTTGAATATGAGGTAGATGTTGGCTTGGAAGTTTCACTGTTATGATTTCATTGGCATAATTTGTATAAGTGATTCATTCAGATTGATGTATGCTTCATGTGGTTTGTGTATAAGAGCTGAATAGGGTTGTCAAATATAAATGTTGCATTTGTGATAACTGACGTTACCCATTTTTTGATGAGTGTTACTTTGTTTCACTAGCTTTGATAACTTTCATGCTACTTAACCCAAATACATCTCACCTTACCTTTGCCCACATTACAACCTTGAAAAGTCTTTTGATTCGTGATTTTGCATGTGAACGTTAGTGGTGGAGAAATGAAATGATATGCAAAGTTATGGATTGCCATGATCATGAATAGTGTTGAGTGTAACCATGGATATGTTTTAGTTAAACACATTTTCCGAGTCTACCATTAGATTGCTCAGTTTTTGAAGATATTGAATGTTTATTGATCATGAGTAGAAGCTTTGAATGTTGAGTTTTTGCTTAGGTTTTGAAAGCCATTCACCTTTGCTTATGGCTATCTATTCTTAAGAAATGTGGAAAATGAGTTAAAGTTTTGGTTTGTGATTTTGATTTTGACGATTTGCCCGAGGACGATAAAAAACCAAGTGTGGGGGTATTTGATAGGATTGAATTATCTTATATTATCTTATGTATTTTCATGTGATTTTAATCCTATTCTCAAGATAAAATACTTAATTTGTGTTCAATTTGTGTTAACTTCTAGGTTGGATATAATGATATATTTGAGACCAAAACAAGAAGATTTTCAAAGGAAATTGGAGCACAATTGAAAAAAAAGAGAACAAAGTTTCCAAAACGAGAAGATTTTCAGAGGAAATTGGAGCACAATTGAAAAAAAAAGAGAACAAAGTTTGGTGGCTGTGTTTCATGCAGCAATGCATGCGTTGACGCTGTGCAATGTGGACGTAGCATGCGCAGCATTAAACGCTGCGTCCATGCATTTAAAATGCATATGGAGCAGCAGACGCAGAGAGGGGAATGCAGAGGGTTTTAAAAGGAAGCTCACCTTTATTTGTCACATCAAGAAGGCATAGTGTTGGCGCAAAAGCAGAAGAAATGAAGCACTAAAGCAAGGAGCTGCTAGAGACGTTGGAGGGTTGGCGGCTTGGAGTTGGCGCAGGCTTGAGAGAGGGCAGTAGCATGGACCATGAAACTCACCATTTTATTTGTCTAATCTGAACAATAAAGAGAGGAGGTAACATGATTTTTCCACAGTAAATCGAAAATATGAGCCACTCTTGGAGCATAAAAATAGATATGGAGGGCTAATTTTTCGACGCCAAGTCACGGTTAAGTTATTTCTATCATTTTAAAGTTGCAATTTCTTTTCGAATTATTGTGTTGTTGGTATTGATTTGAATGGTTTTGGGATGAATGATCTTAATATATTATTTGGATCATTTTATTTTGAACATATTGCTAAAACATTGATTGTAATTCGTAATCATTACTTTTGATGTTTGTGAGTAGCTTATAAGGATCGTTAATCATTAAGGACAACATAACGTAGGTTGGATGACCCGAACGTGTGAGGTTGCTGCTTATATTGATCGTTTTCCAATTCATAATGCAACTGCCAAATTGAATCTAGAGATCGTATCCTAGGTTATTCGGTAGTTAGGTTTAATTAATGATTGTATCTTGATTAAATACAACCTAAGGGAAAACCAAGATTTGTAGAACATTCTATTAGTCTCAAATCAATAGTCTGAAAAGAATTGTAAAGACTTTAGAATGAAGGAATATGCTTGATTGTGTTTAGGCCGAGATTGACCCTAGAACCGGACCTTACTTATACTCAATGTATTTCTCATTTTCGATTATTTATTTTAATTTGTTTTCGATAGTTTACTTTTACTATAAGTTCTAAATTATTTGAAACCCAAACCCCCTCCCCCCGTTTACTTTCCTTGCATAATTAATTTCATTACAAAAATTAACTGAACATTCCCTGTGGATTCGAGACCGACTTACCACAGCTACAAATTTTAGTTTGCAGAGTCAGGAAAATTTTACAGTGCACTCGACACGTGCTGTCAATATCCCCTAGTTACTCGGCTACATCACATTCTCAAATAATTACTAGGTCTATTCATAACTTGATTTGTTTTAAAAAAGAGGCCAATGGAATATTTATTCATTTAATATTTAAACAACACTTATATATATATATATGCACTTGCCTACTTCATTTCTTAAGCTAATTAATCTCGTGAAAAGGTACTAATGATGCTACTTATTCGATTATCCTAAAATTATAAATGAATGTGGCAAATTGCTAGAGGGAATGAACTAACATTATATCCTAATTATCATCCATATTCAATTGAAGTAACTTAGAACACTAATTTCTGAAGCTAATAAAGTTTAGCTTCCTAAAAGACTATGTTCACAGCTAAATTAATTTCGTTAAGTCCTAGCCATTGACATATTCAAACGAATAACATCATGCAAACCTAAACAAATCTAAGATATAACATGCAAAATTCACATTCAAATAAAAACATATAATGCACATAACCATCCCCATACATGGACAACACATTATCCTCAATGTGAGAAGAATAAACAAGCAATACATAAGGTGGGAATAAAAATTAACGAAACAAGAGAAGCATGAGAAAAATTGAAAATGAGAATAAAAATAGAATACAAGGGTTAAAGTACAGAACCTTCAAGGTGATTGAGGTGGTAATGGTGTCGAAGGTGGTAATTGAACACTTTGAGCCGTGAAATATCTGTGAATATGTGGTATGTCCCAAATTTGGCGTCTTGTTTCTGTAGCCATCTCCTTCAACACCTTGGCATTCTCTTAAATGGATTTGTTAGTGTTTGAGATGGCTTCCATTACCTTCTCCTATCTTGTTGGCTTTTTCTCTTCTGACTCTTTGTTGGTTGAGTCCTCCTCCTGTTGTGGTGGTGCCAAACTTGAACTGGCCTGTCCCACCCTAATCTTGACATGAGATTTTGCACTAAAGACTTCAGCTCTTGTCAAGTGACAAACGTTGAGAAACTTAGGACAATGGACAGTTATTCCATTACAATTGACACCATAGTATTCCGTAATAGCTATGACCAAGTATCCCAAGCCTAAGTCATTGCTTCTCTTTTTTAGGGAAGTAATAATTGAATTAAATATAAGGTTAGAGGTGCAGACTTTGACATTATGATCCATGCACCACAAGATGAAAAGTTCCTTTGTTGAAAACTTTCTTTTTCGCTTTTGTAAAATATAGTTTGACATATAAACTTATGTAATAACAAGTGTTTAGGGCTTCGAATAATGTTATTGTGGGCATTTTTAGGATCAAGGGTCACCAACCTAATCAGCTCCATCCAATAGTGGATGACACGAAAGTCATCTTGTTGATCTACTATGGTTGAGTTGGGAAATCCACTGATTTCACACAAAATGTCATAGTCTAAGCCATATGATTGATCCCTTAATCAAAACCATAGGTCCTTAGGGTTGGTTAGCTCGTATCAAAGGGAGGTTAAGAATTTAAGATTAGTTCTTCATAAACAACATAATTAAATCACAAAAATTTATCCTAAGGAATTCTTCCTCGTAAAATTTCAACCCTCTCTCTCAATCTTATTATTTCTAATGTATCAAAATTGAAGTATTTGGATACACTTATTTTCTTCAGACTAAGGGTTTGGAACTGGTTACCTTCCTCCTCTAAGAAGATCAGAAAAGGTGCGTCGTAATCTGCCACCCTATTTCATTATCCGAGCCTGATACTTAGACTTTTCTTTTTGGTTGGTTATGCTTAACTATTTGCTTGATGTTCGGTTCTATTAGATTGAGAGTTGTGAAAAGTTTGGAGAGAATTGAAGACTTAAAGACGAGTAGAGAAAAGTGAGAGGACTTGAGTTCCTAGGTTTAAAGACAGGGTGTGAAAGTGAACTGTGTAAGAAAAATAAGGTTAAGTGTAAATATATAGGGCAAGAAGGTTAAAATAGGTAAAATTGGAAGAAAATTAGCTGAAGTTTGCACATACAATGTTTGCCCTGTCACAGGCCATGATTGTGGCCCTGCAAGAATTCTACATGCTTTCTGATTTCACTTCTTTTTCCTTATTTCGTCCTCGAAATCCTTCCATACCTTATCATTACATTATCACCTCATTGTGATTGCATTCCACACATTCCCATGTCAACTAATCCTTAATTTCTCCAAGATACTTAACTGGACTTGAAACACAAAAAATGCTAAATTTATTTACTACAAAAGATGACATAAGAAAATGATAAAAAATCATGACTTGTCTCCCTTGCAGCGCTTTTTTTATTATCGAGAGCTTGAAGTACTTCTTTTGCTCATGGTGGTTTAAATGAGTTGTGTAATGTTAGCTCAATCATAAGTCTCATAAATTGCAAATAAGCTACCAGACTGTGATTTCCACCACCCTTCTTCTTCATCTTCTTCTTCCACTTATTTCTTTGAGACTATGGCTTTTTAGCTAAATCCTTGTGACCATCACTATGTTCAACATCTCTATGAGACTTGTTTCTATTAATGGTTTTTATGGAATTGTGAGAACTTCTTCTATCATTGGACAAGTTAAAGGACACCTTCTCATTCCCCACCCTTAGAGTCAACTTGCCTCCATCAACATCTATAATAACTTAGGCAGTGGCAAAAAATGGTTGTCCAAGGATAATTGGTATCTCCAAGTCTTCCTCTATGTCCAAAATGATGAAGTCCGTGGGAAAGGTAAAATTTTCCACCTTAGCAAGAACATCCTTGATTATACCTCTTAGATGATGAACTGATCAATCAACCATCTGCATGCTCATCATGGTTGGTGTTATTTCTCCTAACTTCATCTTTTGGCATAATTTGTAAGGCATCATACTTATGCCAGCTCCTAAGTCTACAAAAGCCTTATCCACTTTGACATTATCTATAGTGCAAGGAGTGTAAAATCCCCTAGATCATTTTGCTTCCATTGTAATGCTACCATTTCATTAGACTTCATGCTTCCTACTTCACTAGCTAGCTTTTCTAGCTCCTTTCTATTGATTAATCTCTTTGTATGGATTCCATAAGAGTGAGTTGTGTTTTCAACTTCTCTATTACCTTAAAGACTTTCTTTAACTCCATTTATTTTGAATTCCATTGTGTTAGATTGGGGTATGGAATTGCAGGTCGATACTCCTTGATTTCCTTCAGGATATGCCCATTGAACAGGAAATTTTTGTAAGCCATTTTCTTTTCATTTTGCCTATCTTCTTCAGCTTGTTCGAGCTTCTCCTCAGTGGCTTGGGTGATAACATGATTCTTTCCTTTGGGTTTGTTTCTGTGTTATTAGGAAGGCTTCCTGCATTTCAAGCAGATAGTGCATCTGCCAACTGGTCCATTTAGACTTCCAAGTTGTGGATAGAGGATGCATGATTCTTTGTCACTTGTTAAAAATTTTCTTCCAATCTCTTATAAGCATCATCTATACTTCCAATCTTATGTAAGATTTTGTTTAATTTGGTGTCCATAGAATTAGGTTTCTCCTGTTGGAATCCATAAGGACCATAAGGTCAAAATTGACCTCTAACATTGTTTGACCACGAAAAGTTTGGGTGATTCTTCCACCCAAGATTGTACATATTTGAATAAGGGTTATTACCTTTACCAGGACCAAACTGTGTTCCCATATACTTAACTTGCTTCTTTTCATTACTTTAAGTTAGGAAGCAGTCGATGGTATTATGATTATCCTTGATGCATAGCTCACATCTTTATTGAATGGCCTTAATAGGGGCTCAAGAGGAAGCTTTCATGTTGTTTAGCTATCGTGTTAAGCTATCAATTTTTGCTTGCATCTCTGTCATTTGGTCAACAGTTATAGCTCCCTTCTATTATTGGATAGTTATGTGTTATCTACTTCAGCATTTGTCCACAGACAGTTATTACTGGTCATTTCTTCCAGCAACTCCTTTGCTTCATCAACAGTCTTTCACATAAGCGATCCACTTAATGTTGCATCTATAGTATCTCTTATGGGTGGATTAACTGCATTGTAGAAGGTTTGAAAAAGAAATTCTTTTGGTAAGTTGTGGTGTGGACACCTCCTTTGCAAATCCTTGTATCTCTCCCACGCCTCGTAAAGTGATTCCCTATCACTCTATTGGAAGTTTGTGATTTTTTTTTTATCATCTTTGTAGTTTTACTGAGGGAAAAATACTTGTGTAGGAATGTATGTACTAATTTCTCCCACGGTGTGACATTTGAGGGACTGAGAAAGTGATACTAAGCTTTAGTTCTATCCCTTAACGTAAAGGGGAAAAGCCTCATCCTAATAGCGTCTTCTGACATCATATGATATCGAAAGGTATCACATATTTCGAGGAAGTTCACTATATGTGCATTAGGATCCTCGTTAGTCAGTCTATAGAATTAGGCATTTGTTTGCAACATATTTAGTAAGACTGGTTTTGTTTTAAACGAAGGTGCTTGAACAGATGGACTAGTGACACCTTGATTGGTGGCATTAAATCTCGATCTCATAAAATCCATTAGTGTTCATGGTTGGTGCCCTTAGGTTTTTCCTTGACCAAACTCTTTATGAATCTCTTCCACCATTGGTTCTTCAATTTCTTCTTCTTGGCAATTGGCTCTTCGAATGGCTCATTTCAAGCGAGTGATGATGAGTGCTAGGGTTTTAGCGATCCGACTTGAACTTTGAGTGACTTGTGTTCACGCAATTGCATGGACACAAGAGTGACAAAACTCCTTAGACTAAAAGAATTAAATTAATCCTACTAACTCCCTGGCAATAGCACCAAAAACTTGTTAAGGAAAATTTTATCTATTTAAAACCTTCAGTATATTGTCAGCGCACAGGTCCTAGGTGTAGTATGTTAGGTGTCGATCCCTCGAAGAGTTGTCGAACTAATCTAATTCTAAGTTATCTAAGGCCTAAAAAATTATTGAAATGAAAATAAAAACTGAATGGAAAAGTAAACATGTGAAGGTGATTAACAGAAAGTTAATTTGTAAAATTAACACAAAAGAAATTGTTCGAGCACCAAAAATTTTAAAATGTAAGATCATGCAAGAAAAATTACCAAATTATGAGAAAGGGATTTATCCTATAATCAATGCTAACCTAATAACTTTTGTGTTAATGCAATGTCACTTATAGACTATTAAAGGTTGGATTACTCTCTCTCGAGTTATAGTCTCTAAATCCTAATTAAGTCGAGTTACCGAAAATGTCATCTCTCAATTGACAATCAACCTATAACCTAATTAGTTCATAGGCCTTATAATTAACAACCGGGTCTCACATGAGATCTCTCCATATAATTACCGATTTGATTATTTACGTGGTTTATTAGGTCAATTAACTCTCATTAACTAACCCAATCATTTTGCATTTGATTCACTCTCTTGATTTATTACTGAAATATGAAGTTATAACAAATAATCACAACACCCAAATGAATTAACACAAAAACAACTAGATTAACATTGAATAAAGTTTAAATCCCTAAAGAAAAGTTAGAACATTATCGTCAATCCCAAATCCATCAACATCTTCATATCCATCTTACACATTCGAAGAAAAAAATAAAAAGATAAAGATAAAATGTCATTTGGATGGGGTAAGGATGGCTTAGGAAACCAGGAGCAACAGAAGCCTGTTCGTCTCTCCTTTTCTCCCTCTTCTCTCTCTTCTTTTTCTTTCTTCTTGGAGTTTTCCCAAAGTGGCATAAATTGGACTTTTTCTATTTTAGGTAAACCCTAGGGTTTTTGGGGTCCAAAAGATCCCAATGTCCCTCGGTAAGTCGAGTTCAAGAGGTTGTCTACACTGTCTATTGCATAAACACAATCGTTGCACTTTATTTAGCTCTTTGTTAGGCCTAGGTCTAGCTTTAAGCTTCCTTCGATTCTACTCCGTTCTTCCATATCTATTCTCAAACACTAACAAATACATAAAGGCACCTCAAATACACAAAATTAAAGCTTAAAAGCATGGTTTAACCAATATAACACTCAAAACACAAACATTTAACTAAATAACACAATCCTAACCTAAACATGCACTAATCATTCAATTTAACAACTAAACACATACTAAATTACCTATTAAAATGTTATGCAACCTACCACTATCATGTATCCAATTGTGTATCTCCTAGTACCCTAATTTTTGCTATAAATGGACATTTAAACAACAAAAGAAGGTATGAATCGTTTTAGAAGCACGAAAGGGGATAACACTCTTATGTCTTTGAGATCTATGGAGAGATAAACTTTTTCCTTCTAGTTCGAATGGGAAATCAAGGCTGAAGAACACGTTTGGGCATCTCTTCATCTTGTATATTTTCTCTTTCTAGAAATTGTTTATGTTATTATTTCATTAATTTTTTGAGTATTCATGTATGAATGATTGATGTTCTCATTCACAATAGATTATTTATGCATGGACCCATTTCCAAAACCTAGAATATAATACATAATAGTTATATTTTTATTCATTTATGGTAAACTAATGGTGTTGAATCATTGGGGATAACATAGCATAGGTTAAATGACCTGATCTTATGTGATTGTTGCCTAAATTAATCTATTTAATTATTTCCTAATGTGATTGTCCTACTAAATCTAGAGAGCTTATTCGAGGTTGTTTCATAGCTAGGTTTAAATAAATAGATTGTTTTGGAAAATAAAAGGAATTGTATTAATAATAACAAAAGCTAAAACAAGAGTACAATGAGTTGTTTTATCTCTCTACAATTTAGCAAAATTGAAATTATAAGACTTTACATCAGTTGGTACTTAGCAATACAGTATCCATTTGTTCTTCATATCAAGAGTGAGTGAATTTTATTTTTTGTTTACTATCAGAGCTTCCTAGATCCAATTGATGATATTTTCTACAAATTGGTATTTTTCCTCTTCAATTCCCTTATATAATCTCTTGTTTCTTTCCTTCCGTATAGAGTAGATGGTGGTAGTAAAAGTTTTTTTATAAGCAATCCGTTCTACTTTCCTTTCTAGGCGATTTCATTGATCATGTTTAGCATCTCACCCCAATCAAATATGTAACAAGGTACTAGTAATGAATGTAGAATTCTACTTTAGTTTGCTTTGGTATACCTGTAACAAAAATATAAATGATTCTTGTTCTCTTCAGCTTTTTTGCAAAGTACACAAATGGGATGAGATACCCCAAACCATTTATCCTTAGTTCTAAGCCTATAATTGATCACTAACTTGGAGAATAATAAGGCTTTTAGGTTTACAAATTGCTTCCATAGGATTGCATGCCAAGGAACTTCTTCTGCATTGCTTGTAATTAGCTTACGGCAAGAGCTATTAGAGAATTCCCTTTCGGATTAGTAGACCAAATGATGTTATCTTCTCTATGTACCTCAAGAATTTGAGGTAAGTATTCAATAAGTAGAGAGAATCTGCTAAAACTTTATTAAGATTCTCTATTACGGATAAGTGAGGAGACTTTAGCATTCCTAGGAATTTTATTTTTAACTTGTGATATGTCTGCTCTTTAAATAAGTGGGCTGAAGATAGTCCAATTATTGAAATAGAACCAAATAGTAGTTCTATTCCTAATTTGTGCTTGATGTCAGGATATATCATACCTCTCAAATTGAATAGATAATTAAAAAACCAAGAAAATTCACAAGAATTTACTACCCAAAAATTTTGATCTTTGAGATGGTATTCATGCACCCATTTAATCCATAAGGCTTTTTGTTCATGAAAATTCTTCATTTTCTCTTACATAAGAGCACTTGTTGTATTTATAAGATTGGAATAATGCCTAACGCTCCTTGCTTCTTTGGTAGAGATCACTCCATTTCACTATAATTTTTTTCCAATTTCTAATTTCCCATATCACAGTAAGGCTTTGAGGATTTTATCAGACCAATGAATGGGCAAGTTGTTTAGTGCTAAAGTAATGAAAGTCTGCCTAGCTGCAATAGAGAGGAACTTATTTTGCTAAGCATTTATCCTAGATTTAATCTTCTCAATTAGAGGAAAGAAATCTGAAACCTTAGGTTTGATTATTGCAATTGTAACTCTAAGATATTTGACTAGAGGGGAGTGTCGTGTAAATCCTGCATTGTTGCTAATTTCTTCTTGATTTCTGACATCTAAGGATATATACAAACTGCTTTTCTCAGCATTCACTTTAAGTCCAAACCATTCTGAAAAGAATTGTAAGATGTTTAGTAATATGTTGATGGAATGGTTGTCCGCACCACTAAGAAACATTAGGTCATCAACATAAATCAAATGAATTAATTAAACATCTCTGCACCTATAGTAGTATAGAAATCTACCATTGTACTATGTGAGTTTAGAAATCAAAATGAAGATCCCTTCCATAGCTAGACTAAAAAGGCAAGGGGAAAAGGGGTCTCCTTTTCTTGTCCCTCTAGCATTTTTAAAAGTTAGAGATGAAATATCATTGACCAGGACACTGAATGAGGGAACTTGAATGCATTCCAATATCCATTTTTTAAAGATGGCTGGTAGACATATTGCTTTAAGGCAATCTTGTAAGTATCTCCAACTAATTGTGTCATTAGCTTTGAAGAAGTCAACTTTCATTAAGTAGTTTTTAATAATTTTTCCTAGTTTATACTCCCCTAAGAGCTCTTGTAAAATGATGATGTTGTCTCTAATAATTATTTTAGGTCACAGGGCTCCTTGGGTAAGATTTATGACTTCTTTTAAAGCTAACTTTAGCCTTATAGCAAGGAGCTTAACAATAACTTTGTATACTATTATGCAATAGGAAATAGGTTTGAAATCAGATATGGGGGGTTTTGTTTCTTTGGTATAAGGCATATGCAAGTTTGGTTGACTTCTTTGAGCATTTTGTTAGAGAAGAAAAACTCCAAGGTAACTTCTGATAATTTTCTTATAACCTTTAAAGTTTTCTAAAAGAACCAAGTTGGAAAACTATCGAGTTCTAGTGTTTTTGATGGATACAAGCTGAGGAGGACTTCCCTAACTTCTTAAGCTATGAAATGGGTGATTAATGAATCATTGAGAGCTTGATTTTGTAAAGCTTCAAGTACATCTTTCACACTAAAACTATGTTTGTAATTGTCAATTGTTCCCATCAATTGTTAGAAGTAACTTCTGGCTAGGTTTTGGAAATAACCTTGTTCTGAAATGGGGTTTGACAGGTTATCTAGCAGTTCAACTATTTTTTTTATGTTTCTCCTTGAAAGAAGAGATGGGTGAAAGTATCTTGTGTTAAAGTCACCATCTTTTATATTATTCAATCAAACTTTTTGCCTTAGCATAAGGTTTTGGAAAGCTAAACCCTTTTGGTTCTCTTTAAGCCTTTGAGTTTCTACAATATGAAATTAGTGTTATGAGGGTAGTTATAGCAGGCTGCTTGAGCTTCTTCCAGCTTCAACTTATTATTATTGAGGCTTTGATTCTTCTTTTTTACAAAATCCTTAATTGTATTCTTCACTAGCTTTAATTTAGCATCATTTGATAATATTTGTACCTTTGCACCTCTTGATTCCAACATCTACTTATTATCTCCATGAAACCATCCAACTGTGTGACTCCATTAAAGAACTTAAATAGTGCACTATGCCTTCTAGGTTCAGTTATCTTCTGTATGAGTAGATAAGAGTGACCTGAAAATAAATTTTCTCTAAAATGTATAAATGATTGCAAGAATATAATGATCCAAGCTTGATTTACAATTGCTCTATCTAATTTCTTCCTTATAAGAATTTCTCCTCACTAATTATTTGTCCATCTAAAGAGCCTTCTTGTTGAGCTTAAATCCACCAAATTCATCTTCTAAACTAGCTGATTTATTTATCTACTTGTACTAATTTTAAATTATGTTCAATGTGATAGCCTATTTCTAAAACTTACTAAAGGTTAGAGTCTTAGAATATTGAGTCACATGAGTCATATCATTTGAGAATTAATGACGTGCATTTCATTCACATGTATAATATTCGCATACACATATGAATTATGATTTAGAAAACATTGTAAGGATAATATATGCACTTAATTAACATATTTAGGGAAATGATTATGATATGATTATGTATTGTTTATATCTTAAATTTTGGTTTGATGGATTACAATTAGTAATTTGGAATTAATTGTTACAATTAAGAGATTGGTGAATTAATATATATGTTTAGTCTAGGAAAAATGTTAAGTGGCAAGACAAGTTGACATATGGAAATAGAAATAAGTGACACAAGATAGTATAATTGAGTGATAAATGGCTTAGAGATTGAATGACAAATGGCTTAGAGATTGAGTGACAAATGGACTAGGTATTTAAGTGACTTTTGGTAGCTTAAGTAGAAGACATGTAGCATTTGTCTCTACTTGATAAATGTCTCAACACTCACCATACACGTACCCCACATGACATACACATATAGCATAGCCATCTTCTCTTTTGTTTTTGTATATGTTATCTTCTTTCTTACTGCCGACACACACACACACACACAACCCTTACAACTTTGAGCTTTTGCCTAAATTCTGAACTTTGCCACTCCAATATTCTGTTGTGTTCCTTTTATTGTTGAAACCCATTTCTTATGTTTGCATGCTTGGAAGGCTAGGTTAGATTGATAATTGAGGAGGCTTTTGAGCTGAACAAGTAAGTGAATTACTAACCTATTATGACATATGTTAGCATAACATTTATGATGATTGATTAGGGATGAACTGATTACGATAATGGTGTTTAAAGAGTGTTGGGATACTGATGAATAAATGCATACAATCATATTGTGTTTTTGTATGCATGAAAAACAATAGTTTATGAACTGTTGTATAGATGATTTTGAGTTGGGATTTGAGGTGAAATTGGTATGGAATTAAGGGATAATTGATGGACTGTTATGAAGGTGTTTATGAATATGAAAAATTTAAGATGTATATGTATATGTAAGAAGTGATTATTAATGACAAAAAATGAGCAAAGTTTAATGAACCTTAGTGTAATCAAGATGGAAGCTAGATGATCATATAATAAAGTAGGTTTAAAGGGATTGTAATCTAGAAAATTCAAGTGTTTGGTACATTTCTAAGTTTGATACATTCACACAGAATTGGGCGAAACAATGTAGTACACGTTCGTGGGGTAGTTATTTCTGATTTGTCACGATCGTCGCATAGTCCCTATAGTCGTGGCCTATCGCATAAGCTTTTGTCATGAGCGTGGAGTGGTCCCTCATGATCATGGCTTTAGTTCTGGAAAGTTAACTTTAGCTTTGTGTATTTGTTGAACCAAATAAGGACAAGTCACTTTAATTGGGTGTATTTGGACTTAATTAAGGTTAGGAATGAATCTAAATTGTTACTTTATTAATTAGTAAAGAGTTTGATAAGTTATGGATATATAAATAGTAAGGAACATAGGGTAAAGAGAATTGGGTAAACATATGGTTGATGAACTAAAAATGAATTAAGATCTTTGCATAAGAATACCTACCCGGGAAAGTCAATTGAGCATGCATTAAAACATGACACATATACTTGTGCATGATTGTATATTCATATGATTGAATAACTTATTAATGTGTGAAATTGTATGTATATTGCATGATTATAGACGTATAAGTTGATCGCTAGTATCCAGATATTACCGAATCATCAAGTCAATAACTTATTTAGAGCGTACTGTGAGTTAACCACCTAGATGTTTCTCGCTATGATTGATTTGTTTTTTATTAAATTTCAGTTATTGAATTATTGCTAGTATGATTGGTATAATTTTGGACATTGTTGGTTTGAGGTGATTGATACTTGGTACTATATATAGAAGTGCTTTCAAATTTTATATGTAATGTGGAATGTGTGATCAACTGAATGATGAATGCCAAACATAAATCTGAAGAATTTGATATATGACATGAGCACATTGAATGAAAACATAATATGTGAATTGATGCATCTCATTACATCTATATGCATGATCAGATAAAGGATTTATGACCGAAGTGGCCAATAAGAGAAAGAGCTTTAAGCTCAGGATTGTGCACAAAAAGTCACAGGCTCAGATAATAATGAGCCCGGTATCCACAAAGGATACGAGACAGTAAATGAAATGAGCTCGGTATCTATAATGGATACAAGATAGTAATTTGGGTTGATAGACGCTTGGTCACAAGAAAGCAAAATAAGAAAAAAAATCACATGTGCATTTGCATATACAATTATACATGTATCAAATGAATGATTGTGATGAATTATTGAATTGTTCTGAAATAATGATATGCAATGTTGGTATTTAGTACTTGTTGAAATATGACAAAATGTGATGTAGCATTTGATATTGGGTGATGTGATATACTTGCTAAATTAGGTTACGTACTTGTTTTATATTTTGATTGGAGTAAGCACATCAATGATGGTTCACTAACTGAGTTTGCAAACTTATCAAAATTGCAACATTGATTTTCAAGTTTAAGGGAGTTCTAGCTCTTAAAGTGATATAGTAGAAGTAGAGTACTTGAGTTTTTGGGGACAAGAATCGGTTAAAGGTCTGGTAGCTGATACGGAGGAGTCTAGTTAGAATATTTTGGTTTAGCATCCCATTTCATGTGGCACATTTTGTAACTAAGGTTAAGCTTTTAAATGTTATGTAATGTATATATATAAATTGTGAGTTGTAATGACACTATGTAAGTTTATGTTTGTGAATGAGATGGGAAGTATGGATCATTTTGAAACTTATTGATACGTGTGATGCCTTAAATAAGTTAATGTGAATGCTCTAACATGGCATTCTCGTAGGGTATTTTCTCAAATATCCTCTAGTATATTCGAGAATATGCTCTATGGGTGTGGCATGTTACATTCCACCCTCAACTTCATCTTATTTTGTTTAACTATGACCTAAGGAAAAACTGAGGCTAATAGAGCCTATTTTTAATCTACAATTAACAATTTTCAAAAGAGGTATAAGAATAACATGGCAATCAAGTATGCTCATTTTTGTGTAGGTTGAGGTTCAACTGGAATTCGAATTCTAAACTCATTCACCAATCTTATCACTTTTTTACTTTTTGATTTAATTTACTTTCATTAGTTTAATTTTAATTTATTTTTTTTATCAATTTCAACCAAAGCCATCCCCACATCCTAAACACTGATTCTTTCATTACAAAACACTCCCTATATATACGATTCTTACTCACCACTAGTTCAATTTTAGTGTGTAGATTTAGGTTTTATTTTCTGAAGTGTGCCATATATATCATTAACTAAGCATGACCTAATCAATGTAAGTTTAATGAACTATTGAGACCTATTAGTAGCAAGGAATTTGATGAAAAGAGACCCAAGAGGCTCTATTTCTAACGTGACAAAAGATATGTTCCAAGCTAAAATTGTAAGAAGAAGCAACTTCACTTATTTTCAGTGGAAGGGGAAGAGAATGCCTCAAATACAATTAATAGGGTAGAATAAGAGTGAGTTTTGCTTAAGCTATAATACTACAAACAACACTTGTTATATACGAGGGTTAACCATAAGTTGTCACCATTGTATTTGTTGTCTTTATAAGATTCTAAAGAAAGCATTTTTAGAAGGAACTACTATATGCCCTATCTTTTGTATGTCCCAATTGAAAAGAGCACATGAGGAGTGAAGAGCTACTTTTATAAAGCTTCTTTTAACCTTAGTCATTATAAAACATGTTCTACTGAAAAATTTGGGCAAAGGATGGTTAAAAGGACTGGGTGTTAGTGCATTTGTTTAAAGTCACGGGTGAGAGTGCCACTTGTGAGTTCCTATTTGAGCTATATGAACAACTTCTATAAACTCACCTTGTGGATAAGAAATTAAAGGAGAGGAAATAGTTTCAAATTGAATACGAGGATGGAGTTGTTGTGGGAGATTTAAAAGGAGGAAAACAACAAATTCAATGTCATTATTTTGTATTGTCAATACTTTAAAATGAGTTGTTTAAATAACAACTAAGCCAAATAGCTTAGATAGGAGTGGCAATAGCTCGGGCCGTGGACATTCCCACCTAGGTCCAAGACCGGATTAGGTTAGAGGCATCCAAGCTTTAGCTAGAGGCAGAGCTCGACCGAGCCTTGACAGCCCATGGCTTGACTTGGCCCGACCCAACTTGAATTTTTTGTTTTTAAATTAAAGATAAGAAATGCCATCATTTTGTCAAAAACAACTCCATTTTTCCTATAAGTTTTGGGCTTTAGATAGGGGCGAGTTAGGCTAGGCAGCCCGAGTCCAACTTGATTTTTTAAAAAGAAAAGACACGAGGCTTGTTTTGAGACCCAATCAAACTAGGCCTAACCTGTTCACTTCAGGACAGATTGGACCCAAATTTATTTGCCACCATTAAGCTTATGAGATGCATGTCTATCCTATATTGGTTATCCTTATATTAAAAATATTATACATTGAATCTTTTTGACAATAAATATTTTCAGAAGTTGATATTCTATCTTATTTTCTCTCTAAAATTTGTTGAGGTTTCTTCCCTCCTACTTTCTCTATAAGTGTGATCGATTTCCTTAATTCAAATTTCTGAAAGAGCATCCTTTATAATTTACGGACCAATAAATACTATATAAACACATATACATGTATATGCAAAGTATGACACCCAGAACATTGCGTAAGAAATGCAAGATAAAGATGGGATTCAAGGGTAGAGGCGGCATTTTGCAGTGCAGGTATCGAGCATACGATGTAATTACAATGATAGCGTTTTTGCAGACAAGTGTTGGGAATGGTGGGGTTAGCTGCTGTTGTCACTGTGATTCTCGTGAGTAAGTCAGCAAACTCACAAGTTTTCTGGGCCATATTTACTCCTACTAGGTGCTGCCATCAAACCGCTCTATGCTATTAGTGGTCCTATTCCAATTTATGTGAGTGAGCGGGACGGCCTGTGTACGTCTGCAATCTGAGACTGAGTTACCATTCACCACTCATAACTGAGGTTAGCCCAGAAACTATTTGTTAGTGCACAGGAAGAACTTAAATAACATTGAATCCATAAAAATGATGGTTATATGGTCGACTCCACACCCTAAATTCAGTTCTTAAATTATTTCATCTCTTTCTTCTTTGACAAAGTTGCTTTACAGAGCATGGAGGGATAGCTTCATGCTTTCATTAAATCAACTATGAACACCTTTATTTTTCAACTTTGATGTGAGCTTCAGTTTTAACTTTTTAACAATTCAGCTGATGAGTTATTTATTTGAAGCAGTCAACAATAAACACAGATACCATTAAATAAACAAAATGATTATCTTCTCATTTTCTTTTTCTTAAACGGCTACAACAAAGTTGCCCGTTGGCTTTGAAAAACATTATAGCTAAAGGTACAAAAACCATCACTAATAGTAATTGGTGATGACTTAGTTTCGTTCGCTCAAAATGTCGCCAAATCTCTTTAGCTGAAAACTATAGGCAATGTTTTATGGTAATTGTCGCTAATAATTTTTTGTTACGTTTTATTTTCGTAACGAAAAACTATTAGCAACTTTCTGGGAAATCATTGCTAATTAGTTTGGCTATGTTTATTTTTCGTACCTAAAAATTATTAGCTACATTTCCAGAAACGTAGACACTGTTTTTTAGCTACGTTTTTTAGTTACGATTCTAAAAATATAGCCCAATGTTTTTAGTCATATTTTAAAAAATGTAGCCAAATAGTTTTAGCTATGTTCTGTAAAATGTAGGCAAATTTTTATCTATATTTTAACAAAACGTTATAATATTTTGGAATAAATTAT
>JAOQMP010000005.1:15284287-15298987 GCA_027563575.1 Erythroxylum pedicellare
ATCATCTTTGTGTTAGATTTGATGATAGAAGACTCGAAAAAGTTATATGTTCTATGTTGTATAATTTGGTAGCGTATTTATGTAGGCTATATTTAGAATAGACAATGTTTAAAAGTATTGATTATGTGTGTAATAGAAAGTTTCTTTTCGTATGTCAATATGTTATAAATTAAACTTTGACTAGTTATATTGACTTATTGATACTATTAATAATGCTAGAAGTGTGTCAGGTGTGAAAAGAACATTCAAATAAGAAACGTTGTCTTCTTAAAGATGTCAAATCACTTATCAATTTGTGGCATGTGCTCCACATTTTATTAATCTCTTTAAGAGTAAGTGGCAAACTTAGACTTTGCTTATATAGGGGATGTTTAGTTGGCTAAAAAATTAAGTTTCAATGATCTTTGCTTCTTCTGTGAATATTTTGTTAATTTCATATAACTTTATACAATTTTTTGTTTCCTTGTTTAATTGTACACTCTTCTTCTATATTGATTATATCTATAATCTGTTTTTTATTTCTATTTCCTTTTTAGAATAAAACTATTAACATAAAATCATCACAAAATGTCAATGTGTCAAATAGTTTTTGACAGTGAAAATGAGATCTAATGGGAGGTATCTAGCAGAATTCTCCCCACTGAACAACAAATCAATGCACACAAATATGTTCAACAAAGTCTAATCATCACTTGCCTTCAATGACCGATCTTCTTCTTCAAGTCCTTTAGTATCATTCGAGTTAGCTCTTTTTATTTTCTATTAAGAAGCTATTGAATAAACGTGTGATTGTATATACTATGTATTGTGTAAAGCTTGCTAGAATCTTGAAGAGAACATAGATGAAAGTAAAGGCAGTGGCAATGTCCCAATGATCCATATAGAATTAGGCAAATCGGTAGTTTTGAAATAGTCATCAATTGTGAAAACTATGCCTGTTCATTTTGATGATGATGGAGTCATTCAATCAAGTATGCATGTCTTCGAATTTGGGTTCCTTATATCATTTGATTTAGCTTGTTAAGTTTTTAGGATTAATTTTGAAAATGATTGTTAAGAAATTAAAGTGATTGTTCTATACTATTTGTTCCTTAGGTGAAACACATGGTACATGTGGTTCATATAATTCACTATTTTATATTACAACTAAGAAATTGTTTAATGTATCTTTTACTAGTTTAGTTAAAGTTAAGAAGTTGTTAGCAGAGGGTGTTAATAAACAAATTGCTGGGGAAAGATCTTTGTCTATTTCAACTGATGACTTCAAATGTACAGATAGTCTTTTTGAAAATCCAGACATAGAGAATCCCTTTGCCTTATCTACAAACACATTACTTGGAATCTAGAAAATAATCTTATCTTTCTCTTTTCAATAGGATAGGCATGAAATTCATTATCTTTTTCTCTTTATTTATCTTTTGTCTGTAAGAATAGTTAAAGTTGTCATTAAATCTTGTAGTACTTATCATATATCATTATATTATATTACTTACCATATATTAATATTTATTGTTTTCTTAAGAATCATATATCATTATATTAAAAACTTTATGTTAAAACAATTTGAAAATTTTGTGACACTATATAAAATTGTTGAATCATATAATTTAAAAGAGAAAAATAAAAAGTATAAATATATGTAATATTAATTAATTTTGACTTTATAGTTTCATAAATTTTTGAAATGATTTGGCATTGTTGTTAGCTAAATTTATTTTTAGAATTAAAATCATTGTCAATAATATTAAAATTTTATTTTATCAATATGATATTCAATTACAAAATAATGAAGTCAAAATTAGTGAATTTATAATTATAAATAAGAGACATAATTTTATTATTTAAGCAATTGACAATGAATTTTATAATCGTCTTTATTGAATTGTCACCAAAAGCATTTGGCAACAATTTTAAAAAATGCCAAGGATTAACACATTGATGTTGATTTTCAAAAATAGTCGCCAAGAAAAACTTAGTCAAATGGTTACCTTGTACAAAATTTAAGTCAATTTTTATTCAGCTATAAATTTCAACGAAATGATGCAACTTCTATCCTATACTCTGGTAATTTTGTGGGCCCTGATGATTATGTCATTTAAATTGTTTAACAATTAATCTAGAATAACTTTAAACATTTTCTACTGAGATTGTTATTAGTTAATAGATATTAACTGATCTTGTATCTAATTTCCTTCACCACCAAATGTTTTAAGAACATATTCCCTTTTTTACATAGATTATAAGTTAAAAAATAAAAACAAACATAATATATTTTGCAATACATAACGTTTTTAGGAGAATGATATTATAATTAATGTTAATATTTCAGAAAGACAAGAGGAAGGACATTATAGTAACGAGTAAAAGTTGTTCTTTTATAACCATAAAGTTATAGGTTCGAACACAGAAATAACATTTTTGTAAAAATTACAAAAGGAAGGTTGTATATTAATATCCCTCCCTCGACCCTCACAAGAATTTTCATTATATAAAGAAAACTTAATTTTACAAGATAATGTATTTATTATTTATAATAATATTCATGGATAACTACTAGTTTTTAATTTATTGGAAAAATATTTCAAATCTTGTTTTAACCTCAAACCTTGACAGTTTGTGACGATTATAAAATTTGTCGCTCAATACTTAAACAATAAAATTATCTATCTTATTTATAATTACAGATTTATTGAACAATCTGGTAACCGCTAGAAAGAAGGAAAACTGAATAATTTTTACTAATTCAGTTGTTGCGTATATATACATCATCTGAGTGACTAACTCATCAATCTAACTGTACAACTAACTAACTGTATACAAATAACATATTTACAGCTAATTAACTAACTATCTTTCACACACCCTCTTAAGTCAGAGATGGATGAGTAATCAATCCCAACTTGACATGAATGTTATTGAACTAAGGAGCTGCTAATGATTTAGTAAAAATATCAGCAACTTGCTTATGCATTGAATCATATCTAGGAGTAATAAATCCTTTCTTAAACTTGTGTCTCATGATATGGCAATCAATCTCTAGGTGCTTAGTCCTTTCATGAAACACTAGGTTGGTTATGATATGAAGAGGAGACTGATTATCACACCAAAGATCAATCAGAAGTTGGATGGTTATTCTGAAATGCTTGAGGAAATAAACAAGCCATTGAAGCTCACATATAATTGTACGCATACTTCTATATTCTGCCTCACAACTAGACCTTGACACAGTATTTTTTTTTTACTCTTCCAACTGATCAAGGAACTCCCCAAAAACACACAATAGCCACTCATGGATTTCCTAAAAATTGGACAAGATGCCCAATCACTGTCACAGTATCCTGTCATCTACAAACTACTATCACTTTTGTAGAACAATCCTATCTCTTTAGTTCTAGCAAGAAACTGCAATACATGCATGGCCCCATCCCAGTGAGCTTGTGTTGAAGAAGCCACAAACTGACTGAGTTGTTGCACCCTAAAAGTTATGTCTGGCCTCGTCATGTTCAGATATAACAACCTCCTAACTTACCTTCTGTATTTGTCTGCATCTTGGAATATCTCACTTTGCTCATCAAACTTATGATTTCGAGACAGTGGAGTTATAGCAGTAGTAGATTCTACAAGTCCACAATCAGCTAGAATATCCATTAAGTACTTCCTCTGAGAAATAAAAGTACCTTCAGGAGTTCTAGTGATTTCAATACCTAAGAAATACTTAGCATTTCCCAGATCTTTAATGGTAAAGATGGACTGTAGAAATTTCTTCACAACAATTATGTCTTCTTTACAAGTTCCTCCAATTAACACATCATTGACATATACCAAAAGAGCAATAAATCCACCTTTATTTTCATTAGTAAACAAAAAATGATCATTAACTGACTAAGAGAATTCATAGTGCAAAATCTAAGTAGTAAACTCTAAGTTCCATTCCCTAGAGGCTTGCTTCAAACCATACAAGGACCTCTTTAATCTACATACTTCTCCCTCTCCTGTTTTTATGTAACCTTCTGGTGGAGCCAAATAAACCTCTTGCTTCAGATATTTATGCAAGAAGGCATTATTAATGTCTAACTGATGAACATACTAGTTTTTCATAGTTGCTAAAGCAAGAAATGTTCTACTGTGACTAACTTAGCAACAGGTGAGAAGCTGTCAAAGAAATCAACACTGGTTGTTTGATTGTACCCCTTTGCAACCAATCTAGCCATGTACCTCTCCACAGTCCCATCAGAATTAAACTTTACTTTGAAAACCCATTTTGACTCGATGGCCTTCTTCCCTTTTGGTAGCTTGGTTATCTCCCATGTCTAATTTTTCTCAAGAGATGATAACTCCATATTCATAGCTTTTATCCATTGTGTGTACTGTACAGCCTGTTTGTAAGACTATGGTTCTGATATTCTGTTGATATTAGCCATAAAAGCTACATAGCTTGGAGAAACTCCATAACCATCATCAGAAGTACTACAATTTACGTAGTCTTTCATCCATACTGGTAATCTCATTTGCCTTAAACTCATTTTGAGTTATTGTTTAGGCACAATTTTTTCATGCATATTCTCTACTACTTCTTTAATCATCTCTGGTTCATGTCCTGAATGTTCTTCTGCCAAATGAGTTGAAACTTCATGAACATGTCTATCCCTATCTTCCTCTTCACTGTCAATATTCTCAGCATATCGATTCATCTCCAAGTTGACATGATTAGCATCCTACAAACTTAAAACTGGATCTGAAACTTCAGTAGCACTATATCTACTTTGTTCTGTTTCAGCAAAAGGAAACATCTTCTCATAAAGGACCACATCCCTTGAGCTGAACACTATATGATTTTCCAAGTCATACACTTTATATGCCCACCATTACACACTTCTGTGCTCTTGCTTCAAGTTTGTTTTTCTTCAGAGTTGTGTTTGTAGCATAACATAGACATCCAAAAGTGTTCAATCTCTCATAGTCTAGTGCTTTGTTATACAATATTTCAAAAGGAGTCTTCCATCCAAAAACAACAGTTGGTAATCTATTAATAATGTATGTAGCAGTTAAGATTGCCTCTCCCCAAAACCTTTTAGGCATTTTTGCTTGAAACAATAGTGCTCTAGCAACCTGCAACAGATGCTTATGCTTTTGCTCCACCACCCCACAAGTCTGATTAACAAACTCTGTCCCATTGTCTAATTGCACCTTCTTGACTTTAGTGTCAAATTGTTTCTCCACCATAGTGACAAAACCTTGCAGTGCTTCAGGTATTTGAGACTTGTATTTCAACAAAATAGTCCAAGTTGCCCTACTAAAGTCATCAACAATGGTTAAAACATAAGTCATCAACAATGGTTAAAACATAAAGACAAGAATTAAGACTTGCATGTTTGTATGGTCCCCATATATCAACATGTAACAGCTCCACTACTTGTTTTGCACTAACTTCACCTACTGAAAAAGGCAATCTTTGCTGCTTTGCCAAGTGGCATGTATCACAAGGGTCATTCAACTCTTTAACATCAATACAACCAATGTGTTTTAACACCTTTAATGAAGCATGCCCAAGTCTTGAATGCCAATACAACCAATGTGTTTTAACACCTTTAATGAAGCATGCCCAAGTCTTGAATTCCAAAGTTCAGTATTTGTATTCATTCGGTAATGGGAAATACAAGAATTGGAAAATACATGTTTAGAGAAAAGGGTACTGTCAACTCTACTCATAGGTATAGTATTTATACAAGTTTTCACATAGCTATTGATTACAAAAGAATCAAAAGAGTTGGAGATAAGTATATACAAGGTTCCTATTACTTCTCCCACAACAATGATGTTATTACTCCTCAGGTCCTGTATTATACAGTGTGTGAAGGAAAGAAAGTAAAGTAAGTATTAGCACTATTGGCAAGTTTATGTACTGATAACAAGTTGAATTTGAATGAGGGTAGGTATAAAACATGTTCAAGAACTAGTTTAGGGTTTAATGCTACACGGCCGACATGAGTAACTATTTTAGTACTAGAATCAGGTAACTGAACTGGCATATTATGCTTAAGTTGTCTCCTGTGTTTTATAAGTTCATCTTCATAACACATATGGTTGGATTCCCCTGTATTGATTATCCAAATATTACTACCAGATATGTTTAATGCATGTAGTGCTATGCATGTAGAAACATCATTACCTGCAAAAGCAAAGTTTGCAAACTCTCTTCCCGCTCCTCCGATTGCTGACATCTTTCCTTTTACAAGCTTAGCCAGTTCTTGTTGCATCATCTGCATCTGGATCATCAGATTTCCAAGATCTTTACCTTTGGAAATAGTTTAGGCATCAAAGGGTGTATCAGCAATTTCAGCAACCATGTTAGCATTAGCTTTCTTAAATCCTGTTTCTCTTTTCTTCTTTAACTCTTCATACCACTCAGGGTACCTATGAAGCTTAAAACATGTGCCCTTTGTGTGTCCTACACTGTGACAGCGGTCACACTGTTTATCAGATTTCTTCCCATAGTCCTTTTTCTTGTTTCCATCTTTATCATCTCCTCCTTTGGAATCGTAAGCCTTAGCAAGCAAAGCTGTATCGATACTTTCAGTAGGGAAAGTTAGATTCACTTCCCTTTGACTCTCCACCCTCAGTACCATACTATATGCTTTGTCAATGTCAGGTGCTGGATCTAAGCTCAGGATTTGACTCCTAACGTTGTCAAAGGTGTTGTTCAATCCTATGAGAAATTGCAGTAACTTAGAAGCATCTACTCTTTCCTTAAGTTTTCCAGTCATTCTTACACAGCAAGAACAACCAGTACATCCACAGGCAGGCAGATGCATAAGCCTGTCAAACTCATCTCAACATTGGTTGAGCTTACTAAAATATTAAGTAACTGAACTATTTCCTTGCTCAGTAGAAATCATTTCCCTCTGTACTTGAAACATTTGCGACGCATTACTGACCCGAAAATGTTTCTCCAAAACATCCCACAAATTCTTGGCACTAGGAAAATAGACAAAGCTATCACCTAAATCCTTAGAAATGGAATTTCGAAGCCAAGACTTGATCATCGAATCAACCTTCTTCGACTTCTTGTATTGACCAGTATCTGTAGGTGGCTCTAACGTTCTGTCTATGAAGCAGAGCTTATCTTTAGCCTCGAGAGAGGTTTTGATAGTTGTGCTCCAGCTAAAATAATTGGATCCAGTCAATGGTGTAAGCACAAGCTTCATGCTTGGATGATCAGAGGGTTGCAACAAATATGGATCATCATCTACAGTTACACCATGTCAAGAACGAGTCTCTTCTCTATCTGCCATTATTGAGCTAACTTTTAACAATCAATTAGAAATATCAAAGTCGAAATCTTCTTCTTCAACCAAGATTCCTTCTTCTCGAACTCAAGAAACCTAATTCTCTGATACCCTAAACAATTTGGTAATTGCTAGAAAGAAGGAAAATTGAATAATTTTTATTAATCAATTGTTACGTATATATACATCATCTAAGTGACTAACTCATCAATCTAACTAACTGTACAACTAACTAACTGTACACAACTAACATATTTACAGCTAATTAACTAACTATCTTTCACATTTATAAATGTGATTTTCATTAAAAAAAAGAAAGTTTAATTTTACACAAATAATATATTTAATTATTTATAATAATATTCATTGATAACTTCCACTTTTTAATTTATTGAAAAAATATTTCAAGTCTTGTTTTTTTCCCCCTCCACTGAAGCCTAAAACCTTAAACCCCATGGTCCCCCGCAGCAATTATTTCAATTACATAGTTGTATGAAACTTCCGTGCCCTCACTTGTCTGCGTGTTTTACATATCTGATTCCCCAATATCATCGAATACTGTCCTCTTCTTCCCCGTATATATCAGCCATAGTACCCATCTTGTTACACCTCACAAAACACACACACACACCCATTTCTGGCTCTCCACTTGTTTTATTAAACCCTCTCACATACAAATCCTACGCACAGTCGTGAGTAGTTATGCCTGTCTTAGGTACCATGCTTATGGCTGCCATGCTGCTATTCTCTCTTGTACTGTCCTCCACTGCACAAGGATTAACGTCCATCGCCATGCCACCCACAAGCCTCGCAATGCCACCGACCACTGCTGCAATGCCGCCGACCACCTACACTCCGACTCCTCCTTCCATGACATCTCCACCTTTCTCAACTCCAACTCCATCTTCCATGACACCTCCACCTGTCTCCTCCCCTCCGTCATCCAGCTCAACACCACCTCCTCCTGCTTCACCAATCTCCTCCCCTCCGCCGCAGACAACTCCTCCACCAGCTGTCTCACCTCCACCGACGACAATGACGACTCCGCCAGGAACGGCCCCAGTTTCAAGTCCGCCACCACCACCAATGGCTCCGGCGTCTCTACCAACAGAAGTGCCGTCTACCCCACAGCCGATGGGGTCAGCACCATCTCCTATGGGAATGGAGTCAACAGCACAAGCTACACCTGGTTCAGGAGCTTTTGTTCTTGGAAGTAGCATGCCCTTGTTAGCATTGCTTGGTGGAATTGCATTACTGTTTGTTTAAGCTTGCTGGTGACCGCAGGCTGCGAGGCTGGGATCATTTTGATATTAGCCTTACTCGGATGTAGATTGTGATAAACCCTCATTTGTGTATTCTTTTGTCATTTCTTTTTTTCTATTTTTTGTTTACTTGTTAACTATTGTTGGAGCAGCATTTTGTGACTTGTGAGGGGAGAGTCACGAGGGAGGTCGTTTATGGAGATTTATTTATGCGACAACTCTTTAGTTGAATAAACGAGAGGGAGAGAGATTTGTCATTGTGCTTTCAGTGTATTGGATTTTTAATACGGGCAAAGTGTAGAGTCCACTTATAAGAATTTGGCTTGGGTCAACTATTGTCCAAATAATTAGAACTAGTTGTTTGGATAGTTGACCCTTACCACTTATAAACCCTTTAACATTTTCATGTTTAGTTAATATGGGACACTCTAAAACTCCCCCTCAAGTTTAACTGGGACTAAACATCTAGTTGTCAATTGAAATATACAAAGTGGTAACCGGACTGGGCCGCTGGGACTGGACATCTAGACGGACAACTGGAAATTTAATAATTCGGACCAAACCTGCTCTGATACTATATTGGATTTTTAATATAGGCAGAATATAGAGTCCACTTATAAGAATTGAGCTTGAGTCAACTATTGTCCAAATAACTAAAACTAGTTGTTTGGATAGTTAACCCTTATCACTTATAAATCTTTTAACATTTTCATGTTTAGTCAATATGGGATACTCTAATACGGTATTATTTCACTTTTACTTCACTTGATTAACAAAAGAGCTCATCTTTGAACGAACGGCCGGTAGAGTAATTGAAGAAGTTACACCTCAATATGGCGAGATTTAGTTCCCAGCCAAATGGAACCAACCCAACAACTTAATGGCTGTGGACATCAATTTTACACTACTTCACTGCATGTATCTTTTAAGATTCACATACCGATGTGAAAAAGGAGGCAATAGACCAAGCTTACTTTAAAATCACTACTAGCAAGAGCCATTAGGTTAAAGCATGTGAGAAAGGTGGGTGGGGGGTAGATGGAGGCTAGAGATGAGGACAAGGAGTCCCACTGGTGGTGGGCATGGGAATAGCAGAGGAAAAGGATTTAAGTGGTAGCTGAGAATGTTAAAATTATGAGGTGGTGATAGCTTTTGGAAGTGGGAAGCTGTCCTCCTTTAATGAGTGTAAATGAAAGATAAAGAGTTTCAGTTGCAAAGAGAGGTTGGTGAAAGGGGACTATAGGTGGTGGAAGCATAACTATGGAAAGTTGTAGTGTGCTCAGGTGGTGGGGCTATATTAGACAAATGTACAGCTTAAGTAGTGAATCAACGTGCACATGCTCTAGTAGCCCACCTCAAAGAGTTTGGATCTTTTGTTCAATTTTATAGTGTTTTATTCTGTTTTATGAAATTTTAGCCATTTATTTATGCGGATTTCGCATAGATCTCGCATAAATAGATGCGGAATCCGCATAAATAAATGACTGAGATTTATAGGATAAAATAAGACATCATAAAATTGGACAGAGGATCATGTCTCCACCACGGAGTGAAGATATTTATGGTCTAAGCTTTGTCTTAACCACAAATGTTACAAAACAAAATAAATAAATAAATAAATAATAAGAAAACAGGAAGTGATTGCCATTCAAAACAATTAAGCTTAAGTTTTTCAACGTAGAAAATTGGGGAAAATAGTTGCATTATAGAAAAGAAAAAAGTTATTATATGACCATCATAGTTATATAAACTAAATCATCTTTATATATTAATAAAATATTTTCATAATATGTACAAATATTTTAGTTTATAATATCCATAGTGATGGTCACCTATGTTTTTAACACAAGTTAAAAACATAATTAGAATAGTTATATTAGGGCTTGCTTCTGACGCAAAATAGACTAACAGGCAAAGAAAGCCTGATGATAATGACTCTGTTGCTCCCGTGTGTAATTTTAACAATAAGTTATTATCTCTCTAACTATGTTAAGTTTGCAGGTAACTGATGATTTAT
Source organism: Erythroxylum pedicellare (assembly GCA_027563575.1). NCBI lineage: Eukaryota > Viridiplantae > Streptophyta > Magnoliopsida > Malpighiales > Erythroxylaceae > Erythroxylum > Erythroxylum pedicellare. The sequence goes on from JAOQMP010000005.1 coordinate 15,294,853, forward strand.
GAATTGAAGGCATGACTACTCCCATATACCCCATCAGGGGCTGGGAAAAACGTTTGATATTTTGAGTTTTGAAGTCTCTTATTATAATATTGGATTCTTTCTTTTCACCAAATCATTGCCAATGTTATTATTCGAATCTATTAATGTAATTACTTCTTACTAACCTTTCATGATCTTCTCCTAAAGAAATAGGAACGCATTCATTTTTTTGCAACGGGATTGTAGTTATCTCATCCCAAAGATGAGAGGGGTCGGTTCATTGGTAAAGTAATATATATAGAAATTAAAGCGAAAGGCATTGGATTCCATTGAAAATGAAAGGTAACAATAACAAAGAATCGCAGGAAAGAACTTTTAATCTTCTCAGCCTTTTGTGGTTTGTTTTTCTCCACAAAAGGGCATTTCCTATAGCAAAGTGGAAACAATATATACGTAGATAACAAATATTCGCTATGCTCAACATTACAAGAAATATTCAATTCACAGAAGAACTTTCTATTTAGTGATGGAGAAGAAAATTAGTAACAATAACAAGCATATGGTCAGGCTACTTGATAAAGTCTATCATATCCAGTCATAATTGTGCACATAAATCTTCTTTCTATTTAGGCTGTAATAGTACGAAATTTGAATTCTTCTTCCGATTCGAGCCATAACTGTCCAAGGAATCTATTGATCCTGCTAAATTCAACCATCATCAAGGTATTGGAAGAATATCGAGCGTGAACACTATAACACTTAAGTTAGTTACGTATCTTCATATATAGGGTATGCTTAAGAATGGATAAATTATATTTTAATTTGAAACTTTCAATTTTATAATAATATTCAAAATTATAAATTATATAAATAACAAATACACAAATTGGATTGCAAATATAGTCTATTGTTCACTTTAACGTTGACGATACGTACGTGGAGTGCCACATAATTTATCCGATACTGATTTGTCACACGTATTATAAATTAATTGAAAATGATTTGATTTTCGATTAGATACAACTAGTTTAATTGGAGCAACAAGTTTCAAGAACAGTCGGAACATTTCATTTTTAAGTAGACGAGTCATTTTCTTTTCTCCAGTAGTGTTAGATCAATTATGTATTAATCAATAGGGTTAAATTTGTAGGATCTCCTATGGTTTTACATACTATCAAAGTGATTTCTGACCTTTAAAAACGATCAATAACTTCTCTATGATTTTGTTTTTGTAACATCCATAACTATAAATTGTAGTAACCTTCTCACTCGTACTTGTCTATGCCACGCATGTACCTACTAGAACTACTATTGAGGAAACCGTGACTCCCTCTTCCCCTAAGCTAGCAATGGGCCACTGGTGAACCAAAACAAAACTCCTAATGCATTGCCTCCTAAGCCTTGTTTAATTTAGAAGCTGGTTGTGAGTGATGCCACTAAAATCAACTTAGAATATTGCCCTCCTTTAATGAAAGGTGGCAAAACACTGGTGTGTCCTATAATTGAGGTTTTTAAAGCTACTGCAAGGAGTTAAAATGCTACAATAGTAGGCTTCTTTATTGGCAAACGCCCTCCTTCCCTTTCATCAGTTATTGGTCACTTGAGCACTAGAGGAATAGAGCTCCGATGGAGGTATTGCTGTCAGCAGAAGACAACTTATTTTTCAGATTCTTATTTCAGATTCTTAACAAAACTTGAATCTAAACATGTACTTGAAGAGGAAACTTAGCATCTTGGTAAACACCTAATTTTTCTCCAGGTTTGGAAACCGGCTATTAACCATGATAAGACTAAGCTTGAAAAAGCATCGATTTGGATCAATATTCATAATGTTTCCTTAGAGTATTGGTAATCACTGCAAAAAGAAGAAAAACCAGGTATGCTAAAGTATGTGCAAGCGTGGCATTAGAAAAGGAGTCATTTGGTATAATTCCCTTTATGAGATTAGGGGAAAATGACTTCTCATATGAGGACTCCATTATAGTTTCCTGTCAATGGAAACCTACCTTGGTCTAACAAGGTAAGACTTGGAGAGCTACTACTAGGTTATTTTCAAAGGGTGATTACGGTGAATTAATAGAGATAGAATCTCAAAAGAATGAGTCTAGTCCTAAGGATCCTATGAAGGTGAACTCAATGGCTGGAAATACTACTAAAGGTTATGGATGAGGAACTTAATATATGAGGAGGAATTAGGAAAATTACAACTTTAAAATTATGTGCTTGTAGCTCCAACAAACACTAATAATATTAATGAAAGTGAGAGCATGAAGGGAAAGGAAGATGACATGTCTACAATTGAGCTGGTAATAGACAAGGACAAAGATTTAGATAGTAATGTTAGCTGGAATCATCACGCTAACTTAAAGGAAAACATCCCAAAAAAAATTCTAGAAGAAAGTGCACAGTCTAATATTCCATTTAATAAAGGAATAATGAAATTTAGAAGTGTGAGAAAAAGGAGATGAATTAGGAAAAATAGATCTAAGGGATGTAAATCTACCTCCCTTTAATTGTGTCTATTACATTGTGGAACATTAGGGGCCTCAATTACCCCAATATCTTCAAGGATTTTTTTTCAAGAATATCAAGCTAATCATTTTGATTTCTTGGAAGCTAAACTTAGTTTGGGCAACCTCTTGAGAAGAAAGATCTTAGACAAGCACTGATCCTTCTAGTATAATCACCAGTATTATCATTATAGGAGACTAGTTATTATAGATTTTGATATAAGGAGCGTCAACACTAATGTTCTTCGGACAAATGATAAGGTTATTCATTCTTATGCTTAGTTTTTGTAAGATAATAAGGCATTTTATATTACTTTTTTGTACGGATGTAATCTGGCTTTTCAGAGCAAAAGCCTATGGAACAATTTAATTATTTCAACCTAAGATACATTCCTAGGCCCTTGGATAATGCTTGGAAACTTTAACAATACTATATAAAGATTAGTGGTTGAGGGGAATGCTAACTTGAGGAACTATTGATAGGTGTGTTGTGTTTGATGATTGTTGATTAGGGCAATAATTTGAACTTTATGCGTGTTTTAGGGATATTTAATGTGTTTGGATGATGAGTTAAGATAGGGAACTTCAAGAAAAGTTGAAGAAGTTGGAGGAAGAGAACCGTCATGGTCACGTAGGATTGAAACTAACGTAGTTAGGGATCCTCTATCATAATCATACAAAAGTGCAAAATCATGAAAATGCATGCAGATAAGAGATAGTGCATGTTCGTGCATGTGTGTATGATCGTGCAAAGGTAGAATTTCTAGGTCATGAGATTTTTGTATTTTTGGTGATTGTGGCTATTTCTGGAACAAAAATAAGTGAGAAAATCTTAGAAAAGCCCCAAAAGGATTAATAAGTGTTTAAGGCAAATAAAAATGCCAAAAGAGGCAACTAGAACATCTAATAAGGAGATCAAAGAGGTAAAAATTCCAAAAAACATAGCTGCAAAATTTTCCAACTCAAGGACAAAAGAAGAATACATCCAAGATTCAATATTATACTCTTTACTTTTTTTTCCTTGTTCTTGGATGATGATTATGAACAATTGTGGATTTATTTTATCCATGAATTACTAAATTTGTTTTAAGAATTACTCTCAAATTGTTTTGTTAAACTTTATGTTCTTAATTTAACATAAACATACTTTATGGTGATTATTGTTTAATCTTTGATATGAATCGGGAGATCAGGTTAAAATTTATGTTATGTTACATGGAGAGAAATAGTATCATAATTGACCTCTAAGCAACAAATCAATAAACAATTGAAGAGAGATACTAATTGTTTGATAGTTACCCGTAGGATTGCTTCAATTCCAATTGAATAGTTAGGAAGAGTTTTGAGAGATCGAGAGGTCCTAATTTAATTCTTATCTATTTTAATTGGAATTACTTAGTTAGATCTTGAGAGAGGGCAATCATAGCTTTTTGATATATATGGTCAACTAATATTAAATTAAGAAGGCGAGGTAAAACAAAATAAGGACAAAAATAATTTCTAAGTTATTATCATTGATTAATTGTAACATCGGACTTTCTGAGCCCTTTTGTGATGTTCTGTATTTGGAGATACTACTGTATATTGATATATACATGGTTGTATATGAGTTCAAAGATGTATTTGAATCCTTTTGGTGCATATGC
>JAOQMP010000005.1:15317453-15337907 GCA_027563575.1 Erythroxylum pedicellare
AACTTCCCCAATGAATGTTTGATAATGATTACAATTTTATGTCGAGGATCCATAATAGCATGATAACATCGGTGACCTGATACCAAGGTATTTTCTCATTGATTTTTCATATTTAATTATTGCTTTCGATTTGTGATTTTATTTTTAATCTCGCTAGCCTTTACCGCTAAAAATTTCTCGTGGGAACGATATCCACTTACCACTACTACATTAAATTGTATTAATCGAAGTGATTTCTTTTGAATTTGGTTGCAGGCGACAGCAGTACTATATGTTACTTAGATGTTTGTGTCATAAGTGAGCTAAACTTTCTTCTACTAAACCATGTTTAATACCAACATTTAATGCAAGGCCAACAAACTCTCAACAAAAATATCATCAAACTTTAATTTGTATAAACCATCACGAAACTAATAAAATTGTTATTGTTAAATAAAATGCAAAATTCATTTCAAAACTTAAAGTAATATCCAACTTTATCAAGTTTAGAAAAAGAAATCAAAAATTGAGAAATAGTAGGAACATAAAGTGTTTGGAAAAGATATAAATGATGTCTAATACCTAAATTCAAATGATAAGTCCTAATGGCTTCAACTTGAGCTTTGATTTTAATTACCCAAAAATATAGAATTTTCATTTGATTTTATGGTTTGGGTCAGGAAGAATCCCTGCATCATATTTAATACATAATTGGTAAAACTAAATTCAATTCATCAAGTATTAAAGAAAAAATTTGTAAAGTTTGATTTAAAATGTATAAAAACACTATACTTATGTTTCTTTTCATACCATGCCATATTAATACATAAAAATGCTCATTAATTGTTTCACAAATGTCACCTTCCATACAATTGTTCGATTTCATTCCCTTTTATGAAATGCTATCCCTTTTTCTATATTAACTCCTTTAAGTTGACTTTAGGCTTGCTAATCCTAATTACAATGCCTAGTTATAGTTTCAAAGTACATTGCATATAATTCATTTTCCATTTCAAGTCTTATGTTACCACACTAGGCATTTTCTTTAGATTCCAAGGTATTAACGAAGTCTCACTAAGATCCCTAAGAGACATTTCATCAAACAAATTCATAGGTAACTCGAATTATCTCAAAATAATAGCAAAACCACTGCATTTTTTATTATTTACCAACAACAACACATTCAAACAACAAATAAACCAACAATTCAACATAAAAATGCATAAATAGCTTGGTTTAACACATCAAAACAAAACCCACCCACCCTCCGAGATTCATATATATAACCATTTAATAGCTTCGGTTTTTGGAGACAAAATAAACTCAACAGTTTTGTTACCTAAAAATGATGCACGATGGACCAAAGAAAGCAAAAATCGATGATGGAAGCATGGGAGGAAGAGGGACCAACGACGTTGATGGTGGGAAGAAGAGAGAAAATAATAGAGGGGAAGGAGAAGCGGGCCTTCTAGATGGTTAAGAGCGTGATTAAAACGACTTCATTTGGTTAAAACCAAACGACATTGTTATAATTTATGAAAAATTTGATAGTTACCAATAGAATCCGTCAGTATTTTATCAATGGAACTATGGTTTCGTCAGTATTTTAGATGCTTATTTTTTCCGCCAGCCATTATCGACTACTTTTAAGACGGACTTTACTTTTCTGTTGCTATATTCCGTAAGGAAAGTCGTGGAGATAATTTATCTCTATGTTTACCGACGGATATTTTGGTAGTTGCAAAAAATAATTTTTCTGACAAATTTACCAATAGAAAATCATTTTCCATCACGAATTTACTACGTAATGTTTTTTGTCGGTAATGTGTTAGTTTCTTGTAGTGTAATGGCAGAATTTTGTTTTCTAAAAACCAATAGGAGCACTATAATTAAAAAAAAGAAAGAACAATGACATAATTGTAATATTCTTTAAACTAGTGATGGAATCGTCACTGTTTAAAACTCAGTGACAGAATTATAAACTTCTTTTAAAATAGTGGCAGAATCATAATTTTTTTAAACCAGTAACAAAATTGTAAATTTTTTGCTAAAAGTAGTAGACAAAGATATAATTAAGCAATCATCTTCGACTTTGAGATGGGTCATATGACTTTCTCACCTTCTGGTAAGTGAATTCTAATGATTTTATAAGGGTTTTGCTTCTCTACTCAAAACAAAGAGTTACATCTCATCAATTTATATATATAGAAAACAGATCAAATTCTTAATGAGTTACAATGGTCATTTGTTGAATCACTTCCATGACTTAAAACCCGTAAATATAAATAATAAAGAAAAGGGTAAAAGGTTTATAGCATAAAGCATTTGACTGATATTCGCATCAATATAAGCAAATTCAAAGGAAAAAGAGAGTGATTTCAAATAATAAAGAGAAATTATATGTTAAAAGTACAACAAGATTTGATACCACATTTAAGTGAATAACATTAAAGGGAATATGGCTTAATTATCTAAAAGAAAATGTTAATTGCATAATCTTAAACATATAGTTCTCACAAGATAATACGTAGATACATACCTGTAGTATTTGTTTAAATCGTTAAGTCACAAACCTATTTCTGAACAAATTAATATTTATTCCTTAATCCTCTTGTTTGTGGATGCTTTGATTAATTTTTATTCCTTAACCCTTTTGTTTATAGATGCTTCGATGAATTAATTAGTATATGTTCACTGTAAACCCTATATGGTAGAGAAAGAACCAATTCATATATTTTATAATTTAATCTGATACATATATCACATAAGTGAACGAATGGTCATGATTGTTAAGCTACTTAATTTTTAATCGGGTTGAAGCATAACAAGCTAACTCAATATTAGGCCATATTATAACAGTAGAATCTCAAATATATTAACGCGATTTGATTTTACTTATATAACTAATTTATATCTTAATTTAATAAATATTGAAATAAGATTAAAGAAATATTAATTCCATATTCAATAAACTCTTATATAATTATGTTTTTTGTAGATTACATCAAATTTCATGATAAAATGAATATTATTTAGAACATAATTTTTATGTAATTTAGCAATAAAATAAAACATGATATCAAAAGTTTAGAGATCGTTAATCTATTTTAGGTTATAATAAAATAAAAATTATGTATTAACAAAATTTATTCATAAGTGGAGTTAAAATGTATAACATTATTATTAGATTAAAAGATATAAACCTCTTTTAAGGTTTTAAAAAAAAATGAAAATCTCATAGTCTTTAAAATTCTTAAAAACCTTTCTTATAGTTTTTAAATTTTTAGAAAAAATGTTCTCTTAAACTTCGATTATAAACAACGGCAAAATACATATTATTATATACATACTATTTAAAAGTTGCTAATATAGTAGTCAACTTAACTCTTAAACCCTACGTGAACCAATTAAATTCAAAATTGAATTAATAATTTAAGATAATTATAATAAATTATTATTTTGGATCATGTTTAATTAATTTATTTAAGTTGACTGTTTTGTAAATAATATTTAATTGGTTCATGTGTAATATTTATATTACATGTGTTTTGTCATTATTTTTTAACTAAAGTCTAAGAAAAGGTGATGTTTTTGAAAAATTAGAAATTATAAGGAGTTTGTTTTTGAGAAATTTAAAGATTAAGAGATCTTTTAAAAAGAATTTAAACCACATAAAAGTCTCGTAGACCTTGTTTGGTAAATGGTTGATCAGTTATATTTTGGCATATTGGGAGATATTTAGTTATTTGACCATGACAAATCGCTGATAATCATACTTGGTAATCAATTAATTAAGTTGACAGATTGAACCCAATTTGTTATTTTTGAAAATGATCCTATGAGTAGCGCTTTGCTCTAGAAATTGAAAAATTAGGGGACTGAAAACAATTGCGTTTAAAAGTTATTATAAACTACTCAAGTTGCCATCTTTTATTATTGCTTTCCCTTTACCAAACTTCAACTCAGATTAATATGGAGAAAGAAAGCAGTAGTAGTAATAATAATGTTAATAATAATTTTATTATTATTATTATTATTATTATTATTATATATGTTCTATATTTTTATTTGAGTTATAAATTTAATTTTTGTGAAATTAATATCGAAATTCTAAATTTTAAATTCTTATGAGAATATTCAAATAAATACTAAAATATAATATTCATGTTCTTATAAATTTTTTTAAGGTCATATTCGTATAAGTCATTTTATACATAAATAACTAAAATTTTAAATAAACAGCTGGTGTTATCTATTGATATAATTCACTGTCAGCTAGCTGCTGATAAAATTAGCTAACAACTAATACAATTTGTTGATTGCCAAATAAGGTTATAATTTAAATTCTACGATAGTTACTGTCATATTAATTTCCTACTTCAACATGACAATTATCAAGAATATGGGAGGAGTGGGGTACTGGGATCCCTTTAAAAATTATGTTAAAAGATGAAAAACATGTTTAATTAAATGAAAAGTTTACTCGATTTTGTAATAAAGTTGAATTTTACCATTCCATGTAAGGCTTGCCTCATTTACTATCTAAAACAAATAAAAAGCCGCGGCGGGTGCTAGCATAGCGGATCCTTTAAGTTATCAGTTTAGTAATTTTTACAATTTTTGCTTGTATTGGAAAACTCAATAAAACAACCAGTAAATGCATGACATGCAGTAGTAGGTACCAGATATCTATTTTAGAGCATCATTTATTCAGATAAACATGCTGAAATTTATCTTCCGTCAGTGAAATAACAGACCGAAAGATTCAGTCAAGTGGATGGTTCTGTTCCCATTTTAATGATATAATTTTGAATTTGTTTTTTTTCCCTAAGAATTGTTCCATTTATTTCTTAAAATTTAATATTATGTTCATAAAGTTCTGTTTCATTCTCGTAATTTTACAAACTCGAATATTTTTGTTTCGATCTCGTGAAGTAATTAGCTCAACAGACTATAGTCTCGGCTACATCCAGTAACTCGGAAGTCCTGATGGGTTAAATCTAAAAACAATCCCATTTAACTCGTCATTGTTTCAGTAGATGCAAAGCTTTAAGGCAACAAATTAATTCTTTTTTGGTTAAAAGTGATTCTACACGACAAGCTATACTCATGCTTAATCATCAGTGAACGAAAAGATTCCAAAGCAATTTTACACAATCTTCAAAATGTAACATAGGGATATAACAGTAAGTCCCGAGAAACAAGAAGTATCAATAATCAATGTCCAAACCCATACATTCGTTTCATCATTATTCTATGAGAACGGAAAAATGAAACACACTGCTTACGTGCCAACACGCTTTGAATTAACTTGCAAATCTCCTATTAATTCATTAATTAGGTACTGATAATTATGTTGAACTCGGGAGAATTAGGAACCGCAATCGCTAAAACAAGTCCGTCTTTAATGGAACCAATCCAATACGAAACACAAGCAGGTTTGTTCTCTTCATGGAAAGCTATCCCGTTGATGCCAAGAACATCCCAACTTGAAGAAACCAATTTAGGTCCGAGTTTGGAAGGGAGCATTTCAAGGTCATGTTTCTTGCAAGTTCGTACTTTGGTGACCATGGTTGATTCTTTGACGACCAGAAAGAACTCTGAAGGCATTTCAGTACCCAGTTTGGATTCAGCTTCCTCGATAGAAAGCCGCAATGCGTTCTTCAAATCAACGCTTTCGCTTTCCGTCCTGAAGATCATAGTTTGGCCTGAGTTCTTGCTTGGGGTTTTGGTGATGGTCCATTCTGGAGAGGAACTCGCAGGTTTGAGATTTGGTAGATAAAATATAGGTAGCTTGACGACTTCATTTTTGGAGACTACATCTCTGTGCATTTCTGCCCATTGTGAAATGAAGTTTTGTGCGATAAAAAGGTCTGCTAAAAGAAGGCTACAGCTTATTCCGATGGAGTATCCCCCGCACTGGAAATTAGTCACCTGCAAAACACACATCACAAGGAATAATTAAGAAGTTGATGTACCCTTTAAACTAAGCTGAACCTGTGTTAGGGTTGTAGTAATACCTCAGTATATTGCAAGTTCTGAATATTTATATATTTATTTTTAAAAATTAAGAAAACAGTGAATCTGCATGGAATGTTCATAAAATTTATGCAAAAACATGTAGTTCACTGACCTGAACATAGAATAGAGGAGAAAATTGAGGATCTTCTTCATCAAAGTTCTTCCAGAGAACAAGCTCAGCTTCCAACTTCTCTCTGTCCTTCGAGTCCAGAAATTCTTGTAGCTTTATTGGAATCTTTGCCTCAATAAGCCTAGCACCACCATCATTGGAAACAATCTCTAGCTCTCCGTTGCCATGTTCAACCCTCCGTAGACGTCCACTGAGTATAGGGTGCTCGACCAAAGTTCTCATTAATGACTCCTTAAACCACCCAGCAACTACCCAACCAGAATTCTCCTTCACAGCCCCATTATAGTAAAGGACTATGTTGAGACAACCCTGGAAAACGCAAGTGGCGTCGGTGTCCACGACGGAGACTTGCCGTGTCTGCCGTGGCTCGGTGACCCTGAGGGGTGGCACACTTTGAATAGCCGCAATTTGGGATTTATGTACATCATTGCAACTAATGCCATTGAGCATTGCCATATTTAGGAGCACAAGAACAACTCTAATTGATAGTTACATATTTATAGGGATATGCTATAATGTTTTGCCTCTTCTTTCCCAGTTGACTATAGAATAATTGACCAAAAAGAAAACGTAAGAAAAGAAAAAATGGAAAGAAAATTTCCAACTTCATATTACATTGACAAGGACATACCCATTTATTAACAGCGATGTGTCGATTCAGCATTGGTTGATCAATAAAGTTTATACGGGATTGGTTTGCTGTTACACCTAACTGGCTGCGCTTGAGTTATGAGAGATAAGGGAATTGGTTAACAGAATAGGAGCACTAGTTAGGACTGGGCCTCATACTATTCCTTGACATTTTCTTTCACTCCTAACCTTTACATGTCATCACACCAGTTGGTTCTTAGACTGCATCTAGGGGTTATCAAATCCAATAATATATTCAATCTAGGGGTCATTTCTCGATTCTTTTGCCTACCTGATCACGTTCCCTTCTGCTTTCTTGCTCGCCTACTATTAATTACACTTAATTTCCTTGCCCCGTTGTCAATGAATAACCATTTATCTAAATCAATCTTGGTTGCAACTATCATATCAGAACATGTTTGAGAATGTTAGATTAATCAAATGGCAATGAGTTTAATAGGATTCCCATCTGCCCAATCAATGAATAGTTGTACGCTCTTGATCTTTCTCTTATCAGGCACTAATTACCAGGGTTTTTGTTATTTCCTTTGCGTACTGAATTTATTGTTTAATAATTCTTAGGTAAATATCTTCCCAGTGCAAGAAAAGGATAATATTATATATATACAAGCTGAATTCATAAATGGTGTGATCGGTATTATAATTGGGGAAAAGAAAACTTGTGAAAAAAGATTTGTTCAAAGGACACATTCCTTCATTTTTTTTAATTGAAGTGACAGTAATTTAAATACAAATTTGACAAAAATATATCTCCAATAAAGGTTAGAGATGGAACTTTTGTATTTAAACGTGATACAATGCTATTAATATCAATGATAAAAAATACTGGATCGGATTAGCTAATTTGACCGGATTAAATACAAACAAGACTAATTTACAATTCAGTTTTTACTTTTAATTGTTGAGAGTAAAAACCACCCGTTTAACCATAAATTGAGCTAGTTTTTTATCTGTCACCTCTCTACTTTGGTTATTATTGTGCTAAATAAGTTCTAAAATACATAAGCTATCTTACTTGCAAGTATACGAGTTAGTTATAGTAGATTACCTAAGGTCGTCTCTTAAGGAGGTGAAATTAGTTCACTCAAATTAATCTTGAAGAAAAATAAAAATAAATGCAAACATCTATCCCAATTAGTTGAGTAAAGGCTTTAAAGAAAATTATGCAATTAGACTAAAAAGTAGACTTATTTTACCGGAAGCAAAAACGAATTGATTAATTGATATGAAAACTCTTGAGAATTAACTTCATTAATTTTATCTCCTACGCATGATGAAAGTGAATTAATTACATAATTGTCTATTGAGTTCTAAAATCAATTGAAATAGCAAACTAATCTAACATTCGTATTCAACAGGTTTATCCTCCAAATTAAATATTAAGACTAACTAATAATTACCCACTTAAGTTAATATATTTCTAATTTATAATTTAAGCGTCTATAGTTTTTAGTTCTATATTAAACTTCTTCTCTTGATGCTCCGTTTAATACCAAAATGATGTAAAGTTTGATCATGTTAGTACATCCAATAAACTTAGAAAATATAACAATTAATAAGACAATAAAATAGCCCCTTCATCATGCGTAATCAATTAAATTAGCTATATTAATCCTCAAGAACAAGTAATTAGCCTATTATAGAATAAACATAGTTCATCATCTTCAAATAATTCAATCTCATTTTCAACTATAACATAGAAGTATCAAACAAATAAAACCGTGAATAAACCAAAATGAACTATCGATTAACAGAGTAAGTGGCAATTAACTAACAAAGCAAATACCAAAGTAATAGAGTAAATAATGCAGTAGGTATAAGATATGATTAGCAAACAAAAGGATTGTTTGTGTGAGGGAATCGAAGCTGGGTCTTCTGCCAATCTACTCACTCTCTAGCATTGGCTTTCATCTTCTGCCTTTGCTCACTCTCACCCAGCAGATGCTCCCATTGGCTTCAGCTCTGCTGTTCTTCTGCTTCACCCGACTAGTTCTTTCTCCTCTTATTCTCTACCACCAACTTCTAGTGTCTCTCATTTTCGTTCCAGCCTCTTTTCTTCATTTTTCTGTCTGTGTGTGAGTCTACCTCCAACATTCTTTGTTTTATATTTGTAGTGGAAGGCTCAGTTTAGGTTTTCGTACCATCAACCCTGTAGATGACATGTAATATTAAGATAATTAAAGAAAATTCTGTTACACCCGTGACTGTGGGAGTCACCCGTGACTGTGGGAGTCACAACCCTTATCACACCCGTGACTTGCATGATCACAAATGTGACTCATTTTCATACATAATTAACATATAATTCACTCTTTCATGCATAAGTCATGCAATCTTTCATTCTTTCACTGATAATTTTTCTTGTTTTCATGCAACATTCACAAGACACTCCATTCAACATTCATGCAATATTCACTCCATTTTTACTAAATTCATTTCATCTTAGGATTAAAACACAATAATTTGTAACCAAAATCAAGATATGAATGCAAGAAAAATCTACAGAAATTAGACACAATAGTTATCTAGAGAGATCAGAATCCAAAGAATAAAATATAACTAACCCACCAAACCCATTTTCACTAGTTTTGACTCAGCTGTTAAAGAAAGAAACTAAGATATACCCAAATGAGAAAGCATTAAGGAGAGCACAGGCGTACCATGGAGTAAAAGCTTTATTGGTCTCTATGAATAGACGAACAATTAAAAGCATGAGGAAGAGAATATAACTTGAAAAGAGAACAAAATATGGAAAGAAAACAAGAAAAAAGAAACCACCACGGGAAAGAAAGAGAAACAATGTCTTTAGTATGAAAGACAAACAAATGAAGAGAAAACCTATTGTGAAGCTTTTAAGAAGGTATAAATCACTTTATGTGAAAAGACAAAGACAGATTTTTAAAAATCTAAGCATATACAACCTAATGTTCAAATTGATTTAAGGTTATTTGACAAAGTTTAGAGATTGTAGTTTCAAATTTGTTATTTTGTTTTTTCCTCCTAATTTCTCAAGTTAGAAATTTCTTTTATTGTCCACGTATATTCTTGCGGTTTAAACAAAGCAATATAAATTAAATTCTATCTAGACCAATTAGAGGCAAGCGTACCTTGTTGACAAGCAATATAAAATGGTAAGAACCAAATATGGTACCCAAGGAATTCAAACACCCTAGACAATTAAATTAAACAATGCAAAATTACTCAGACGATTAAGAATTTATTGATTTCAAAATAAAATAAAATAAGTTAATCAAGGAAATATGCAAGATGTAAGGTATAAATTAAAAATGACTAGTCTTAATCAAATGACAAAAATTGGGTAAGGTATTGGATTTTAATTAGATTAGACACTAAAACTTGTAACGGTGGATTGATTTAGGATTTACTTCACTTAAACAAGTCGAAACCAATGTTAAGAGGAATTCCCTTCTCTTCTAAATCTGAGTTACCTACTTGGTCCATAAATAATTTGGAATAAAAGGCATTCAATACAAGAAGCTTAAAATTAAGTTCGTTAATCCTAGGTATCCTCACACAATATCCTAAGGTTGGTCTACGTTTTAGTCTCAAGTATATCGCTTGATTAATTTTTTGACAAATTAAATCACATTGGTTATGGCATTCAATCATCTAAGGCCTTAATCTAGGCGATCAAGCGAAATTAGGACTAAATATGCATTCAATCAAGCAAAAACCAATACCTCAAAAATTGTCCTAATCTAATATCAATCCTAACCTCAACCAAAAAGAACTTATAAATATTCATCAATGTAACACAAATCATGGTCATAATATATATTTGCATTGATTAAATCCACAAAAATTAAAACAAATAAGGAATAAAAACAAATTAAAAATAGACAATTGTTGTTATCCAAGAAATTCTCCACTGCCGACATCTTCTACAGCTGTTGCATTTTCTCCACTGCCGACGTCTTCTACTTCTACTATGTTTTCTCTCCTACCTCCTTACTACTGTAGCTAATGTGACAAATAAATGGTTGGTCCACCCTCCTATTCACGCCCTCTCTCCAACCCGCAACTATCTACTTCGTTCCTCTACTTTCTCTTGTCTTAGCCAACGTTCATGTTCCTCCCTCTGTTGCTAGCTCTCTCCTTCGTTCCTCTACTTTCTCCCATCGCTAACTTCTCTTTTTTCTTTCCTATGTATTAATGTGACAATTAAGGTTTTTGGTCCACTTGTTATTCATGCACACCCCTCTCTTATTCATGCACAACCTGCTCTTCTTCTTAGCCAAAACGTTAACGTTTTTAGGTGGCGTGGGTCTTCCTTTAAGAGGCTTTTCTTGCTTTATGTACAAATTTAATATATGCCTAAAATAAAATAAATAACTCTTAATTAGTGAAATTAAAACATTAAATGGATAAGAGTTTAGCAAACTATGTATCTAAATCAATATAAAATGCTCATTAACAATACCCCCACACTTGAATTGTTGCTTGTCCTCAAGGAACTTACTTGGATCACAACCAACATATTTTGTCATTTCATTTTTAATGAAAATCAAGTGTTTGCAATTCCTTAAACTTCAAAAAACTCAAGTATCAAGCTACTATATATATCATAAGCTTTTTATCAATGTATATAAATAAAATCAAAGGTAGATATCCTTGATCAAAAGTAAGCATTGTAACATCTTGTCCACATATTAAGAGTTAGAACCCAACAATATGGTATAAGTGAGATCAATGAGAGATTTGAAAAATCCATTTCGTGCTCATACATATTATTATCATACACGCACGTGAATTCATATACAACTGCACATATATAGCTCTTACCTGAGTGTCATTTGCTGAAACTAAAAAGTTATTACGATAAAACCAACTCCATTAGATTGCATTCCTCGATCCCCAAGTTTTATTGCAAATCCTGCTACAAGCTGCTGGTAATTTCGATGCGATCAATTCCCATACCATACATGAGCTGCATAGTTAGAAATACCACATAAAACAAGCACAAATTTACGCATAAACTTTCAGCGGTTCTATCTTTTTTAAGCAAGTGAGAAGATGCGAGAAAATTGTAATTAGAAACTGTAAGAGAAAAAAAAAGGCCTTAAAAAATTGAGGGTGGGGATGATTAAGAATATAGACTGCTAGAACTTACCGAAGATATGACCTACAATAAAAAATATTAAGTACTAGAATGCAGATAAAGGATTCTTCATAGGTTGCATATAACTGGAACTCTCTAGATCTTACATGTCAACAACTTTCTTACTGGGTTGTTTTTGTTGTGGTATCTTTCATAAGCAAGTATGAGTTATTACCATTCATTTAGTTTGTACTTAATTTTTCATTGTTATCAATATCCACCATTCCAATTATTAAAAAATAATTAATCAAAGGATGCTTGCAACTACTTTAGCTTGTGAAGCATTTATAATCTCTATCTAAAAGCTGAGGAAGTTGCCAAAAAGGTTCAACTACTACTTTTTACAAATTTATGATAATCTTTAATTTTTTTCAAAAGAAGAGCATATATATTTCGCCATAAACATGGATGCCATGATAAAGCCAGTATACTACGTCTATAATATCTTCAAATACAATCTCATAATAACCAAACTAGGTGTGCTACAATCTTCATTCCGTAAGTGGATTCATTTTACTAACAATATTCTTCATTTTAAAGACCATGGAGGTGTATTATGTTGGAAAATGGAGCAAACATGTTAGAGGAGAAATTAATTAAACTTGATTCATTTACTTAGTTCATGTATTTTTCTTATGTATGTATCTCTATTCTAAGAACTTATAATTTCTAAGAGTGATAATTTTAATAAGTTCATTGTATCTCATGTTTTAAGGGTGAGCCTAGGAGCAGCTGGTAAGGTTAATTCTTTTGGACCTAAAAAGGTCATATATTCGAGTCCCAAAAATAGGGTCTTTATCAAATGTAAAGAAAAGGCTACATACAATTGATGTCCTTCTCTGAACCCTTTCAAAGCGAGAAGCCTTGTACATTTGTATTGTTATTATTGTTGCTTTTGTATATAATGTATTATGAGGTATCTTGTACACCTATAAAAACCTCACGTACTTGAAACTAACCAAAGGAGATAAAAAATCAAAGCACAGTGAATTTACAAAGAGAGTTCGAGTGTTCTTCCTTCTTTGCTTATCTCCTAATTTTCTTTCAAATTGATATCATAGCAACGTTGTTTGAAAAATGTCTTACTTAGTTCTCAAGATGTTTGGGAGATGGTAGATATGAAGAACCAAAAAATAAAGGACTACTGAATCAAGCCTAAAGAAACACATTTCAAAGTAATCATAAAATGTATCAACAAGCTCTTAACATTATTCATGCGACATTAAAGGATGAAATGTGTGAGAAAGTTTCAAGTGCGACAAAAGCAAAACAAACTTAGGAGATTCTTCAAAATGTTCACAAAGTCTCAAACTTTGAGAGGTGAGTTAAATCCTTGCAAATGAAGGAGTTAAAATCAATTCTTGATTATTTTACAAGATTATTGAAAAATACCAATCAAATGAGGAGGCATGGTGAAGAATTAGAAGACACTTTAGTGTTGGAGAAAATTATTTGTATTTTTTGTTCAAAAATTGATCTTGTTGTTGTGGCTATTGAAAAATCCTAAAAGTTAGAAGCCATTACCATTGATGAATTACAAGGACCTTTACAAGATTATAAAGAAAGGTTGAAGAAGAAAGAGTTTCTATTTCAAGCACTTTAATTCAAGGTTTAATTAAAAGAAAAAGAGCAAGGGCCCTTTAAAGAACAACTTGTTCCATACTAACTTCTTCCAGGGAACCCTTAGGGAAGTAATCCTGATGAACTCTATAAAAGATTTAGTTATAAAAATTCTAAAATAACCTGCCAAAGATTCTTACCTCTTAATAACTACAAACCGATTTAACCTAAAGAGAACTTTTCTTTGTAATAATTCTCCATATACGCTTAGCTAACAAGGCTTTGTTCATGATCTAGAGAGATAAGACTACCAACCATCCCTCTTCTTTAAGTAAGAAGACATTTCTCCAGTAAACTTTAACATCATGTTTAGTCATTAGATTAATAGTCTACAAGAAATGAGCATGAAATGAGAAGCCCAGTATGTAACCTAGTTGTTAAAAACTAAGGAGATTAGCTTTAACCTTCCAGATAATGACAAAACATTACAATAAAGAAGTTTATCGATGCTTTTTATAAAATAACCTTACTTCCCTAACAATATAAAATATTCTGGTATGGTGTAATTTGGTGTAAGAAAGTTCTTCCAATAATTTGTTTCCTTATATGGCTTTTCTATAAGTAGACATTAGGAACATTAAAATTTTGAATTTCATCAACTTGTCTCTTACTTGATGCCATGCAAAGATAGTCAAGAATCTCTATCTCATCTAATCTTCAACTATATCTAATTATCATTCATGGAACAACATCTAATTATATTGTAAAGTTCAAGAAATAAGCCAATATTTTACAAAGCTCTTCATTAAGGTCAATCAAGGTAAAGGTATGTCCAATGTATAAAAAAAAAAACAATGCTTACTATTGCCTTTGGTAGCTTCATCTACTACATTTGGAAAGAGATAAATGCTAGGACTTTCCAAAAGAAGGAAAGAATTAAGGAGCATATGATAATGAAATTGATGGATTAAGGAACAATTTTTAGCAAATCAACTTCACATAGACTATGGACATAGAATGGCCTCCTTTTGGGATATATAAAGAGACAAATAACTTGATAAAATAATGGAGGGCCTTACAATGACTCAGAATTAACAAAATCAAGTTTCTGCTATAGCTCATATACTATTTCTCTTCCCAAGAAGATAGACACAATATAATAGATAAAGAAGTAGTCATTAACTAATATCTTAGAGCGTTCAAAATGAAAATTTTCATTTTTAAAATATTCAAATTAAATCTTCTAAGGAAGAAAAAGCAAACGAAGTCATATGTCCATCAGTTTTCTAACATGTTCTTGATGACATAGTAGGAATACTCTACTATCTATACCATAAATTATTTATCCCTCTTCATCTTCTGCCTCATTTCAATTGCTTGGAACTCATGTCTTATTTCCTTTCCTCTTTGGTAATAATATGGTTCTCTTTGGTGACCTTACAGTGCCTACCATTTTGCCTTGTAAGATTAATAAGCATAAAAAATGGAGAAACACTATTAAGCAAGTTTAATTCTAATAAAACCCCCAATATCTGCAAGTATACAAATCGTAAACTTGTAATATTAAAGGTATTGATCCTACAAGTATTTAGTGAACTAATTGAATCCTAATTTGTCTAAGGCCTAAAAGTGTAATTAAAATGAAAATACAAATGAGTAAAAAATTAAGCAATTGAATATGGAGATGGAAGTGAAATTGTAAAATTAAAATGAAGAAATCAAACTTGAGCACATCCAATTGACAATTGAAATTCAAACAAGGATGTCCTAGACTTTCAAAGAGTGGATTAGTCTCTCTTGAGATGTAATCACTAAGCCTTAAATCATAAATCCTAATTAAATTGAGTTACCGAACATTTAATCTCCTGATTAACAAAAAATCTATAACCTAATTAGTTCTTAGGCATTCCCATAAGCAACCGGGTCCTCATATGAGATTTCTCTCCACATAATTACCGATTTGATTATTTACATGGTCTATTATATTGTTTAACTCTCATTAACCAACCTAATCATTTTACATTTGGTTCACTCTCTCTATTTATTATCGAAGCATGCAATTACAACAAATAATCATAACACCTAACATCATTAACAACATAAACAACTAGATTAACATTAAATCAAGTATGAATCCCTAAAAGAAATTAGAACATCCTTAACCCAAGATTCATCATCATCAATTCCATCGCATACATCAAATGAATGAAAGAAAAAAGAAAGAAAAAAGATAAGATAACTTAGAGGATTGGAGGTTGAAGTAGCTGAAGCTCCACCTTCTTCTTTCTCTTCTTCTCTCTCTACCTTTTTCTTCTTCCTTAGCTTTTTCACAAATTTATCAAATAGAGGCTCCCTCTTTCAAGTTATTCTTTTATCTTCTATAGTTCTAGGGCTTTTTAGGGTAAATACTAGGTTTTACTCAAGCCCAAAAGTTCGAAATAAATCACGAAATATAAAGTTCAAGATGCTGGTCTGCGTCTGTCATCTCGTAGGCCACGATCATGGCCTAGTCTCTGTCATAATTGTGGCTTGCTGAAAGGGTCTTTGCTATGATCGTGTTGAAAAGGTCCTTGTCATAATTGTGGCTTGCTGAAAGGGTCTTTGCTATGATCATGTTGAAAAGGTCCTTGTCATAATTGTGGCCCTAGGTCCTCCATCAGGCTTCCTCTAAATCTTCTTCGTTCTTCAATATCTGATCTAAAGCATTAACCAACACATCAAAGCACCTCAAAAACATAAAATTAAAGCTCACTAACATGCTCTAACCCACATAACACTCCAAACGCAAATATCTAACTAACTAACACAATTCTAAACCTAAACATGCATGAATCAATTAATTAACAACTAAAAACATACTAAAAATGCCTATTAAAACATCATGCAACCTACAACTATCAAGCACTTAAAAAACTTTCCTATATTCAATACATAACTTAGTTTTCCTTCTCTAATATGAAACTTAAGAACTTTATTTGCGCTAACTTAAAATTTATGGATGTATATATATATATATAAAACGCTAACACGCAAAAAGTGGTTAGTTTGCTTTTTCTCTTGATTTTCAAGCTTTCTTTTATATGGTTTGTCTTTTCAAAAATTTTTATTGGAGAGGATAAAAAGGAGAAAATGAAGGATTGGTGGGTGTTGAATTCAAAAAATATAACTTAACTCTAATCTCAAAGAAATCGTATATATTGATGAGTAGGATCAAATCCACAAAGACTAGTAAAGCTTATGTCCTTTACTAAGTTAACAAAACAAACTAAAGGAAATGATGGTTCTAAGGTGGAAACTAAAATAGATTAAATTAAAACCAAAAAAATCAAGATTGAAATTTAATGAAATCAAATGACAATGAACATCTAGCTTAAGCTATAATTTCAATATTGACTCTTTGAATTGATCATTAACGAAAAGATAAGCCCTTATATTCCTTAATAATGTGGTTTTGTTTGTTAACAAGTTCTAATATCCTATCTCTCTTTGCTTCCTTATTAACCAAAACAATCTCTTTGATTAATTCTTTTATCAATAAACAAAACTAAACAAAACCTTAGGATTTAATCTATTAACAACATTAAAAAATTTATAGAACCAATTCTAGATAATAAACACACAATTTTAATTTATTTAGACTAGATTATATATCTACTTAATATGTGTTTAATATCCTATATGAAACCATATTATATCACCATTTAACTACTAACATTTGAACAATTAAACAGTTACGAATTTATTCATTCTAATGGCAATATATTAATTAATAGTTAAAAAACTTACTTTTTGTATCAATCAAATAAAATAATAATGATAATAATCTCTGAAGATATATAAATAATTAAAAATAAAAGAGTAAATAAGAACAATTAGGTCTCATAACTCTCGAAGAATTAGAGTTCAATTAAACTTTGTCTAAAAAAAGAGATTTTAGTTTCACATGGCTCTCAAAGTCAACATAAAAGAAAAACAAAGAATGCAAAAAATAAAAGTCAACCAAGAGGAGAGGAGATGAGATGACTACTCCTACAGGAATTAATACCCTCTCATTGGTTTCACTCCATACACTCAAACAATTTAGGATATTAACGATCTCTCATATTAAAATAGTGAAAATCTTACTATAGACTTGTTTATATATCACATCTTTACCATTAAATAATGAACTAAATGCAAAAATTCAGTGGTTTTTAAAAGGGAGTAATGAGGCTTCAACAAGGTTTTAAAAAGGGAAACTTTTAGGTTTATCAAATTGTAAGAAGTACATAAATCCATCTATATGAGTTTTATCTAAAAAATACCCCATGATTCTCTTAATTCAAGTCACTTAAGTATGATCGTGCAAGATTTTTCTTATCTCTTCCTCATTATTTTTCTTTTTCTTTCCTTTTTCCTTATTTCTATTTTTTATTTTTTATATACATATATTTAGAGAAGCCAACAATATGTAACTTGAATCATAAACATAGGGAATTTCCGTAATGATAGTTTGATATATGCCTAATTGATTATACGTTTGATCCATAACACTTGGAGGTTAAGATACCCATTTTAGTTCATATTGTGACGCCCTAATCGCCACACAGAAAAAATAACATACATGCATACAGAGATGAGACAAAACCAAACATACGAAACATTCATCATAATTTCGGAAACCAGCCTGAATTAAGATTATTACAAACCTTGAAACAAAAGTTCAAGAGTTGCATACATCATATACAAGTCCAAAAACAAACTCAAAATACATTTTAAACATGAAAAATTTCAGACTCCTTTGGCCATTGCTGTTGACTTGTTCTAGACCCTACGTCCTTCTCTCTGAGCCTACACGGGGCAAATCCATCGTGCTAAGCATATAGCTTAGTGAGTAATAATTAATATATGCATAAACTAACAACTAATTATACACAATCATAACATATCAGAAGCATGCATTAACAGTTTATTGGAACGAACAATTCAAACATATAATATTGGATCTCAAACAGATTGTACAGAAACAGAACTAAGTCTCAAAAGAGGGTATAACCCTTCATAATCAAAACACATTTTCTTATTTATATCAAAGTTAAATAGAAATCAGAATACAAAACATATGACTATTAAATCCATTTACAGAAGCGGGTAACAGGATTTGTACAGAAGAGAGCGAAGTCTCGACACCAAAGTATCCAGAAGAGACAGAAGTCCCGACACCGAAGAGTACAAAAGAGACCAAAGTCCCAACACCAAAGTGTCCAGAAGAGACAGAAGACACCGAAGTGCCATTAATAGAAGACACCGCAATGGCCTTAAACAGAAGACACCCAAGTGCCATTAACAGAAGACACCAAAGTGTCATTAACAGAAGCAGCTGCAGACCCTTCTAGGCATGCCTATTTACCCACAACTAGGACTTAACAAAATCAAAACAGAAATATCTGAAATTCAATTCCTATATTTACAGCTTTGCAAATCATTCAATGATTTAATCAATAGCAAATAAAATAGTCAAAGCAAAACTATTAAAATTTGCTTACTGAATTACTAACACAATTTACCAACTAAATTAATTACACAAAATACCGTTTAAGATTACTTATAAAAATTACCATCTAAAATTACTTACTAAAATTACTATCTAAATTACTTACAAAAATTACTGTCTAAATTACTTACAAAAATTACTATATAAATTACTTACAAAATTACTGTCTAAATTACTTACAAAAATTACCATCTAAAATTACTTACACAAAATACCGTCTAAGATTACTTACAAAAATTCCCATCTAAAATTACTTACAAAACTCCCTTAATGCTTATTGCCTCAAAGTCCCGGTGATATCTGGAATCGGTCGCTCGATACGCTCCTCTATAGCATTTAATACAAACACATATCACTATTGTGCATGATTAGAAATCATTTATGCACACTCATATATACTGAATATGCATAATACATGCTCATGACAATTTCTCGGGTTTCTTATCCTTAATCTTGCCACAGTATCTATCATATGAAACCATACTCAATTTCTCAATCCAGAATTATTTTACACTCAAATTTTGAGTCCACATTGCTCAATTATTCTCATCGAGTTTTTGAGGTAATTAGGTAATACTTCCTTTTATAAAGTGGTCCCTTTTTCTCTAAGGTTTCCAATGATACCAAGTTCGTCCAATTTGGTTTAGTAAACTAAAAGTTATACTCAAAAGATTTCAAGATGTTCTTGAGCTTCAACAAAATTCCTATCTCAAATTATAACCAAATTATTAAATTCTTAGAGGCAGAATTAGATTTTAATTTCTTCATACAATTTGTATCCTTATGTCTCTAGTTTACTTCAAATTAAAAATCACTACAGGGAAAGTTATGCCTAAATTATCAAAGTATATGCAAGCTGTCAAGAAACTTCGCCGCGACGAGCCAAAAGTTCACCACGGCGAACTTTCCAGACAGCAAAATTCTAAGACATTTCTCAAAAGTTTGCCGCGGCGAGCCAAAAGTTCAACGCGGCGAACTTCACTACATTTGGTCATCTTCTTCCTCTCTCTACTGTAACTTTTCTAGAACTCAATCTCGTAACAATTAACTCCACTGCTTGCAAACAAATCCTCTAACTCATTTTCTTAACTCATCAGTACACACACACAAAATTCAAGATTAAAACATGAACATTCAAACACACTCACGGAGATCGATTGTTCATCAATTTTCTAAATATATGTTTTTTCTATGGTCTACTTCACTAAGTTTCCCTTTTTAAGCTACATGTAATTGGTATTACACCTCCAGTACCTTTCCACTGAACAATATTATCAACTCATCTCATCATCACCTTCCCTGAAGCTTCTCAACTTACATAACTCATGCATGTGTTTATTTCTAGCATGCAACACATTAACAAAAGCATCCACACAGGACTTAGAACTTAAACTTCACTCACCTTGATTATCTAGAAAATCCCAGCTTTGATAGTGAAGAGCAAGGTTTCGGTGAGGACAA
>JAOQMP010000005.1:15364624-15381515 GCA_027563575.1 Erythroxylum pedicellare
ATGTACAAAATAAAAATTATTCTATAAACTAATAAATATAATAAAATATTCATTTATCGATAAATTAATAACTCCGTATAAGATAATAATTTTTCAGGTCCCAAAAATATTCATTTATATAGGTTTTATTGTATGTAGATGTTGAAATGTATTAATAAACATATCTCTATGTATGTTCACTCAGTCTAATGTCATATGTTAGGATATAATGTATGACGAAGATTATATATTGTGTATCATTTGATTCATGAATATATGTGTTTGTGTATAAATATATTTTGAGATAAATCATAAGTATATAAGATAGATTATAGATTGGCCCTCTCACACGGGAAATCACCTTTAATGGTTATGCTCGTTAGAGATAAGACATGTTTAAAGTTTATTATCGAAGTGATAATTGAGAGCGAGAAACTTAAACTGTAAATGCCGCAAAGAAATTGATTCAACATGATTTGTTAATCACTATATCTGTCTTACGTTGTCAGATGTGAGTTCTGTACAAGTTTCGAGTAAATAAGTGAACTCAAATTAAACATTGAGTATGTTTGAACTATCATCTGTATAGTATTTCTTGAATAAAATATGTTCAAATTAAACAAAGAGAGTAAATACCATAGCACATTATTCGTATCATGTGTGCACAATTGACCACAAAAAGGGATTAATGTAAGTTGCAAGATCTCATCCTACATTGTGTGACCCCCTTGAGGTTGAGAAGAACCTCCTCATATACCCTTATGACTTGTTTCATTCTTGAGAATTGAATTGAAGGTTTGATACTTTAGGTTATTGCCAAAAGATCATATAAGATGTGATCCTATAGAATAATTCTAGGAAAGCAAATTAAATTTAATTCAAAAGAGAATTGAGAATAGAGGAAGGTCATTTTAGATCATTGACCTGCATGAAAAGTATTCATAGATAGTCATCGTCTCTTTAGTAGAGAAATTGAGTACAGTCATGACTCAAGAAACTAAATGAGAACAAAGAAAATGCAAATGCGAGATATGACCTAAGGTATAGCATACAATATCTACTCCAGGACACTTAAGTCCTAAGATCAATTTGTTAATCGAGATGTCATATACTCCTAACAGATGTACGGCAATATGCTCTCGTCGTATGTTGGTCACACCGATTATTGAACAAGTATGAACACTATAGAGTTTTTTTTAATGAGATTAAACCCATCATGTGTGAGTGGGAGATAATAACTCATATACACCCATGAAGGGCAATATGGTCACTGTTCTTGAAATAACTACCAAAGGTGGTTAAGTTGATTGGAGCCCATATAAACGAAACGTTATGCATATATACATCTGTGTGTATTTGCTTATTATTATTCTTCTATCAAGTTTACACATCAAAGAAGAAGATCTCTGCAATAAAACTGGTAACAATTGTTCTTTAATCGGTGGAACTACAACAAAAATCTAAGTACGTGATTTTTTGTTTTATATGCATATGAAACGATCCTGTTTGACATGATCTATGTGATTGTGTTTTATCCTTATTATTTACTAACAATAAATCCTTTTCGTTGGAAACCTTTTCATAGGATTGTAATTCTACCAGTAATCACCACAAGAGCAAAGCCCATCTTTGAAATGATGGAATCTAGAAGTATCCCTTACGATGATTTCTCTTCTCTCAATTGCTGATATAAACTTAGTAGCAGTATGACAATCCCCACACACTCTCAAGTTCTTGAAAACTCGGATTGGAGATCCTAATGGCAAGTTCAAAAGACCATAAGCAATTGCTAACTTTTCACTATGCCGCAGCAAAAGTTGCTCTTTCTGTTCATCATCGACATTGTGCAACGCAAATTCAAGGTCCGGCACATATCCCTCGCGCTTCATTTTCAACTCCAAATCACTCAATTTCTTGTGTATTGATACCAATTCTGGATGAATCCTATCACCTGATCTGAACTCGTGGACTGCATTCCTAATCTCAATCCAACTGTACCCAGGTGTCTTCAATATCTTTCTATTCTTCATTTGTTGTCGAATCTTAATGACTTGATCCCAACTCTGCATTGTTGCATAAACGTTAGCAAGTTGAACGTAAGCAGTTGCACTTTTTCGATCAAGATCAAGCAAGTTCTTTGCAGCAAACTCAGCAATCTCTATATTTTTGTGTCTCCTACAAGCACCCAGAAGAGTGCCGAAGACAGCCGCATGTGGTTTGAATGGCATTTTATTGATCAAATCAACGGCCTCAACTAGCTTACCAGCTCGTCCAAGAAGGTCAATCATACATGCATAATGATTAGGCTTCAATTCAACTCCAAAATCTCTCTCCATGGAGTAAAAGTATTGAATTCCAAAATCTACCAGTCCTGTATGGTTACATGCAGATAATACCGCAACAAAGGTTATCCAGTCCGGCTTAATTCCTTCCTCTTTCATCTTATCAAACAAGCTTAGAGCTTTCTTCCCCTCTCCATGTTGCGCATAGCCTGAAATCATCGTATTCCATGTTACAACATCCTTCGTTGGAGTCTCTAGAAACAATCTCCAAGCATCCTCCAAATTTCCACACTTGCAGTACATGCTAACTAATGAAGTGGCAGCTGTTGTATCCATTGATAACGTAGACTTACAAACTAGCTGATGAACTTGCCTCCCTAACTGCAGAGCAGACAATTCGCTACACGCCAGTAACACACTGCTCAAGCTCGACGAATTCAGCCTAATGCCAAACTGCAGCATTGCTTTGAAAAGCTTTACTCCATCTTCAGCCCTACAAGCCTCGATGTATCCGGAAATCATAGCATTCCAAGTGATCAAATTTTTCATGGGCATCTCTTGAAACAATCTCTCTGCAAATTCGATCTTCTTAAGCTTCATATACCCAGTTATCATCGAGGTCCAAGCAACCACGCTCTTTATTGGCGCTTTTCCAAAAAGTTGTACAGCTGAATTCATATCCCCACAATTCACATACCCTGAGATCATAGCATTCCAGGTAACAACATTCTTCGTTGGCATTGTAAAGAACAACTCGCACGCTTTCTCCATTTGTCCATTTTCGGCAAACCCAGTTATCATTGTATTCCACGAAGCTGTATCTTTTCTGGGTATTTGGTCAAAGAATGCAAGAGCCTTTGACATGTTAAAGTTGTGAACGTAACAGGCCAACATCGTGTTGTACGAAACAGTATCTGGTTCGGGAATTTTATCAAACAGTTCTTGAGCTTCTCTCATGTAGCCGGGCCTCTTTGCATAACCAGCCAAGATAGAATTCCAAGAGACTATCGTTTTAACATCCATTTTATTGAATATGAAAAGGGCAGATTCGAGATCCCCGGATCTGATATAGCTTGTTATTAACTTGTTTGATGGAAGGACATCACTGGAATTATGAAGAACCAGGTGGGATTCTGGTGGTAAACTTGGCTGTTTGTTCGGAGGGACTTGCTGGTGAAGGGAACATGCTCTCTGTTTGTTTCCCTGGAAAGCTTTGAGAGTAAGGTGACCAAGTGAGCGACGTATTTTCTGGAAAGAAAATGGCATGTGTAGCAGCAATTGGTAGAGAAAAGGTTATCACATTCAAATTATAGAAAGTGTAAAAGATGTGCTCTTCACATTAAAATTTTTCGTGCTTTAAAACCTCATCATGATTTTTTTCACACCTTTTATTACTTTTTACCGCTAAACATATCGACCAAGGACACAACTTGTAAATTTCTTCATATCTCCAGTTAGAAAAATTATGCTAAATGTTGAATAGATTGATAAATAAAATATTTATTATGTGATATTAATTCAATTATATTAAATAAGATGAAGAATTTCAAATTTCTTCTTTATAATTATAATTAATTTTTGTAAATAATTTGATTGTTTTTACAATTAATTAATGACATTATAAAAAGTCTTATTAATCTGTTAATTTATCATATTTACATGTCATTATTTATTGAACATGTAATAATATATTAATCAGTTTAAAATGATAATAGATTAAGTCTATCATTTCGTAAAGATATTAATAAATAAGATAATTATTTTCTTATTCAGTAACTTGTAATTATTAATATATGTAATAATTTCATTATATTTATCATATTTAAGTATTATTATTTTTATAAAATTTTAAATAAATATTTATTATGTAATGTTAATTAATTTTATTATTTAT
The DNA here is from genome assembly GCA_027563575.1 of Erythroxylum pedicellare. Taxonomy (NCBI): domain Eukaryota; kingdom Viridiplantae; phylum Streptophyta; class Magnoliopsida; order Malpighiales; family Erythroxylaceae; genus Erythroxylum; species Erythroxylum pedicellare. The sequence continues at coordinate 15,368,780 of JAOQMP010000005.1, forward strand.
CATATTTAATATTGGTCTACTAGATTTATTACCAGTACTAACTAATTTTTTATGTTTTATCAATCTATTAAATTAAATGTTAATGTTAATTAATTTTTCTTGTCATATTGACCACCCTTATTTTTTGAAAATTTTCAACTAACCCCACTTATCCATCTTATCATTTTCACATGGATGAGACTTGGATACATACCATCCTTGGAAGTTGATGCCTTTTACCTTAATAAAAATAAATTATTATTGTTTTAATGATGCAAATCTATTATTTTTCAAGGCAATTTGAAATCTTTTAAATTTGGATGTTTGCTATATATTCAACTTAAGACTATACTTTTTAATATAAATAATGATAAGTAAATATAATAAATCAATATGTTAGACAAATACCATCTTTGTAGTTTAGATCAAGGAACCAATACCATTCTAGACCGGCCAAAGATATCGGTCGACATTGCTAGTTTTTATTCAGTACCAGCCGGTATTCAAAATATCAGCCACTTACTAGCCAATATCGTAAATTTGAAAAACAGTGAAAACTTATTTGCAAATTTTAAAAATTTAAACCATAAAAACACCCCCTCTCTGTTGCACGCCTCACCCTCCCACACCCGAAACTTCTTTTCATTTTTTCACTCTCTCTCACCAACTCTCACTTTCACTCACCGTCGTTCTCTCTCTCTCGTTCTCCTCTTCCTCTCTGGTGGTGTTGCTCTTTCCCTGACGACTATCATCTTCTTCCCTGGTCTATGCCAGCATCAGAGATCCTCAGCTCTTTCACACGAAGTCCCGAACACGCCAACGTCTTTAACCCTCCTCCACGAGGACCACCACACCACGTTGTCGCCACCACTGAATGTCTGAAAGAGGAGAGAATGATGTTGCTCGCACCAAATCTACACCTGAGTCTCGACCCGACACGACACCCAGCCCAAAAACCCGAAGTTGTGAATTGGTTTTTGGATGTGTTTTTTGAGTTTTCGATTTTTTCCTGCTTAATTGCATTTTTTATTGTGAATATGTTTGAACTTGGATGTTTAAAGTTGGAATTAAATTTTGTGATTCGGTTGGAACTTGATTTTTTGATTTGCGAGTATCTAGGTTAGATATTGAAGTTAAATGATTCATGATTTTGTAATTTGAATATTGGAGTTGAATAATTCACGGTGTTGCTTTTGTTTTGTGATTTGTGTGGGTTGGATTAGATATTGGAGATGAATGATTCACAGTTTTGTTTGGTTAATTTCTGGTTTAGTTTAACCGATTAAGAGAAATTTATGTTAAGTTTTTAATGCATAAAATGCACGGCCTAATGTGACTATGCAATGATGTTGATAAATTGAATTGATTCAATTGAAAGTTTGTAAGTTGAAACAATTTAAATTAAAATTTTAAGCTGAGAATATTAAAGTTGCAAACTTGCAACGACTTAAATAATTAATTGACACATTCTTAAAATTTGTGAAATGTTATTTTATTTTTAGTATTTGAGTACTGACTTTAGGTAAATAATTAATTGAGTATAAAACTATGCTATTGTAAATTAATAATAATTCGGTTGTAGTTAATGATAGTATTTAGGCATTAACTTTGGGTAAATAATTAACTAAGTATAAAATATGTTTAATTATTTGGTAATATATATTTGTGGGCTATCATAAATATTTATAATAGATAATTTGTGAAAGTAGTGATGTGAATGTGTCCCAAAGGAACTTTTTTCAAATTGTGAACATGATGTAGGCTCCAACCACTTATACTAAGACTTATTAATGTCAATTAAAAATCGTAGAAGTAACTTATATATTTAAGAACCAAATATAGAATGGTGTATATAATAGATGGTTTGTTAGAAATGAAAAGAAGATTCAAAGCTTTAAATAAGAAAAAAAAACATTTCTAAAGAAGTTATATCCTTCAACTTGATTCTCATGTTATGAATATATCCTTCAACTTAATCATCATGTTATGAATAGATGTGTATGAACAATTATATAAGATATGTCATTCATTATTTGGCGATTATGTAAATCATACCCTTCAACTTGATCCTCATGTTTGAAACTTTGAATTGAAATTGTTTGAAATTGTTGGAAATGAAAATTGTTTGTGTATGATTTGTGGTTGTTGGAAATGAAAATTGTTTATTTATGTTTTGTGTATTATATATGTTGAATAATTGAATTATTAGTTTTTGACTTATAGTGAATTGTGTTCGATGAATTGAATTGTGTATACTGTAATCATACAAAATGAGTTCTATTATATAAGATGGAAATGCATATTGTGTAATGAAATTATGTGTTCTTTATTTTGACACATGTATTTTTGTGATTGTTGGAAATGAAAATTATTTTAGGAATTTTCTGTGATTATTGGAAATTAAAATTGCTAAAAATTGTTGGAAATGGAAATTGTATATGCATGTTTTGTGATTATTAGAAATGGAAATTATTTTATGAATGTTTTGTGTTTATTGGAAGTGGAAATTGTTAAAAAATTTTAAAAGTGGAAATTGTTTATGTATGTTTGTGATTGTTGGAAATGTAAATTATTTTATGAATGTTTTGTGATTATTGGAAATAGAACTTGTTGAAAATGAAAATTATTTTATGAATGTTTTATGATTATTGGAAATAGAAATTGTTGAAAATTGTTGGAAATAGAAATTGTTTATGTATGTTTATGATTATTGGAAATGAAAATTGTTTATGTATGTTTTGTATGATTATATATGTTGAATAATTGAATTGTTAGTTTTTGACATAGTGAATTGTGTTCGATAAAATTGAATTGTGTATGATGTAATCATCCAAAATGAGTTACATTATTTAAGATGGACATGCATATTGTGTAATGAAATTATGTGTTATTTATCTTGATATATGCATTCATTTTTTTCATAGAAAAATGGAAGAAAGTTCAAGTACTCATGATCAACCCATTTTAGGAAGATACAATGATCCAATTTAGGCTCATGCTGCATTAGTTCTCGTTATAAGTAACCATACTATTTGCTTGTTTTGTAATAAGCATTTGAAAGGTGGAGGACCCTATAAAAAAGTAAGTCATAATGTGAAGTGGCAAATGAAAACATTGCTTGAAGAATATCAACATAAGAGAGATAGAAGGAAAAAGTTGAATTTTGAAATTGGTAATGGAAGTTCATTTTCTAACTTCTGTGGTGATATTAGAAATGTTAAAAGTGGTAGTGATAATGTTCCATCCCAGGCTCAAGAAAAATTACCTGAACATGATGTGGGGAAGAGAAAATGGCAGATGATTAGTATTTTTGCACCACGAACAACTTTTAGAACCTAACCTTCAATTCGTAGTGCAATGTAATCAAAAGATGCGACTCACATTGTCGATATGGCAGTAGCTAGATGGTGGTATGATAGAGGTTCATCATTCAATGTTTCTCAGTCTTATTATTATCAATTTATGACAGATATAATAGCCTCTTATGGTTCAGGATACAAAGGTCCTTAGATTAATGACTTAAGAGGTAAACTTTTGAGTTACTCTGTTTCTGAAATTAAAAGTTATTTGACATAAAGAACAGTGAATTGGGTTCTTATGGATGTTTAATCATGTGTGATTTTTGGACAAATAGGAGACAAAAGCCTATTATTAATTTTTTGGTTTATTCTACAAATGACTCTATGTTTTTGAAATTTAATAAAGCATCTGATCTTATTAGGAATATTGAGACTTTGTTTGTAATATTTGATGAAGTTGTGAATGAAGTAGGGCCAGAAAACATTGTTCAGTTTATTACTGACAATGATTCTGCTTATAAAATGGCAGGAAAAAGGTTGCAAAATAAGTATAATTATTTTTTTATTCCTTATGTTGACCATTTTATTGACCTAATGATGAACAATATAGGGGATCCTAGATATTTTCCTGTTATTGATGAGACTATGCAGAAAGCTAAAAAGGTGACCAAGCTCATCTATAATCATGCATGGGTATTGAATTTAATAAGAAAGGAATTTACCAATAGTAGGAATTTGTGTCATCCTGCTATGACAAGATTTGCAACAAATTTCTTATCACTTCAATCTTTTGTTACAATGAAGGACAAATTTTTACAAGTGATAAGTGGATTGCATCTCATCATGCTAGGTCTAATGTTAGAGTGGAGATTTGTATAATTATACTGAAAGATAGAGAATTTTGATCTCAATTCCAATTTGTTATCCAAGTTTGTGATCCTTTGGTGAGGGTGCTTTGCTTGGCTGATAGTGATGAAAAGCTAAGAATGAGTTTTTTTTTTATGTCATGGAGAGAGTGACGAAAGAAATCAAGGTCAATCTAAAGCATAGGTCTTCTTTGTACATACCAAATCTTTCAATCATTAATGAGAGAAGGGAAAGACAACTTTCTTCTCCATTGTTTGTAAATGGGACGTTTTTTAATCGTAGTGTCTATTTTAGACTGAATCTTACTAAGCAAGCTAAAGTTAATAGAGGAATACTTTTAACTATTAAACAATTGTTAGCATTGATGTGATGCAAGATCTCTTAAGCTAACAAATGGAGCTTTATAAGTTGTCTTATAGGAATTTTGGAATGTCGATTTCTATTCGACAAAGAGGAAAACTGTCTTCAGGTTTTAGTTGTTTCTTTTTTCTTATTTGTTGAAATTAATTATCACTTTATTTTGTTTATGACGCTACTTTTGTTATCTTACAACTTATAGTTTCTTGGTGGGATCAATTTAGAAATGGTGTTCCAGAATTTAAAAAGGTTTGCAATTCAGATTTTAAGTCAATGTATGAGTACAACAGGCTGTGAATGAAACTGGAGCATATTTGAATTTATTCACTTCAAGAAAAGGAATAGATTGGAGCATAAGGGGTTGAATGACTTGGTTTTTACTCGTTACAATTTAAAGTTTTGGGAAAGATATGTTATTATCATTATTAATTATGATATAATTTCTTATAAATTTCTAATAATTAAATTTTATTGTTTACTGGGAGTTGTAATAGCACAAGTAACTCAACTGACCCAATTTTCATTGATAATATTGATCTTTTGGCATATTGGGTTTCTAAAGAATAGAATTTGGTAGATGTCAATGACTTGGAAGATAATCTTGGATGGGAAAGCATTGACATGTTATTTGGTACATTAAATTTGAATGATGATGATGATAAAGCTTCTCTTAATGGTGAGAATTTTATACCAAATGATAACTGGGATCAGTGTAATTATAGCCGGTATCCTCTCGTAGACGATTGAATTTTATTCCAAGTTTTTGTTTTTTCTCTTCTTTTAATTTTACTTATATTGATATATCTATATCTATATCTATATCTATATCTATATATATATATATATATATATATTAAATTCTATATATGTAATGCTTTTGTAAATTTTTTTGTTTCAGGTTTAACTTTTACTTGATTGTTTTTTCATCACGAACTCTTGGTCTAAATTGTAATAGTTTGAGAGTTAAATATATTTGTTGTTCTTTTTATTAGATGTTTTGGTGTAATTATTATTTATTATATGATGAAATTGTATTATTGTAATATTTTAAATACTTTGTATTATTCTTAATTTTATATTTGTATGATGATGATTGTGTTTTTCATATTAATTGTGGTTATTTTTTATTTATGAAATATTTAAAAATTATTTTTATTTCATATTAATTGTGATTTTTATTTATTATTATAATTTTTGGAGATAGGGTTGACGTTAACTTATAAAGTATACAGTACAACTTTACAATATACCAACGGACTATTTTACAAATTTTAAAAAAAATCAGGAACTATTTCATAAATTTTTAAAAAATTATCCGAAACGGTACTATACCAGAACCCAATTTGGTACCAAGTCAGGTACGATATTCGTAACTTTGGTTTAGATCATTTCCAAGGTTGAAAGGATGCTTTATCTTCTAAGGTTTTCACCAAATTTTATGTTAAAACCTCCCGCTTGTTAGTACTTAAAAAATATCTTAACATTTTACAAATTATTTGATTTATCCCTGAAGCTATGTTTGGATAGACATAAAGTTTTTAATGGAATAGAATAGTTTATAATAGAATAAAATGTAAATAGAGGTAATATTAGAAAATTGTTCTTTAGGAGAGATGAAATGGTCCATAATGTAATATAGTGAAATATTGTTTGAAAAAAAGCTTATAATATAATATAGTGAAAATTTGTTTATCATTTACACTCTATGGTAAACCTTCCAAATCGAAAATTTCTCGTTTTTATTGTTTAAAATAAAAATGAGATGCAATATGAAACCATCCTCTTTTATCCTATTTCATTCCATTCCATTATAAACCCTCCTTTTAAATAATAAAACAAGATTATTTTCTATTTCATTCATATGACATAATCTCAAATTTCAATCAGTATTCAGTTTTTCATTACTAAGTGACATTTTTTTAAGTTAGAGGTGCACATTAGCCATGTAGGCTACTGACATGATCATCAAATTATTTCAGCTTTATATTCTCTACCTACACAGTGCACTCTCCCATTTTGTAGTTTACTCATTCATTAATTTATTTCCCATTTTCATCCCAAATGTGAAATCTTTTTAAATTTATGGCCCATTTGCTTTTTTTCTTATTATTTTTTTAAATGAGAATTGTAGATGAATGATTTACTGAGCTTAGGTCAACATCGAATATAGAATCACATGGCTGCATCTTAGTAATGGTAATGCTTTTTTTTGACTTTTTACATTAAATTTTATGGTTACTTTATCAAATTTCTCCTAACTATTAAAGACTTCCTATAGTTTTGTTTTCATAACACCTGTCTCACTACTGTCAACTTTAAACTCCAATATGGTGCCATTTTTGTTACATAGGACTAAATGTGAAATGTTAGCGTTATCTAATGAACAATTTCGTGTTGGTTATCAACCCATAGACATCTTACTTCGTGTGATGTCATTTTGTAAACATTTTAATGTTTTTCTCCTTAAAAATATAGTTGTGAGTTGCTAGTTTGAATTGTGTATCCCAAAACTCAATTATATTCTTATATTGTGAAACAAACGATGTTGTTTTGTTTTCCATCTACTCTTAAACATCCAAAGAGATTTCAGAGTTCGACTGAATACTGGCAGCTCTCACTATTGTTATTCGTCCCTCTAAGGAATGTACTTTTCGTCAAATTTTCTTGAACATGTCTTCATTTCTCACAAGTTGTCTTGCTTAATATTTACTTTTGGCATAAATTTGGTATTTAACGATTAATTTCTAAAAATGCATGCAACCCATGTCTTGTCTTGCTTTGGAACTAACCAAGATTCTACATGTCCATTTCTAAGGACTCCACTACCGACATCGCTCCCTTTTTGTTGTCCTGTCCTAGTATTGTCCGAAAATCGATGCCCAATAAAATAGTATTGTACTCAGTGTTTTGAAAATTGAATCGAACCGATCGATCGAACCGGAGAACCGATAACTCAGAGCATGAAACGGTTCAGTTTAGTCCGTATTTTTTGTGAATAATTGACCCGTTCATTTTACAGTTAAACCAGTAAAAACTACTTAACCGGTGAAAGAATGAACCGGCTGGTCCATTTAAAATGTCTTAATTTTGATTATTTCAACTTGAATGAATATTATGATCAGTGATCATTTTTTTAATCTTTTTGATGAAATATGATTAGTGAGCTTTATTATTTTATTTTATGTTGTATTAGCGAACTTTAAAAAATCGTATATTTTAAAGTTTGAAGGTTTAAGTTAAGTTTACAATTAGATAAATAATTAAATAGTATGTTTAAAAATTATCTTATATATATAATATATATAAAATAAAAATTTATATATTTATTAGTCACCGGTTCAATCACGATTAAATTTCAGTTAAATCATTTACCTTTGAATTAGTTACTTCTCCTATTTAGTCGCGGGACCGATTTTTTAAAGATTGACATAAACCATACCATTTATTTGCACAAGAAAAGATGACAATCAACAAAATAAACAACATCCTTATTGTAGGGTTCACCATAAATGTAGGTGGATCTACTTTTATATATCAGTACAGAAAAGATGGAAGCCATTGTCATTGAGTAAGCTGGTTTATTAGCCTAATCACTACTTTAATACCAAGTCAAGAGCTAGGAAAATTATACTTTTTGTTAACTTAAATTAAGTTATATTGATTTGGGTTTTTCAAGTTTGGATGCAGCAATCCTCTTAAATTTAAACACGGTATAAAATTCACTTAATTTAAATTTAAATTAATTTTTTTACTTCGAGTTAATTAAATCAAATTTTTTATTAATCAAAACTCAATCTAAAATAAAAATAATGTCCTTAAATAAATATTAAAATAAATTGTCAGGCGAATGTAATAATATAAAAATTATGTATTTTGAATAAATGATTTGATAAGTTAGGAATACAAAGTCAAATAAGGACTTCGATTTAATTATTATTTACCCGCTATGATATATAACTAGACAATTTAATGTAAGACAAATTAAATATGCTTTAGGGTAGTTTGATCATACTGGCATTGTTGTTAATGTGGTGTATTGGTTTGTAATAGCACATAGATGCATGATTGTAGCATATACTCACGTATGTTTCTTTCCAAAGTGTAATCTCATCATCTTCTTCTTCATCTTTTCATAAAGTTCATATGATTATTGCATGCATGTGTTCGATAATTTGGTTAATGGTCTCATGCATTTATCATATTAATTAGACATTATTATATGGTTCGATATCAAATGTGACGAACTCGTAAGTTACATGGTATTGTTAGAAATAGGTCGGGTTGGGACGAATAGTAATGATCATAATAATTTCTGTAGCCCCTCCCAACTATATAACCAACTATATAGATTCTAACATATGTAACATAAATTATTAAATTGCCACCTCTAATGATGATCCAATCCTACAAATCATTGAGAGTATGTATTGCACGTGAGGTATATAATGGTTAGTGATGTTGTTGGTAAGAGTTACTAACCTTGCTTATATGGAAATTTTGATTCTTGTTTTAAAATTTGTAATTAATTACACTCCAATTAATTGTTTTAAATTCTATAATTAATTATATTCTAATTTCAGGATTGGCCTGGTAATCTTAATTTTCAAGTTTAAATCACTATAAAGGGTATGATTAGTGTGTAAGTAACTCTCAGATTTATCACTAATTATAAAAAGATTATATATACATAATTTTCTATTAATTATTTTCATTTTTAACTCGATAAGAAAATTAAAGTTATATAAAGATTTTTGTATATTAACTCAACCTTATATATTTGGGTCAAATTTTGAGTTAGACAAATTTATATTAAAATTTTAATATGAATTTAATTATTCAATACAAATTCCAAAATAAGTTCCATATTGATCAATAAGTGCACCCACAAGCGTTGAATTATTATATAATATAATATAAGAAAGCCTTTCTCAATAATTATAATTATATATATATATATATAATGCCACGCAAAAAGAAACCCGTGATTTGGTTTAGAATTCAACAATACGGCAATGTATTCAGTCATCGAAATCAACTAATTATTGTCAATTTCATGAACTTTTCTATTAAAAAAAGAATAAAAATTAAAGAGTTTTTGTTTTAATAACTTTTATGGTTATTTTAAAATTCAAGCCGAAAGGTAAATCAGAATTTCAAATTTCGAATAAATTAAATTTTTTTAAAATATGATTAAAAGAGATTATTCTCCTCTATTAAAGAATTTAAAATTTAATTAAAAATCGTTAAATAAAAGTTAATTGATTTATTTTAGTTTATAACAACTCGTTAATTTATAAAAATTAACCGATCAATTAATAAATTGATCTTTTTTTTAAATAAAAGTTTTTAAAGCCAATTGAACTAAAAATCTAAAACATTGAAAAATAAACTAAAATATTAAACTGTTTAAAATTTTTATAATTGAACTGGTCAAATTGGTTGAGTTTTTTAATCATTGATATTATTTAAATTATTTTTACATATTATAAATCATTATTAGTAAGCAAAAATAATTTAGATTATATCGATTATAATAATTATAAAATTTACCAAACTAATAATAATAATATAATTTACTAAAAGAATAGAAAAGTTTGTTGCGTATTATTTACAGAAACGAATATGTTACTTTATTTATTATTGGTGCTGACATTTCTCTAGAAAGGTGACTAGTCATATGACAAGTACATGAGACCTTTTATTTATGGTCCTATGGCTATGTAATGTCAATAGCTAGCTTCTTGGAAGATCAAATTCTTCTAAAAAGATAAGAATATCGACTAGATATGGTCAGATCTCTCTTTTGGGTCGCCAGATACCAAAATGATATGCCGCTACGGCCAAGCAAACTAGAGTCGTTGGTTCCTCTATTTAGTCACGAGTGCAACTTTTGTTCTAACATATAATTAAGAAAAACAAGGTAAGATATATACCTCTCTTTTGCTCAAAAAATATTAAATTTATCCAATTTTAATTTTCAACTTTTTAAAAAATTATTAAAATATAACTATAAAAATATATAATTTAATATCATATATGAATTAATAAAATTTTATTAACATGATAACATTATTTAACTCTGCTAATTGTTGTGACGACAATTGTCGTATAATTTAGATGATTGCGCTCTCATTATGAGATTTGTCTACTACTATATATACGGACATCTCGTGTATAGTTTGAAAAGTTTAGATCGAGAAGATAGTTTTGCATTATGTAAAAGATCTAAGGATGGAGTGTGGTCTTGACTCTTAATTGTAGTAAGATCTTGTTTAATTCTAAGAATTTGGTTTTAGACTTTCAATTTTATGGATAGATTCGAATCAACAAACTTGATGTTGAAGTTTAGAACAATAGTTACGATGATACTTTCATTACTAAGAGAGTTTCGATCAAGACATTCTGGTAAGATGTGTTTGTCGTATCTAGTAAGGAAATTCTAACTATTACTAAAATTCTTTTTCTTTTATGTAATTTTAGAACCATTTGAATAGCTTCAATATAAAGATACGTCTAACCATGATCTCATCATAAGGAGATTAACTCAAAGAGAAACTCCAAAGCTACATATCGCTAAGTGGATTTAAGACTGCAATAACTTAACCTGAATCTTTGGATCAATTCTTTAATTTTAGGTATATTTGTAAAAGCGATGGAACAAATAAATTTATGATATTTCTACGAGATTTTTTATTTATAAAAGTTCAAAAATTTTAAAATTATGAGATTTTCTAAGGAAAACTTGGTATCTTTTACTTAAATAAAGAAGACGAGTGTGTCTTCTTTATTCCTTGATATCCTTTTCTTCTCCACCATCCTTTCGCACATAAGAATAAACTTTTAGGTGAATAAATGGAAGAGAATATAAGATTATCTATGTGTCGGAATGTCAGGGAAAGAGGTTAGGTATTGAATGAGAACACTTTCTTGTTTTCTTTTTTTTGGAGAAGATAAATTGAATGGGAACGTTACATGTGAATAAGTAAGGGACTCTTCTGCTGGCATGGATAGCTCAGTTGGTCATTGGTAAGATAAATTGGTCCAAAATTTTAGTTCAAATCTCAACAATGGGTGTAAAGGTTGCCTTGCTGAGAAGTTCACTGAGATCAGACAGTGATTTACCCCCTCACTACTTTGTCGGGTCGAGGTGTGAGGGCACTGGAATGGGTGATTCTACCTTTTAGTCTAAGTAAGGAACTTTTCTGGCTTAAATGAAATTACGGGTTTAAATCCTTCTCATGTATATAGTTATTTAAAATTTAGGGCTAAATTTTTATTTCCTGTAAAAGATCTACTCAATTTAAGTAAGAATTAGTCTGAATGTGAATGAATTAAATATACCTTCTCAAAGTTAGAATCTGCCAGAGACATCTCATAGGTAAAAACAAAGGTAAAGATAAACAAACCTTCAAGAACATGGCGTACAGGTTTCCTAAGAATTCCTTAGACTAGAAAAGGGATAAAAAAATAAAAATAAACATGAATTATCCATTTTTAGTTAAATGTATTCAATTCCATTTATTCAAATGTAATAATTTTAAATTAAAGATAATCTCTTTTAATTTTATTTAATTTTTAATTATTTTTATAAAAATATAATACGGATGAACTTTTTAAACCTTAAAATCTTTATTATTAATTTAATTTTTGGTCAAAATTTTAAAATATTTGTTAATAAGTAGTTGAGATAATGCGGATCTAATGACAATTACAAGCGCTAATCACGACAAAAAGGAGAAGCTCTCTTATAATCAAATCATTCAATCTCCTTTTTGCCTGGGTACTACAAAAAGAGTGTAAAATGAGAAAGTTGTTGAAACTAGTTGTTTTTTTGGGGACTACATTGCCTTGAGATGTGCTCATTTTTTTGGGGACTACATTGCCTTGAGATGTGCTCATTGTGTGGATAGTGTCACATTTCTAGACCCACCATACTATTTTTCTTTTTATTCCCCCCAATTTTACAATTTAAATTTATTATCTTAAAATTTTATTTAAAAATTAAATTAAAATAATAAAAAAGAAAAATGTGTCACAGGCTTGACTTAATGTCACGCATGTGACATAAGCCAATTTTTTTTTATCATTTTGGTGACACAAAATAATTATTTTTATTTTTAATCATTTTAATTTTAATTTTTTATAAAATTAATATTAGCATAATATAAGGAGGCTAAAGTTGCATGGTTCATTTAAGAGAGAGATAGGATCCATAATATTAGGCATTTTTAGTT
>JAOQMP010000005.1:15395528-15418440 GCA_027563575.1 Erythroxylum pedicellare
ATGGCTTAGGCCACTAGTGGACTAGTAATCAAGAGGCCTAAGCCATCCGACTAGATATAGACGCCCAATTTGTATAGGTGAGTAAATAATAGACCTCAAGAGAACTGGATAGGTATTTATCTGTGTGGTGATTAAGCTAGGAAAGGAGCTCCTTGATGTTATCTTTTAGGCTAGATCATAATGGAACCTTATATGAAGATCTAGTGTGAATCCCTTATCAAAAGAGACTTACATTAATAAAAATTTTAAAGGCCTATAGATAAGCTTTCCAAGAAAGTTGATTATTTAGAGTTTTTTGGTATAAAAGGTGATGCGACAGATAAGATTACCACTCTTACTAGATACGATCTAAGCTCCTTTTCCATTTTAGTCCTAAGTTTAGATCTTAATCCTTTGACTTTAGGGAAAGAAGCTAAGATCCCTAAAAAACCTGAGACACTTAATGTCAAAGTCATAATTACTGTTGCTTTTATATTACAATCTACCCAAGGATGTGAGAGAGAAAAGTGAAGAGTTCACCCATCATATCTAGGAAATTACTCATCCTAAGAGGATAATGGATTCAAATCTTCCAGGCACCCTTTCCTTCTCTCTTAGGAAGATCTCAATCAACATTTTAGGAGAAGAAGTTTGAGAAAAAAGAACAAGGCTAAAAGTTTATTTAGCCTTACCTGGCGATTATCCTCATTTGGAATGTTAAGGGATTAACTACCTTGAGAAGTAGAAAGGCTAAAGGCTCATTGAGCCTTACCTAAAGACCATCCTCATTCAAAATGTTAGGGGATTAAATACCCTAATGATAGATGTATATTTGACTATATTTATACACCTAAATTTATTGTATTTTATTTGATATTTTGTAATTTTATTATATATTCGATACTCAATTTGATCCAAGTGTATTTATAGGTAATAATTACCTTCATGGACCAAAAAGAAAATAATTAGGATGAAAACATGACGTAAAACAAAGATTTAAAGCAAAGTAGAGATACACAACCTTGTTTATGCCTGTGTAAGTCTCTTAGCCAGTGTAAATTCATGAATTCTAGAGATTTTGAAATATACATGGTCTAGTACACTCAGATGTATCAAACCATGTATCTCTCAGAATCCTAAAATTTACTTTAAAAAGATGTTAGTGAAAGCCAATAAAAGGAGATAAGACATTTTAAGTTGATTCTAGATGTGAAGAACATTTAAAAGGGACGATATTGATCCAGAGACATGGAGAACATGAAGAAACCATCAAAAGATCCAATAGATTACAACATCAAACCTCAAACTTAGAAGAACATTCAATAGAAAACAATGCAGATTTAGAATTATGAGCTCTTTGTTTTCTATCATTATTCTTCCAATTTGTCTTTGATTTTATTTTATATTATCTGAAACTAAACACCTTTTAGTGTTTAAGTGTGATGAACCCTGTGTTACAATATGTTTTGATTCTTTTTATTTAATGCAATTGCTTTGATTGATCTATTATAATTAAATTATATTTTTATATATGTTCTAATAGATCCAGAATATTAGTACATAATCTAATTTCATAGCATAAAGATTGAGCAATATTATGTATGAATAGATCTACTATAATTGAAAGGATTTAATTACAAACCTAAATGTAGGTCGACATAAATCCTCTTGATTATGGTTAAACCTAATAGTGGAATTCACAAATCTATAAAGCAATCCTAGAAACTTTAACCTAAATAATTTTGGTTAATAAACCTATGGATTAGTTAGTAGTCTCGAGAGAGTTATTACTGTAAGATAAGAATTTTCCTGTTCCAATAGTCAATAAAATGATTGCATGATAAAAGGTTCATTATCTAATGGTTTTAGGGGGATTCATCATGTAGACACTAATTCTTGATATTGATTATTTTCTAATCAATTTTCCTTTGTCTTGTGCAATCTTTATTGTTTCTTGTTTATTTTAATTATTTAAGTTTTGTTTTCTTTATTAAAACCAAAATCTAATTCGTAATCTAGATAATAGATGAGAGGTAATTATTACTAATCATTGTCTTTGTGAAATTGACCCATACTTGCCTGTGCTAGTTACAGTTATGTCGTGCACTTGTGGTTAATTTAATATCTATAATATACTCTTCATATTCATTCATCTATTATTGACAACTTTAAAATCAATCAATTAAGTTTTTGGCGTCGTTACTAAAGATAGTGATATTAGGAACACTTGGATATTATTAATTTAGCCATTATTTTTTGTATTTATTTTATTCTATTTTATTTTTATTGTATATTGTTGTATTCTTGACTTATACATTTAATTATCTTTTGAACTTCTCTATATTAACAGTGTGTTTGTGGTTTATTTTAGGGACTAAGGTTTAAAGTCATCACCACTACTCACAATAGAAGGATGGAGCATACGATAATCTTATGGGAGCTACGATGTGTCATAGCAATATTTAACATCACCATATAGGAGAGAGAGATTTCTTTAAATTTTTTTGGAGGCTGAACCGATGTTTATGTTGTGTTGCGACATTTGGGAGTAACCATTACAAACATGAATGTCGGGCACTGACCTATATGTGGGAGTGACTGAGCATATACAACCAACCTTAAAGATCACCATAAAAGAATGCTTATAATTCAAAATGGAGCATCTCTTATACTTATAGGTGGAATGATTACGCTCCAGCTGAATATTCACAATACCAAGCACCTCAAATTAAGGAACCAACTCTAGAAGATATGATTACCAATTTTATTCAAGAATCAATCATAAGGCATCAAGAAACAAAGGCTCAGATACAAAATATGGTGAATCAGATCGACTAGCTGGCAAATATAATATCTGACGAGATATAAGGGAGTTTGCCTAATCTTATTGAAACAGTTCCTAAAGAACATGGAATAACAATCACGTTTAAGAGTGGAAACGAGCTTCCAGAAAAAAGACTAAGAAGAAAAAGAAGCCTTTTTCTAAGAAGAGGAAGTAGAGAAGTGGTAGGAGGTAATTGAAGAATATGAGCTAGAAACCTTCCTCCAGGAAGAAGAAAAAGAAGAATGGACAAGGGTTGTTGAGGACAAATTGGTGGAGGAATCTAATAAGGAAACTACTAATGTAGTATTGGTAATAACCTTAAGGACAGAAGATTCCTACTTCCTCTAAGACAAATTGCATATGTTAATCATCAATTAAGGAAGTTTTGTTATTACCTATGTTTTTAATAGTTTGAAATTAAAAAGGGAATTAATAGAGTTCATTGGTGTTATTAATTTAATCAATTATGCCCTTATCATTATCCTACAACAGGTGGTTTACTTATAGGCTATTAAACTACCTTATGGAGAAACGAGTAAAAGTAAGCTATTGACCATAGACCTAAGATGATGATAATATGTAGCGTACGTCAAGCTAATCACATTAAACAAATTCTATAAGAGAGGCAACCCATGAATTATTTAGTTTAATTTCATATTGTTTTGTTTTTGCTTTCATGTTAGTATAGGATTTTGATTGAGTTTTTATGTATTTTAGGATATGAAATCAAGCTTCCTAATGATGAGAATATGCGTAATTGATGTGTAGGGTATGTGTGTCTATGTGTTATAATGTTTAGTGAAAAAATTTTATATTTAAGCATCTAATTTTGAAGTTGCACATGTTTATAGACAGTTATATACCCTCTAGATACATTGGTGTAGTTTTACAAATTTTGATACACAGTTGTATATCAATCTATGTAAATCTGTGAAAAAAGTTGTGATTTAGTGACATATAAGGTTTGATACATTGTCATGTATCAGATCATATAAGTCTACGACTCTTCTTAAAAATATCCTAACCCTATCCTTTTCTCATATTTTCTCTCCTCTCTCTTACTCCAACCGTTGCCACTCTATTCTTTGGTTTCAATTTTTCCTTTTTTTTTTCCAAATTAGTGATACCCAAGTAAGTTTCCTTATTGCTTTCACTTATTTATGCATGATTCATTGGGTATTTTGCATGATTTGCAGATTTTTTGATAAAAAAATGCCAAGTTTATGATTTAGGAACTTTTGGAGAATTTGTGTGACTTTTATATGTGATTGTGGTTCAGAAGTTGATTATTTTCATTACCTAATTGATTTTATAACTCAATTTGTTTAATTGCATGTGAATTAGGTTAACATTTAACTTTAATTTCAAAATTGTGCAAATTTGCTCACTAAGTGTTTAATTGTGATGTTCTTGTGATATATTAGGGTTAATTAGTTATTTTTTATGTTAACTAATAATGGGTTTATGATTAGATGCATCATAACTTTGTGATTGGTATGAATTTAACATTTAGTTTCGTCAATTTTATGTAATTATCAAATTAGGATTTTTAATTTCCAATTTAGGATTAAAAGTTGTAATTTTAACAATTACGTTAGCTTAATTTGTTAATTACAATATTTCTAATTTTAATTTTGAGATTAATTAGATTGTCAGTTAATTTAATAATTATTTCTTTATTTATTCATTGATGTTAAGTTATTAATTATTTTTATATGTTTTAGCTTTCGTTGTCAATTTTTTCATAATTAATTATTTAGCAAACACAATAAAGTTTTAAGTGTGGGGAAAAAATAGGCACGTAATCTATCTACAAAATTTTCTCATACTTATTTAAAATTTTAGGCATAATGACAAAATCAAGGTAGGAAAAGGAGATCCTCAGGAAGTGACAAAGAGGAGAAGGTTCCTCAACTTCAATTGAGCCCCCAGAGCGATTGAGGATGATATTGTTCAATGCCAGGGGCCAGGAGGAACAGTATTAGAGGCTCAAGGATATAAAGTTCAGTACTAGCCAATTCATCGATTGGGAGGTGCTAAAGCAAGTTGACTTATCCCAACAAGTTTAGGACCTTGTTAATGTTGGCACGTGGTCCCAACGTTTCGAGATTGTGGAGCTAGCCTACAAAGAGCTTACACTAGAGGTCCTCTTCACATTAAAGTGGTAGCTACAAGGGGATCGACCTAACACAATCCTGTTCCAGATGATGAGAGACATGTTTCAGATGAGTTATTTAGAGTTTTTTATCACGATCGGTATTTTCAACCACTCGTACGTTGGGATGGTAGAGTGCATGGCACTACAGATGGACATTTTGTATAAATTGTCTCCATAACACTTTTAGCATATGATCAGCATAGAGAACAACTATGACCCAAGCAAGTCTAAGGCGTCTACACTACGACATCACATGCCCAGATACATTCATAATATTCTGAGTCACACGCTAAATGATTGGGGTGATAGCTGGGGAGTCATCGGGAACATAAAAGTGTACTACTTATGGAGCATGAGTAAGAGAATGTCAATTAACCTGGGATATGAACTCGTCCAATTCATCAAGTGTCAGAGTGAAGAAAGAAAGGTCGACACAATCTGTGTTGGACCTTATATGACTAGATTGGCATGATGGATGGGTTTATTTGATTGACTACCACCAATACGACAAATAACTACCATGGTGGCACTTAATCTAGCAATGATGCAACACATATGTATAGTATGCAGACATTGAAGTCCCACAGGCGATATCTATAGACATATTAGGGAGCCCAACGAGCCTAGAGTGGTGGGTGGAGATAGAGTAGAGCCACCTGCTGTGGAGCAGCCATCACAATCACAGCCACCGCCATCTGAGATGGTAGATGCAATACCAGATCATGATATTCTGAAAGATCCTAAAGCTAGGATGCAAAACCCAACTCAACTAAAGATAGCACTATTGGAGAGATGAGTGTCCTAGCTTTTGGGAACTCAAAGACTATTTAATGATAGCAAGTGGAGCTTATTGAGTGAGTAGGCTAGTTTGAGACTGCGATTGAGCGATTAGGAACACTCGACCCTACAGTTAAGTGGATGGGAGAGTTGATGATAGATGCATAATTGATAATATTTATACCTCATATTTGATGCATTTTTGCTTGTTATTTGATACTTTTGTTGTATATTTGGTACTTAATTTGCTCTAAGTGTTTTACAGCACAGACTTAAAGGAGAAAAATTCAGATAAAAACATAACACAAAATGAAAATTTGATGCATAGAAGGGATACACGATAGTGCATTTACTCCTGCACTTCTCCCAAGTCATGTAATTTTGTGATTTTTTAAGAATTTGTCATGCATTAGATCATGCATCAGCCAAATCTCTATAATTCAATATATAAAGATGTGCATGGAGGTTGATTAAGGGAGCAGATCTAGGGAGGTGATTATAGACATAGAGATCATTCTTAAGGGGCAATTTTGGTTTAGAGAAATGGAACACACAAAAAATCATCAAAAAATCCATTGAAATATAAGATCAACCCTCTACATTAGAAGAATATTCGATATAAGAAAATCAGGGAGATTTAGAATTATGAACCCATTGTTTTCAATTCGTTTTTCTTTCAATATATGTTTGATTTCATTTTTGATAATGTGTAACTAATCATCTTGTTAGTATTTAGGTTATATGAACCCTATATTAATACTTTGATATGATTTGATTCTTTTATTAATGCAATTACTTTGATTGATTATTGTGATCCAATTACATATTTTACTTATGTTTTGATAAACCCTAAATATTAGATCATAATTTGACTTCATACGTAAAGATTGAGAAATCCTAGGCTTGAATAGATATAACGTAATTGGAATGAGTTGACTGTAGCCTTAAAGATAGGATGACATAAATCTTCCATATTAGGGTCAATCCTAATGAAAATATAATCAACAGTTGGTGTAATAAAAGCCTTACTTATGTTAGTAGTAATTGGTTAATTCAAATTTCAATTTATTACATGTTTGATGGTCTTAACATATTTTCTCTTAAGAGTTTGGTTATTACCATTAAAAGGATGTTTAGGACCTTTTTTATGTGTTGATCAAGCAATTGAAAGATACAAAGTAAGGTTAATTGGGAGGTTATATGTTTATTTAAAGATAAAGAAGGGCTTGGTATAGCTTCGATCAAAGTAATTTAATAAAATTCATATGGCTATAAGGTTATAAAGAATTTTAGAAAAAAAGGAGTCCTTTGAGTAAAGTGAGTGCATTCATATTATTTAAAAACTAATAGGTTCCAGTCAATTTTTCTAAAAAGCATCTCAAACTAGACTATGCTTAACATACTCAAGCTTAAGGAGCATATGAAAGGTCATATTAAAACAAGATTAGGTATGGAGTTACTGCTAATTTCTGATATAATAACTTGAATTCTATAGGTCGCCTTGACTAAATTGTTCAATATGCAAATTTGATAGACATAATAGTAGACATAGCCACAGTTAGATAGGTATTGCAGAATAATCTCTATAGTCTTAATTTATACATAATGGATGGCATGCTTAGACTTTTATCTCCTTTTCATTCCACTATTACAAATTTAAATAAGATTATTTGGTTTGAGCATTCATCAAGTTCATTCACTAATAAGTTATCTATGGAACTTTTAAGACTTAAGGTTTTTAAAGTTTCTTGGTATAAACTTGTTTGGAGCAAGCAAGTTTCTTTTAGAGTGTCCTTCAATATGCAGTTGGCTATCAGTGTTAAACTATATACTAAAGATAGATTTCATGGTGCAGTTTCCATTTCTACCACTTGTTCTCTTTGCTGCCAAGAACCTGAATATATTGATCATTATTCTTCCAATGTGAGTTCACAAAACCAATCTAGCCAACCATACAAAGAATTAAGGACCTTTTATATTTCGTGAGTATTTGGTATGATATAGTGGATTTGAGTATTGTTTCGAATTGGAGATGTCTCTTTCAACACTACTATTTATTATATATGAAAAGAAAGGAACTTGAGAGAATTACAAGGCAAATTAAGGTTTGAGTAGTAACTATTACATTAGATGTCTAGTTACATTATTGAGCAAATCCTAATTACTTATAATCCCCCTTGTTTGTGATGTCTTAGTTTTATTGGCCTATTATTATGATTCTAATCTAGTTGCAGCCTACATTAACTAGCTTATTTTTATGGTTGTATTATGTATTGCTTATAGATTTACTGATTGTAACTCTAATTTATTAATTCATTTTCTTTCCTTCTCTCAATATATATATATGTGTGTATATGCATATAAAATTTTTTAAACCAAAACCAAATTAATGAGTTTAATTGTTTTTATTTATTATAATTATATGGTTCTAATAAATTTGGTTAAGCAATTTATAATCAACCCTACTACACAATATTACTACATGTTGAAGTATTAAAATATTGATTCTTGTAGTTATGAAAAAGTATGCGTTAGATATTGCACATTAACTAATATAATCGGATTAGATTTTACACTAAGATGTTTAAAGTTTGTGTCCCTAAAATTTTATTTCACTTGAAAATCATTTTAGAAAATACAAATTAAAAAATATCTAATTATTATTACTTAAGTAGGTGATCAAACAATTTATTATGGACTACAACGTGTGAATTATATTGGATAGATATATATCAAAATTTAAATTTTTTTTCATGTTTTAGTTTTTATCGTCAAACTTAAAGTTAACATATAAATTTTTTAAAGTTAGTTAAATATGATAATATGAGTCTAACAAATTAATGTAAAATGTGGATAGTGCATTCCATCCAAAGCTGTCTAACTTTGAAATTGCTTTATTTTCAAAGTGCATGATAATTTATTTTCAAATTTTGTTAATATCATATATTAAATTCCCAATGTCAACAAAGCTTGAAAGATACAAGAAAAGAAACATTAGATAAGTAATTTTTTTTTTTGGTTACCTACGAGCCAGGTTGATCCTTTGTGGGAGGCAAAATTCTAGCTCCAAATTTTAAACGACTTCATACATGAGGGGAGTTTGAACCCGCAAAAATTTTAACTTTTGACAAATGATACTATATAACACATAAAATATGAAATTAACAAATTTAGAAGTGAATCGAGGAAAAGAAAAAGTTGATTCTTTCATATTAGTTATTAGTGTGTTGATTCATCCACATTAGTTTCACATATTTTCGAACCATTTTCACAGTGAAATTGTACATTGCGTGTAAACTATCACTGTAACTCAATTTATTCACAAAATATGGATGCGACTCTTTGTTTTTTTTCCTTTCTACCGTTTAAATTTCTAACTTAAAGACAAAGACGAAGGAAATAATATATGCAGATAGTGCCATATCGGTACACACGAAATGTGATATATTACATTGATTTCTTCTTTTAACAAACTAGTGCTTTGAAATAACTGTTTTGGTTGATTAGTTCAAGTTTGAGAAAAGTAACCAACAGGAAATTAGAACAAATATATGACTAAATTTCCAGCGGAGTGATTTATAAGTCAGCAAAGTATGGTACAGAAATTTAGAACTATTGAACTCATGTTTGAAATCTGGTCACTTAGGTTGAAGACAAGACAGACCACAGCGGCAGGTTTCCAAGTTGGTTCCAAGTTTCAACGTATAAAAAGAAATCAATATAATCGAGGGTTTATTTGTCACGATGGACTAGGCAAACAGCAAGCTGGCAGATCATGTCTTTCAAGATTCAAACTCAAAGCTTTTGCCTGACTAGTATACAACTGCTTCACGTTAGACCTCTGCTCATTTAACAACTTCACTAAACTTCTCTTGGCATTAGCTCGAAAAGGACAATTGGATGCGAAGAAGCCATCAACTAAGTGAAGGTAGGCCTCCAAGTCATGGCAACAAGCCACATCAGCATTAGGTTTCAGGTACGGCGACATCCTGGTGTCGACGCGAAGCTCTGTGCCCACGTGTGTGTATGCCAACGGCCTGATGTAATCATCCACCATTGGCAACCCGGGAACTCTAGTTATAACGTCCTGATTATTGACAATACGTAAGACCTTAACATTTTTGGCATTGATTTGATTGGCAAACCCTCTATTACCAACTCTCGGTCCTCCAAAAGAAAAGACTGCAATTGGTGGCATGTACGGTGAACATGTACTTAATTCATCGCCAGCTAATAGTGCCAAGGCCGCTCCCAGGCTGTGACCCGTGACAGTAATGCTTAGCGCCTCGCCTTTGTAAAGCTCCACGAGTCTTTTCACCTCTTCCACAAGGGACTCAGAGAGGCTTGGGACACGAGCACCTCTAGTTTTATAAAGGCTCAAGAATCCACATTCCACCTTGGATTCACCTTGGTCGTAGTCCATGTTCTCTGGGTATAGGTATTCCACCAACTGGGCTCTCACATTTTCAACCCATTCAAGACAAGTCGATGTCCCACGCAAAGCTATCACTATATCTCTCCTTCCCATCCGTTGGATCTCTCGTCGGTCTTCGCAAACAGCGACGTAGCCCATCCAACTTGACCTTTGGGTCACCCAACTCAGATCAGGCGCCAGAGTGTCGACCCACTTTGGAAGTCCGACGGAGGAAGTGGCATAGAGGTTCTTAGTCACTCTATAAAACCTCTCCGGCAGTGCCACGTGCCGTGGCAGGGGATGTTCGTCGGTTGACATGGCGGGGTTTGTATGGAAACAATGGTACGCTGCTTGAACAAACTCGCCGTATCTCACCATCTCTCGCCGGAGATTCTCGTCCAGTGGGTCAAGAAGCCCCGACCAATCATTACAACCGTGGTACTCTCTCCACCGGGAACTAAGATTGTTCCTTGGAGAATACTCGGGCGTCTTGGACAAGAGACTTTGAAGTCGGTTCATATGTCTAGGTGACATTTCTTCTGCTGCTTTCATCTCTGGCCAAATTCTTGCGAGACTAAGGCCTTCAAGTAGAGCTCTTCCTCTGTTTGCAAACGACCCATTACCGGAAACTTTAGGAACTGGTCGAGTGTCAGGTTGGTTAGACTGTGGAGATTGCTTTTGAAATAGTTTATCAAGATGTTGCTTCGTCAACTCAGTTGATGAAGATTTATAAGAAACATGTTTTACAGATTGAGAAGTTGTTAGAGAAGAAGAAGAAGAAGAATATCTAGTTACAGGTGCAAATGAAGATTGGTGGCATTTGGGACTGTCACCTTTTACCTGAAACAGGTTTAGGTTTTGGTGTGGAAGCGTTGAGCCTATTTGCAACATATGGATAAATTCAACAGTCTTCACAGAAAACAAAGACACCAAAAAGAGAGTTAATTGATTAATTTATATATAACCGAAAAGAAAACAAATGTAAGTGGAAAGCAAGTAGGGTGGATTGGATGATATGGGGTGTATATATATATATAACCGAAAAGAAAACAACTGTAAGTGGAAAGCAAGTAGGGTGGATTAGATGATATGGGGTGTATATATAGAGCGGATGGTTCTCATTGATATGGGGTGTATATATAGAGCGGATGGTTCTCAATGATATGGGGTGTATATATAGAGCGGATGGTTCTCAAATGCCCTTGTCTTTGTCTTTAATCACAAAGATATGGATTTATGCGAGTGTTATTGGTTAGAAGGGTATATAAGTGGAACGTTTAGGTGGACCATGTTTTCAATTGATGAATGGGGTTGGGGGCATTTAACTTAGGAATGCATTGAGACGGTGGTTGACTTGAATTCAACGTGAATGCGTGATGGTTAATTGGACTCCAAAAATATTAATGTAGTTGCAGATTGAAGTCATTAACATTATCAAATCTTATTTTAGTTGTTATCCTAAAACAATTATAGATGTCTTTTGATGCTTTGTTTTTTCTACATCTATTAGTAGGAAGTAGTGGTTCTCCTTTTCAGAAACAAGAACAATGAATTAACGGTGTTATCAATTTTCTTGTGAAATTTTTGTTTCCAGTGAAGAAATATAAACAAATTTTTGTTTAAGCAATTATGAGATAATGTCATAAGTTGACTTTTGACTCCGTCAGCTTCCTCCCTTCGCATTGTTTTAGCCATGTATTTGTTTCTCTTTTTGTTTTAGGAAGTTCTCAATTATAAAAAAATATCTTTAAACTATTCACACTTAAATTAATTCTCGCTCGAACTAAATAGATTTTTTTTATAAAAGGTAAAACTCTAACTTCAAATTTTAAATAGCTACGTACATTAAAAAAAAAGATTTAAAACCGTAACTCCGCTTAAGCCAAACCAGCTCTTACTAACTTACAAATGCCGCAGGGGTCATGTATTCTTTTCTTTGAATATAAAGTATGGTGGAACATGTACGGACTAGCAATACTTGCAAACTATGACCTTCCTTAATTACAGCAGCATCGGATCTCCCAGTTCGTTAGCTTTTTCCAAAAACAACAAAGAATAGCTTTACATAGGGCCTGCCACTGTAATAAACATTTAGGTTTAGGCTAACTAATAAGTATTATCTAGGCTGCAAATTTTCGGAGACTTGATGTCAGTCATGGAATTTATTTACCGAGACAGAAAAAAAAAAGAAATTTGTACCGCAGAATACAGCATCTTTTTGAGCTTTTGGGTATTTTTTTCTTTGTAAAAAAAAGGATTATCCAATTTTTTACCCCAAGGAACATGCGTATAATGTCCATGTCCCATTAATTCTTAAGTCTAGTCCTCTCCTCCCAACCATTTGGACCCTACGCCATTATTTTCAAATTTTTTTTTTTTTTGGGACTTACTATCCCTAGTAGACTCAGTTTAGTGGATGCTCTTTATTGAAAACAAAACAGTTGTTTCGGGAATTAAAATTCCATAACTAAAAGTCTAATTCAACGCTAAAATGCACGATTATTCTGTAAAATAGTTATAGCACGTCAATATGCTGATGCAAATCTATTACCTTTTGTTTTGTGTCAACAGCTTACCCAGTTAGGCATTGAATTCAATAAGATTAGTCTGTGGCAGTTAACATACTTGGCCAAGTTGGATATGGTAAAGGGCTGAAACTTCTCAGTATCAAATATTAAACTAGAAGGTTGAACTGAGAGATGACCTTTCAAGGAACAGTAAGAGGACATATTCAAGTCAAGGAGTTCGCACGTAGTCTAGTAACTCATTTAACTCTTGCTGATCAAGCAAAGATGCCACATTCATAATGTCTTGTATGGACGTCGGATGTATAGTTTTCTTTCTAAATTTTAATGGTATATTACATAAAGCCTTACGTAATATGATCCTTTTAACTTTTCTTGTAACATTGAAGATCAATTGCTGGCTTCAGTGCAGTATGGTAATAGTCCCAAGCGTCACGTAACCTGACGAGGAAAGCTCCGACAAACTATTAACATTTCAATTCTGGTGCTCAGGTGGCCTCATACATAGACATTTTCCCCCAACGCAATTAAAAAGCGTTTCTCCCTACCATCAAAGAAATTCAAACCTCGTACAAGTTGATGTTGAAATTTTAGACTATATAGCAATTACCAGGGTCCTATCCAACTTACAGTTTTGTACTCATTATCTCGCTTTACAACTTAACCTGGTTTGGTTTTTTCTTTTATGGATTTGAGCATTCTCTTCTTCAGACAACAAAATTTTGTTGTACTACTGTTAGTTTCATCCTGGGCAAGTTAAGACAATATTTTATATGGGAATGATAATAGGCGATTATATTTATAGTCCAATTTGGTTTAACGTTCGAATCTTTTTAATATACAAAATAATTCATTTTATTTATATAATGAATAAATAGTAGTCTTCAACTTTATTATCCTCTCATTCTTTTCTCTGTGTCTTAATTGTCTGCTGAGTGCTTACTTCGACTCTCTTTCCGCTATTATTTGCTGTCTTACCGGCCTCCGTCGCCTTGTTTTCGCTGAAGAGTTAAGGCCTTAGAAAGTTCTAAAGGACAAGATTCAGGATGCATTCGGAGTGTAGCCTCCAATAAGTATTTAGGATGAGAATTGGCTTTTTTAGATTGTTGTGACTTTTTTTCCTCTTATTACATACGAAAATTTATTGTTAGATATGATAAATAAATTGACGAATAAACATAGTTATTTATACTAATAAACTGCTTCATATGTTAGAAAAGAGTCTCAGCAATTTAAATAAATTTAATAAAAATTTTCTTTTAAATAAATTTAATATTTGTTTTTATAGTTAAACTTAAAGAGGAATATTTGATAATGCATGTTAAAAAACTATTAAATCATAGTCTCAACATGTTTAATATTGGACTAGTGTGTTTTTGATGACGACAAAATAACAATGGAAATATAAGCTAACCCCATTCTTGAGCTACATAGTTTGCAAATTGTGAATAAAAAGAGCAGTTCTTCATCATCGTTAAGTGGGTTAGCCAAGTATGGGGTTTATTTTTATTTTTTTGTAATTTCAGACTCTATGTAAGAGTCTTGGGATGGTATATAATCTCATCTTGTTAGTAAGACATTGATGGAAAATTTTCATACCGCATATGTCTGTAGTATGGTATATAAGATTAGATGTAATAGATAACTTTTTTAAAATTTAAATTAGAAGATGGTGAAAATTTATTAAGATACATTCGATAATCTTTTTTTGTGTAAAATTACATTCAAAAAAATTTGCCAGCGCATGATCTTACCATTTCTAGGTTTATCTTCTCATTTTCAAAATTGCTCACCATTCTAGGAAGTGCATAAATAAGAGATCAATAATTCAATTTTGTGTCTATTATGGTATAAAATTAGGCCATTCATACTGAGCATTTTGTACACACATGTAAAATATTGCATGACTTCTATCGATGTTCTTACATGCAAGCAGATTCTTCATTCCATCTCGAGTTCTCTCACAGGTTTTATTGTACATTTTTACTTATCTAAGAAGCGTTTAAGGTAACTTGATTTCAATATTTTGTGCGAATTAAGGAACCTTGTATGAGGTTCTAAGAGAATGGCAATAGTTGGGGTTGACTGTTGGAGAGTTAAGAAATGTGAGTGTGGTTATTCGTTAGTTAGGGATGCAGGGTAGATTAAGATCTACATGTACCATTCATTTGGCTCTTAAATTGGTAGAATCATTTGAAAATCCCACTAGGTCATGATTTTTCCTTTTGTTGAGTCAGGGAGGTTTTCAACGTAAAAATATTAAGTCTCAGTTCTTTACATTTTGTTTTTAAATTTGGGTTGAGAACTTGACTAAAACAAGTTTACAAAATTAAAACTTGGTTAATATAAAAAAAATAGTGTTACTCAATTCACACCTCCCCCCTTTGAGTAGTGCTTGATCATTTTAACAATTAGAATGAGAACAGGTTCTCCCTATTCTAGGCTAACACCTAAGGAGAGATCTAAAATGATCTAAGAACTTGAAGAGATTAAGAAGGCTACTCTAATCAACACCTTCCTTTATTTAATGGAAGACAATATGGTTAATGGAAAGAACATATGGTCAATTATATTCAATTGAAAGACTATAAGGTCTAGTTGATTATCAAAAATGATCCTTTCACGTGTATGCGTACCAATGCTGATGGTACTACAGAAGAAACCCCAAAATCTAAGTCATAGTAAAGGACTAAAGGAAGATAGAGAAAAATGCATCTACTAAGAAATTGATTAAAACTGGCTTGCTATCTCAAGTACTAAGGAGATGTGATCTTCTTGAGGTAACTCATGAACGTTCCTCTTAAGTAAAACAATGTAAGATAGATTTACTAACTACTCAATATGAATTGTTTAAAATGAATAAAAGTGAATCTATTCATGATATGTTTTCTCGATTCACTAACATTATCAGTGATGTTAATTCCCTTGGAAAGACCTACTATATTAAAGAAAAGGTTAGGCAAATTCTCAGCAGTTTTCTACTAAAATGGATGCCTAAGTTTACTACTATCTAAGAGGCTAAGAATGTTTCTACTTTGCACCTTAAAGATCTAATTGATAACCTTATGACATATGAAATAGAAATAAAAAACCAAAGTCCAATTCAAAAGGAAAAGGGGATTGCTTTCAAGGAAAATATGAATGAGAGTAACTCAGAATCAGAAGATGAAGACATTGCCACGCTAGCACATATATTTAAGAAGTTTCATAAGAGCTCAAAGTCAACCAAAAAAGGCAACACAAGTAAGGGTAAGTCCTCTACTTCTTAATTTAAGAATAATGTTAATGGTTGCTTTAAATATGATGGTCTAGACTACTTAAACAAGGATTGTCCTACATAGGATGAAGAACATAAAAAGGAATGAAACAAAGAATGTAGCAAGAAATTTGATAAGAAAGAGTTTAGAAGAGCCACGTTTTCTACATGGGGAGATTCAAATGAAAATAAGGTTATTTATGAGGACTTCGATTATACAACAAATCTTTATTAGATGGCTCAATTTAGAAAAAGTAAAATGTATGTTGATGATGAATTTAAGGTACATACATTTGAATGGAAAAAAGATATTAGAAACTTACTCAAAAAAATTAATTGATTTGTGTGGCTTTCTTGTGAATAGTTACAAAGATACTGCTAATGAAGTCAATGTCTTAAAACATGATGTTCTAGGGTTAAAGGAAGATTTAAGAGTCATGACTAAATTAAAATCCTACGTGAAAATGAAATAAATACTTTTAAAATGGAAAAGTCTAACCTAAAAGAAATGACCATGGAAATATAAAAGAATAATACTGCTCTTACTCATGATTACATGAACTGAAAGCTTCTATTGATCCTAGAAAAATTAAGAACATGGGAAATGAATTATCTTTTATTAGGACTGAATTGGTAGGCTTAAAGAACAATATTTGTAACCTCAGTCTACTAAAAATGAGAATAAGAAAGATGATGGAGCAATATTAGATCTCAATTCCTCCTAGTTTCTGCCTTTATTCTTCCTAAAAACCCTTCTAGGGTAAGTTGTCACCTAGACTCCTAAGTTGAAAAACTATCCAAACGAGGTGCAAATTTAAATATTGAAAACTAGGATTTAAGAAATAAACTAGACAAAGGTAAAGAGAAAATAGATTATAATGGTAAGAACCATGATAAGGAACCTACTAAACAACTTATTAAAGCATACAATAAGGCTAGACATAGGCTAGGTTTTAATGAAAAAGAAAGAGTCATGGAATTAAAAAAAAATGTTAATTTTCTTGAGTATATTGCTTGCATGTATTATGGTAAGACAAGCCATCATATGTTTCAATGTAATCATATGAAAAAGGCTAATTAAAAAAACTATGCTTATGTAAAACATGTATAGATTGAAAAGAATGTTTTAAAAGTTAATTATATTAGAAAGGAACCCAAACTTGTTTGGGTTCCTAAATCTAAACCCGAATTTGTTTTGTAAGTTGGAGTGAGGGGGAATAACTAGTGTTTCCTTGACAACAGTTGTTCTAAGCACATGATAGGAGACAAATCTAATTTCCACTAAGTCAAAGCCTTTTATGGTGGAACTATGACATTTTGTAACAACATGAAGATGATATTATTGGTATTGGTAAAGTAAGTAAGTCTCTATCACATTCCATTCATAAAGTATTGTTATTCAAGGGTTTTAAATATAATTTAATCAACATCTCACAATTTTGTGAGAAAAGAAATAATATATAGGTTACTTAGTATAAATGTTTAATTGTGAGAAATGTTACAAATGAATTTGTTCTTTAAGGAATAAGACTCAATAACACTTATAAGGTATATCTTAACTTGTTTCCTAATGTTAATCTAACTTGTTTAATTTTTCTTGAAGAAAATCCTTTAGCATAAAGACTTGGACATGTCAATTTGTCACTGTTACAGAAGTTTATTTCATGAGATCTTGTAAATTGTTTACCCTCTACGAAGTTTAACATAAGCAAGGTTTATGAAGCTTGTGTGAAAATGGGAAGCATGTTTGTTGTCCTTTCAAGGCCTAAAACAAGGTAAGTGTAAGCCACTAGAACTGTTGCACATGGACTCTTGTGGACCCATGATAGTGGTAAGTAGAGGAGGTAACAGATATGTTTTGGTTTCAGTTGATGATTATTCACGTTACATTAGACCATATTTCTTTTAGCTAAAGTGAAAATTTTGATGATTTCTATATGTTTTCTGGAAAGATCTAAAAGCAATATGGACATCAACTACTCTCATTTCCTTTTTATCATGACACTAAATTCAATAATTTAACCTTTATAAACTATTGTAGGGAATATGGGGTTGATCATAAACTCCTTAACAAAATGGAGTCGTGGAGAGAAAGAATCAAACACTAGAAGACTGGCTAGAATGATGCTTATATAGCTTGTAGACTTCCTAGGAACTTCTAAGTTGAGGCAATACACACTGCATATTACATCAGGAATAAGGCCATAATTAAAACAATTCTAAAAAAAAAGGCTCCCTATGAACCGTTTAAGGGCAAGAAACTAAATATAATATATCTTAGAATATTTAGGTGTTAATGTTATATGCATAATAATGGTAAAAACCACTTAGGGAAATTTGATCCTAGGAGTAATGAGGCTGTGTTATTAGGATACCCCTCTCATAATAAAGCATGTAAGGTGTGTGAAAAAGGAACTATGTGCATAGAAGAGAGTGTACATGTCACCTTTAATGAAACTCATGATTTGACTAATCATGTTGCACAGAATGATGATTTTGAGACAGGCTTGGTAAGAACATATACTAATAATGATTATGACGAAGAATAACATTAATAAGGCATTCAAAATGATAAAGATCTTGAACACTAAGGCACTTTAGAGGAAAGCGAACATCCTAAATGAACTATTGGAAGAACTAGAGATGACATACAACATTCTGGTTCCAGTTCTATAGAACCAAATCCTATCAATTAGAGAATTGATGTTTCCCAAACTCAAGAAAGTTTTATATCAACAGCCTTTGTGCCTAAACCATGGAAACATCAAAGCTTCGATTATTTAGACTTGATACTAAGTGAAGTCAATAAAAGAGTTCAAATAAGATCTAAACTTCAAATTTTCAAAATTTTTATACATTTTATGCCTTTCTCTCTTTTGAAGAATCTAGTGACTATCAAACTGCACTAATTGATCCTAATTACATTTTACCTATACAGGAGGAACTACACAAATTCGAGACGAATCAAGTGTGACACCTTAAGCCTAGACTAAATGACAGAACTATAATTAGTCTAAAGTGGGTTGATATAAATAAATTTGACAAAAATGGCTTGATCCTAAGAAAAAAGGTTAGATTGGTAGTAAAAGGCTATAATCAACATAAAGGGATTGGCTACAATGGGACCTTTGTACCAATAGCCTGCATCAAAGCCATTAGGATCTGAATTATATTTGTTTCCTACATGTGATTCAAGTTATATTAAATGGATGTTATGCCAACCTTTTAAAATGATTATTGAAAAGAGGAGGTCTACATATAGCAACCTTCTAGGTTTAAAAATCTAAATTTCCTAAACCATGTATATAAACTTGACAAGGCTCTTTATAGATTTAAAGAAGCTCTTAAAGCTTGATATGAAATGTTGTCAAATTTTCTTTTAGAAAATGGTTTTCAAAGAGAAACAATAGATAGAACATTATTTTTTAAAAAATAAAGGGGAACATTTGTTAGTTGTTTAAATATATGTAGTTGACATCATATTTGGAGTAACTAACGATTCCTTATGTGAAGAATTTGCAGGTTTAATGAAGAGTGAATTTGAAATGGGTCTCATAGGAGAACTCACATTAATAAGTCTTCAAATTAAACAAATGAAGGAAGGAACATTAATCTTTTAATAGAAATACCTGAAGGGACTAATCAAGAAGTATGCTCTTAAAAATATGAAATCCTATAATACACCTATGCCCATCTCGACTATGTTGGATGAGGATGAAAAGGAAAATTTTTTTTGAGGAGAAGGTTTATCAAGGTGTGATTGTAACTTTTTTATACTTAACTGCTAGTAGACTTGTTATTGTTTTTAGTCTAGGTTTGTGTGTAATGTTCCAAGTGAATCTAAAAGAGTTGCACATGAAAATAGTCAAAAGAATTTTTAGATATCTCAAAGGAACAAAAGACCTTGCTTTTTGGTATCTTAAAGGAGGAAATTTCAACTTAGTGGCATACCTATAAGCATATTTTTTAGGACATCTCGTTGACAGAAAAAGCACTTTAGGTATGACCCATTTCTTATGACATTGTCTTGTTTCTTAGGGTTCTAAAAAATAGAACTTAGTTGCTTTATCCACAGCTGAGGCAGAATATGTATTTGTAACTTCTTGTTATGCCCATCTTTTTTGGATAAAATAATAATTAATGGATTTCGTGTGGACCTTGAAAGGGTACCTATTCTATGTGATAACATAAGTGCTATTAATATCTCTAAGATTTCAATACAACATTCAAGGACAAAACAAATTCAAATTCGAAATCATTTTCTTAAGGATATTATAGAAAAGTGTTTAATTAAATGAACTTAAAAAAAAGATCAATTTTTGGACATTTTCACCAAACCCCTAAGTAGAGAAAGATTTGAGAAACTAAGACTAAATTTAAGCATAATTAAATTGGCCTAGGTTTTTCTTTATTTTCCCAATGATTAGGTAGAAAATTGGAATATCTTGCATAATTATTTGTAGTTTTATTTGCTCATATAAATGTTTTAATTATGTTCAAAATTTGGTGTCATAAAAAATATGGGAGCCAAGCTAGAAAACATAAGAAGACTCTTTAAGAACTACTAATATTACCCTTACTGTGCTAGAATACATCATAAAGGTTGTTCAAGTAAGATTTCTTATTATAGTTATTCTATTTCTTGCATTTACCCTTATTTAAATATTTCTATTATTATTATCGTTCCTTTATTTATAAGTCTTAAGTTATCTTTTACCCTAAATCATTATGCCTCCCTCTCATTTTCAACTTTTAGTTTTTTTTTCTTTGGCCTTAAACCTCACACCTCCTTCTCTTTCGTTTCTAGGTTAACTCAAAAGTTACTCACTACCCTTCTCGCTTAAACCTTGATTATCCCTCAATCCCACTCTCAACCAAACTCTCTTTCTCTCATTTTTTAATTTCTATTTCTCTAAAAAGCAACTGTTCATGTTGAGGTAGAGGAAGAAAATTTCAGTTGATGCATCCTCTGGCTTGTTGAAGCAAAATTGGCTAGTGGAGCCATAAAGGGAAGCCAAGAAAAGGAGAATTGCAATATTGAAGAAGGAAATAGAACATAAGAAATAAAGGAAAGTTGTGAAGAAAATTCGTGAAAAAATGGGTCATGAAATTCAAATAGTCTCAAATTTATAAGAGAATGAATTGAGGGGGAAAAGGAATCTTGATGAGTTTGATCATAAAAGTTCTAGGAAACCTATATTGGGAGTTGTTAAACTAGCTGAGGGTGATAATGAAGTGATAAATGATAATGATGATGACTTGATTATTTCAAGACACCAAAAGAGGAAGAGCAGTCATGGAGGCTCTACCTAAGCCTCCATCCAAAAAGCCTAAAGTATCTTCTTCTAGAAAGCTCTTCATGAGATTCATTCCCTCCTTGTCTAAACCAAATCTAAATAGAGTTCTTGCCTCTATTTGAGATAATGAAGTTAATTCCTCACAGAAAATGAGCTCAACAAATAAAAAGAAAGGAAAGTAAATTGCCTTCGCCTAACCTAATTAAGAAAAATTGGATGAATTTTGTTGTCAAAATCAGTTAACATCCTTGCAATTTCCTTTCAATAAACTAGAAGAATATGGAGCCAATTCCATAGTCGAGAAACTTATATTTCAAGGATGGAAAGCTTTGATTGATACTAATTTTAAGAATAAATATTATATTACTCAATTTTATGCTAGGATGATTATGAACAACAACATCTTGAAACCATTGTTAATGATGTTTATATACAACTTGACCCAGCTAGATTAGGAACTACTTTGGAGATACATTACAGGGGCTTTGACGAATATCCTTAACATTAAAAAAAGCTATACTAGTGCTGTTTCCATAAGAAAAATATCACTTGAATAAAAAAAAGTTCTTTTACTTAATTAGGGCCAGTTTAATATTGAGACAAGAAGGTAAGAGTGTCATGGTTCTTATAGAACTTATTGACCGTAAAGCTAAAATTAATCTACTATTCATTATCATTCAACATATAGCTTATATAATAAGTCCCCAAGCTAAAAATCATACATTACGTTATTAAGCCTTTATTACAAAAATCTTGAATGCATTCAAGGTTCCTTTGAGAAGAAAAGGGATTGCTCTAGGGAAAGTAGACAAGGTAGATGCAGAGAAGTTAAAAAAAAAAGGTATTCTAACCAAAGAATGCAAGCTTATGATGAAACAGGATAAACATATAGAGGAATCACAAACTGATGATTCTAAATTTAGGAATAGGGAAACTGTAAAAACTTATTCTATTCTAGCTTCAATTTTAGCCCCTACAAAGCTAAGTGAAGATAATGGAAACAATGGTCTCAAATCTTCCAAATTTTTTAACTCAAAAAGCTCTTGAATATTATAATTGGTGCTCTTCATAAGATCAATACACGTGTAAAAAGGATTGAGCATGTTATAATTACTGAGGAAGAACATCAGGAAGAAGGCAAGGATGACATTTTAGAGGAGGATGCTTGATTGATCTAATGTTTGATGACATGATATCCTCTTAACTTACTAGTTGTTGTTCTTTGCTACTTCATTTCAAACTCTAAACTCTTAACTAATTTCTTAGCCTTTTAAAACTATATTTCAATTCTCTTCTATAGACAAGTTAGGTGATATATATTACTTTTTAATTCTCCATGTTCTAGTTGGATAGCTAATATCACTATTTTGATATTTGAGCTATTTAGAGATATCTTCTCTTGGTTCCCACTCGTATTGCACAAGTTGAATATGGTTGTGTTATTTATGTGTTGCATATTTTATTATGAATTTTTTAATGTGATTGAATTTGTTTATGATGTCAAAAGGGGGAAGGGGATTAACACTTTGGCTATGTTTTTCATTTCTAAAGATAGTTATGATTCTTGAATTTGGTATCTACTTATATTGATTTTATTTGTTCTCTCGCATTATTCTATGACTTGTTATTCAGTAACTTAATATATGGTCGTTGTTTATTGAGTTTTACATTTGGTTTGTCAT
>JAOQMP010000005.1:15431138-15452148 GCA_027563575.1 Erythroxylum pedicellare
GTTGGATAGCTTAGCTATGATATGTATTTAGAAGGATATGTTGACAATATTGATCTTGATAATATTATTAATGATTTTGCATCTAGAAATTCACGGAGAAATTGTTTTTCATAAATCATGATCCTCTGTGTATTTGCTAGTATTATGATCATTTAATATTTAGTTGATTATGTAAACTTATAAATCGAGTCATTTATGTTTCATACAAATATGTAAACTTAAATATATTGTCGATTTATGGAGGTCTTTTTTTTTAATTTCACCCAGGGCCTATAAAACTATAGGAACGACCCTGTGTGGAACAAATTGTCAAAAATATATTTTTCAATATGCATCACATTTAGACTATGAAATATTAAATTACTTTTCCAATATGATAAATCCCAAAAGATACTTCGTTTTTCTCTAACCAAAGTTTTTTCTAATGCTTCTATTAACTTCTTCAACTTCAAGTTCTGTAACTTTTAGTAACCATAGTTCATCAGTCTCTTATAATATCTCTTCACCAGCTTTATAAGGGGGAGGAGGTGTTTGTACCATCCTATGCTTAATGAGCTTTTGTTTATTGTGTCTAAATGGATGATTTGGAGTAAGAAATTTTCTGTGATTGTCAAATCAAGATGTTTTGGTCCCGTTAGGAAGATAAAACACATTAGAATCATTATTACAATAAGGACAAACTAATTTTCCTGTTGTGCTCCATCCAAACAACATAGCATACGCAGGAAAATCACTAATAGTCTATATCAAAGTTGCTCTCAACAAAAATTTTTTGTTTAAGAGACACATCATATGTATGCACACCAAAATTTCAAAGATGATACAATTCAGAGACCAATGGTTATAAGAATACATCAATTTTATACTTTGGATTCATAGGCCTTGGCACAGTCACTGTTAAGAACATATATGTCTCATTCATACATATCCATAGAGGAAAATTATATGGAGCAATTATGATTGATCATGATGAATATTGTTGGCCGGATTAACCAAAAGGTTGGAATCTGTCTGTCGATAATCCTAACCTAACATTTCGACTTTCAACTGCAAACTTAAAATAGGTATTATTGAAATATTTCCATGTGAGTGCATCTAATGAATGACTTATTATTCATCTTCCTGTTCATGTTTATTATGTCATCTTATGCGAGATGCAGTAACATCAGAGACATATAGTATTTAAAGTCTCGGAGTTAGCGGGAAATAATACATCCGCTTTTAGGGTACTAATTTTTGTTTCATAGAACATTTTATAGGTTTGAACCTAGATTGACTACAAAATTTGTATTCTTGTAATTCTATATCATCTCCCCAAAACAACATACATCCAAAATTACAATAATTAATTTTTTTAACTAGCAAACCAAGACTCCTAATAAGTTTATTCATATTGTATATACAATAATATTATTATTAGTTATATATTAGTAAATTACATATTTTTATAAAAAATTATATTATTTATCATAGTAACAATAATATATTTATTATTGTTATATTAAGATACAATAATATATTTATTAGTTTTATATATTAGTAAATTACATATTTTATTAAAAATTTTATTGTCTATAATAGTAACAAGTAAATTGACTAATTTCTTATATTTAGTTATAATTCATATTTTTTAAAATATGTAAAAATTAATTATTTGATTTTTATTGAGGTCAATTAATTTTTCTTATCATATCAACCATTATATACGATCGAATATTGATTAACTATTTTTTGTCATATTAGTTTACCAAACTTAGTGCTAATTTGATTAATTTTTTATATTTTGTCGACATGTTAGACTTAATGTTAGTATTTATTAATTTTTCTTATCATATCAGTCTCCTAGTTAAGCGTAAATATACTAAGTAATTTTTTCTATCTCATCATTCCATTGAACATTTTTTTAGTCTTGAATAATAATTTTTATAAATAAGTAT
Source organism: Erythroxylum pedicellare (assembly GCA_027563575.1). Lineage (NCBI taxonomy): Eukaryota > Viridiplantae > Streptophyta > Magnoliopsida > Malpighiales > Erythroxylaceae > Erythroxylum > Erythroxylum pedicellare. The sequence goes on from JAOQMP010000005.1 coordinate 15,433,076, forward strand.
ATAATTATACAAATAAAAATTATATTTAATATGTTATAATAATTTATAATCATGTAACAATATTTATTTTGTTTACGATTTATACTCATTTTGCATTATGTATAAAATGTTTATTTATATTTTTGATATAAGTAATGTTATATAAATATGAGAAATAAATAAAACAATAAGAATTTTACATTTTTTAAAAGTAGAATTTTATTTATTAGCAATATCAATCAACCAAATTAATTATTAATTATTTATAAAAATATGGATTATAAATCAAAATGGGAAAATTCAACATTTTATTTATTAGTATTATAATATATAAATAATAATTAATATAAAACTCAATTTACTATCATATTGACTATTATTAAAAATTAAAAATATATAAAAATTTGTCTTTAATGAAATAAATAAAAAATACTATATATGTATGTATATATATATATATATATAGATATAGATATGATCAACTAATAAATAAATTTATTTGATACATATTAATATGCCTCTTGTAATGTAATTATCTACGTAAAGTGTCAAGTGTTTTCATAAAAAATTAGTGAGAAGAGATTGGTTATGAACTTTTAAAATATATAGGGATTTTCTAAAAAATTTAAGATAATGGAATTAACGAAAATGCGATCCTTTCAATAAAGAATAAATATAACAGTTTTAAGAGTTGATGAAAACACGATCTTTTGAATATACATATTCGTTGTGCTTAGCCTGATGTGATGACAGGTTGCAGCCAAGATAAAATTTTTATGATTAATGATATTTTTTTAGTTTAGGGAAAAAGTGAAAATGCAAATAAATTCTGGTAGCAGTGCTCAACCTGGTCCCCGGGGACCCAATAATACGTCCCTAATTCGTTTTCCGTTAGGTAACCTAAAGTCTAACCTCCTGATTCCACACCCGTTGCTCTCCTCAGAACCGTCGCAACTGGTTCATTGATCATAACGATTTTCTCATTTGGTAATGCTTCTTTTCTACACTTCTTTCTGGAATCGAAATTTGACGTCTTCAATTTAGCTAAATTATCGTTTTTTCTTATTGTATAGTAAAATTCCGGTGCGATTTCGGCGGTTGCTTCTCGATTTTGGTGCTTTTTAGAAAGTCAAGCTCTTAGTCTTGATCTTCAATGGAACAGGAATCGAATTGATCGCATTTTGAGTTTGAGTGCGATGTGCCATCAGAATTGTTGTGTGCATTTGTCGGCGGAAGACGCGATTGCGGCGGACGAAAGTCTCTTGATCTACTGCAAGCCTGTGGAGCTTTATAACATTCTTCGCCGCCGTGCCTTACATAGTGTAATTTATGTCTTTTACCACATTCATTTGCTTCGGTGTGATTAGAGCCTGTCTCGTGTGGTTGATTTGTGTTCATGCGTTTAATTTTATAGCCTTCCTTTCTTAGAAGATGTTTGCGTTACAAAATGAAAGTGGGGCGTAAAAGGAAGAGGTACGGATGTCTTCTTTTTTTGGACATTTCAAGCTGAATAATTTGGTTGTTTTAGGTTTTTAATTCAGTTACAAAAGCTTCACATGAGAACTTGAATGAATAGGAGCACTGGTGATACATTTGGTTACGAATTCATCTGTAGGTTGGGGACTGGTATTGTGGTTTTCAACTACAGGGACTACGACAACATGTTTCAAAAGGCTGAAGGTATATTTTTTTCATATCCATCTATTTCTATTTGAAGGTACACTTTTTTCTTATCCATTTATTTCTATTTGATTCAATGGAAAAACGTGGAAAATATTACTTGAATGCATTTTTGAAGATTTTGAATCAAATGCATGCTATGTTTCTTTTAATGTTGATATTTTGTTACAAATTGGTTTACCACTAATTGATAGAGTTTTCCCCTCAATTGTCATACCAGATTGGAAACTGTTGAAAAGATCCACTTTTGTTTTTCTATTCTCTTTCGTTCTGTGTTTCTTCGAACAAAAGATGAGTTTATTGGCAAAAATTATGTAACTACAAAGTATATACTGCTTCAGCATTTGTAATTTTGTTTTTTGGTACGTCAGCGTTGGAACTTTCCTTGAAAATCAAGTGTTAGTTTTGCTAGTTTAATCTCTCTTTTCTCAATTGTTGTGAGAATTTATTTCCATCATATAGTGTTTGTTTGTGTATATGAAGTACCAAATTGTTTAGATGGAATTGCTGAACATTGCTTTATGCTTTCTCAATGTGCAGTAACTGAAGATTTTTCCTGCCCATTTTGTTTGATGCTATGTGTAAGCTTTAAGGTGACATTTCCCATCTTTACATACTTTCAGATGTTCCAATTCTATGCATAAATGATGAAGAGATTCTTTAATTGGAAGTTTGGTTTAAGGCTGATGATAGAAGATCATATACTTTATGTGTTGTTGCTGAGACACAAAAGCTTCTTTGTTGTTGTGACACTTTTATGAGGTTTTGTTTGAAATCAAGAATTTTGAAGGATAAGTTTCTATCACTTAGCATAGATTTCACTTCTTTTGACAGGGTCTGCGTTATCACTTGTGTTCTTCTCATGATCTGTTCGACTTCGAATTCTGGGTTGGTCATCAGTGTTTGATTGCTTTTTAAGCATTGAGGTTTCTTGAAGCGCTAATCATAAATCTTATTCTAGGCTACCGAAGAGTACCAAGCTGTCAATGTGTCAGTCAAAATTGATAGATTCTGCTCTGAGGTTAGCATTTTCCTTAATTTTTGATGGATTATGCAACATGTCTTTCCATGAATCTGAATAAGACAAAAATGAAAGTAAACGAAAAATTAAATCCTTCTTTTTCTTGTGGCCTATAATTTTTTTTACATCCTAATTGTAGCTACTTTTCTTGTGTGAAGCTTCTTTGTTGAGAATTATATTTGTCCCAACTAGTTTGGAAGAAGTCACTTTTTCAATATTCAATACATGTATATGCATTTTTAAATTAAGAAGATGCTGCCAATGTGTACACAGACTGTTGAAGATGGAGTTGAGCAGCGACGGCAGTCATTCTTCTTCTGGTAGAATTTAAATCTTGAAATGTGGTTGCATTTTCTAGTAACTATCAAATTTTCATGTGAGCAAAGATACTGAGAATTGTAAAGGTAAAATAAATTTAATGAACAGCACAAGGCCATGTAGACGAAAGTCAAGAAGCATTGATGTAATCGAAAAGCAAGCTTGTATACAGTTCTTGGAGTTGGATTCACCAAAACTATGTCCGGAAGGCACAAACAATGGATATTTATGGAAGGATGATGGTAATACTCCTTTTGCTTCTCTTGCATATAAATTTCTATTCTATATCCTGATTTTATGAAGATGGTAAGCTTTGTTTGTAATCTAGAGTATGTCAACATATGTTGTTAACCGTTAAGTACAAAGCATTTACTTTAAACTTCAGTGAACCACTAATTGTAAAAGTGAAGAGAAGCCAGGAGGGTAAAAATACCGTGATTGCTGATGTTAAATTGAACCTTGAATTTTTATTTGTATATTAGAAGCCGACCATTGATCAAGATGTGAATTTGCATGTTAGAAGTGGAGCATAAATTATGATATGATATGCTTGTCTTGGTGCACCACTCATCCTTTGCTGATCAATTTCTTACATCCCGTAATCTGGTTGGTTTTTAAGAAAATAATAATCAACTTCATAGGAATTGCTGAAGTGTTTTTGTGCTCGACTGTGCTGTCTTTTAGAAAGGAGATTTTAAAATTTGAATCATTTTCTGAAAGAAAAATCTGAATGCAAATGGGCAACATATCTAGTTTATCATACCTAGCTCTTAAAAGGCATTTGGTGCTAGATTACACTGTGTGCTTATCTTAAACAAAGGAACTAGCTGACAAATTGCCGAAACTTGGGTCATTCTACTTTTTTTATCATTCCGTTGTTGAGTCTTTTGGATATATTCTTGCAGTTTGTCTAAAGGAGTATGTACAAGTGCTGATACTGATCATGCTATGAACCAAATCTTCCTGGCAACTAGTCTGTCTATTAATGGAGCATTGTTTATGGCCTGATTTCTTATTTGCTGTGGTTTGAATGTAAAGTAGAAATATTCTATTTGCTTGATCCTACTTTATTATTCCAATATTTGCTCATATTACTTATCCTGCCCCAGCATGCTATCATTTTGTTATACATGCAACATTGCCTATTCTTCTTTATCATCTTTTAGGAATTTTCACATTAAGAGTGAGAAATTCCATTGGCGAGTTCTTGATGCAGATTTGTGAAAACCTGTTACTTCTTTTTGCAACTCAGAGATGGCTTACTAATGATGGATTCCACTGTTAATAAAATTGTAGTTATCAACTTTGTGTTGGCATTTTATCTTTTCTCTTACCCTGAAAGGTTTGCACAATTGGGACAATTGGCAGCCTAGTTCTCTCCCTCTTATGCTTACCATTGAACTTTAGGCATTATGTGTTTATTATGTATAGGCGAGAATGCTTCAAGGTCATCTTCCAGTGAGAAAGACTTACATAAGTTAAGGAACGAAGCAGAAAATTTTGGTCCTGAATATGCAAGTGCAACAGACTTGATGGAGCCTGTTGCTTCTAGTTCTAATGTTGCAGGTTTTTCAACTGCCAAGGATCAATTTTCTCTGGACCCTGAATGTGTTAGACCACAGTCCACAAATGATCCTTCACTATCTGCCGTGCTTCATGTATCAAAAACAAGGAAGTTAACATTGGAAAGATCAGATTCCAGAAAGTATGTGAAGCCAATTTTTGTCTCTTGTTGACCATTCCATAGTATTATGTTGCCTTGTATGCTTAATAGAGTTCCAGCAAAAACAGTCACATAGTACCCTTCAAGTAGATCATTTTGCTTTAGCATGTGCATAATGACTCTTGTAACCACTTAGGTTCAGATGCATGCCCTGGGTCAGGTAGGCCTATTAATGGCTAGGATTTGTGTGCTTTATACAATAAGGTAAGATTATAAGAGCAACTTCTTTCTGCTTTATGGATGTTTTGTTTTTGCAACTCAAGTACTGTGAAGCCTAGGCAAATTTACTGGACTAGTTCATACGATAGAATTGTATATTTTTGTTTGTGAATGTTTATATTGTTGTTATTTTGTTTAGGTTTCTGATCATTGTCTATTATTTTCTTTTATGCAGCCGAGCCCTTTTGTTAAAACGACAATTCTATCACTCTCATAGAGTTCAGGTAATTGATTGCTATTTGGCCTCTCAGAAACTTTTGTTTCTTTTTCAATTTGTTGTCCTATTGGTTGTTGGCATAATATTTGGTTGAGCCAAATTGTAATATGGTTGTTAATAAGCTCATATATGCAAATTTTTCTCTACTTCAACCAAAATTTCAAAACATTCATTATTTTGATAAACCATTTTCAACAAGCATAAATTCTATAGTTTTGAGGAGTTTCGACATTTCCCAGAATTATTTTGGATATTTTCTAGATAAATAATTATGGATGATTATGTTTAACATTGTCATGTCAATCTTGTGCTTGAAGCCAATGTCAATAGAACAGGTAGTGTCGGATCGAGACAGTGAAGATGAAGTGGATGATGAAATTGCAGATTTTGATGATAGAAGGGTATGCTAAACATTGTGTCATATTTAATGTTACTGTTTTCTCTATTTAGAGATTCTTTTAATTGTTAATAACTTCACCTTTATGGAATTTATATATGAATTTAGCAAGCAGTTGGTTGTTCTGCTTACCTCTCCAGTGTCATTCATTGCTTTGCAAGACTAATTCTTGATGCATGTCTAAATTATCAGCACTACAATGCCCATGCACTGGGATTCAGTTTACTAATCTTAAGCTGGGACTTTCCAATGGATAATTAATCATAGTTTCATAAGAGAGTTGTATGCTTACGAGTTAAATGTCATTGCAGTTATAACCTTCAATGTGGTTGGGAAGTTTCCTTTAATTCTTGAAGTTAAACTAATATTTTCGTATCTTGATCTCATCTCAAGAAAACTTGAGGAGGGATAAAGCCGAGGGGATGTAAAATAAAGGTTTAATATTTTTTTCATAATTTGTTAATAGACTCATAAGTAGCAGCACGGTGAGAACTTTTTGTAGTTAAAATTTCACAAATCTTTTAGTTGCACTGCATTACAAAAGGTCACCTTCTTTTCCTCTTTTTCATCCACTAGTTACAAATATCGATTAAAATCAGACAATAATGTTATATGATGAACTTGACTCAGTTATCACATAGTCATTTAGGCAATCCTCCATATGGGACCAAACTACTTTTGAACGTCATCAACACTGTTTCCTTGCCATGTAGTTTGCTTACTTTGTACCCATGAGAAAATGTAAATGTATCCATATACAATTAGATTGCGTTGAAATTGTTCTCAGTAAGAAAGTGCTTCAGATTTATATTTGCTTGATTGATATTTCTTAATATGATTAACTGTGGATCACTAAGCACACGCTCCTTTTGCAAAAAAATACAAACAAAAAGCTCAAGAAAAAGATAAAAATAATAAGATGTCAACTTTGAGCCAATGTATTGCAGATGCTTGATGACTTCGTGGATGTCAGCAAATATGAGAAGCAACTTATGCATCTTTGGAACTCATTTGTCAGAAAGCAAAGGTGGTTGCGTCTAGCCATTCGTTTTCTATTTCATCCTTTTCATTGGTCATTCTAAGCCACTTTCATTTTTTCCCCTGTTCTTTTCTGATGTTACTTTCCCCGCTTATAACAGCATGCTTGTTAAAGAGGATAAAGCCCACTTAATGTTTGATGGTAGTTTATATGTTTCGGTTTTATTACTTTGGCAGAGTGCTAGCTGATGTAAAACGATGTTTTTGTTTTTTTCCTTTAAAAACTTTGGCAGAGTACTAGCTGATGGCCACGTTCCTTGGGCATGTGAGGCATTCTCGAAACTGCATGGACAGGAACTAATGTTATCTCCTGCTCTCTTTTGGTACCACTTCTAATAATTTCTTTGCCCTCATGCTTTTGTCGTTGATCCTGCAGATGGTTGTTAATTCCTCATACTTGTTAGGTACTAAACAATTTTTTGTCGATCACCATTTGAAGGTCCCATGATGATTTAGCATGATTATGTTGGTAACAAAAGTGAACTTTAATATCCAGATTCATCTAACTACTAAAACCAATTCTCATGCCGATTGCTTCCATTAGCTATCCTGTAAGGATTTGTGGTAGACAATTGTAGAATCTAGAGGGAAAAGGTGTTTGAATACTGCCTCTTTCAGAGAAAATAGCCAAGTGTCCGCTATCTTTTCAACTAAATACTCAGCTGATGTAGGACTGGCTCGCTATATACAGCATGTTTCCAAAACAGTTAAATGTGCAACTCTTGAGATTAGTTTCAAGTTCATTGTTGCTGTTCTAGTTGATTATGGAGTCGTTTGCTTCATACATACTCCTTGCCGCTATGTTACTATGGTCTTAGAGATGGTTGAGGTTGGGGGTGAGTGTGGAACATTTGAGGACCTTTTGTAATTGGTGTTAGCTGTCATGACTTTAATTCTTTCGTTATCCAAAGGAAAAGAAAAAGAAACTTCAAAACTAAAGAACAAAATATAAGCAGCTATTAAGGAAGAAAAGGTACTGCTTCAAATTACCAACAGATAATTATGAGTATGAAGTTAAGTGGTTCAATTTTGCATATCAGATCTAAACTTGTAGACATGGCAAGAATGTTAGATATCCATTTTCACAAATGCTGGAAGCTATACTTTATTCTTGTCTATTCACTTTTTAGTTTTTTACATATATTTAACCAACAAGTCAATAGTTGTTTAAAAACTTGATATCTGCAATACTGATGGAATAGGTGTTGGAGGTTATTCATGATCAAGCTGTGGAACCACGGGTTGCTTGACGCAAGCACAATGAACAACTGCAGTTTGATCCTTGAAAGATGTAGAGATGAGGGGTCTAATTCCATGAAAAGCGAAAAGGAAGATGGTCAATGATGGTGTGGAGGAAACATCAAGATGACAGGGTACATGACATTGATTTTCTGTTCTAACCCATTCTTTTGTGCCCAACCCTCCAAAATGATTGAACAATATTTGGACTTCAATTATTTTTTATGTAATGGAGAAGTGAAATTCTGGTTCCTTCTCTCTGTTCTAACCATATTCAATACAAGCCTGTCTTTCCCTGATTCTGATTATGTACTTCAGAAGTGCGATATAGTGTCCTCTTGGGTACATACCGCCATGATGAAGTCGTCATCTATATTGATGGTCCATTCTTTGCTAGCTGCCTCAGCGGTTTTTTTTTTAGCGTTTTGTAGTAGTAATGATAATAATAATATATCTTCCTTAACTGGCCACAAATAACTGGAGATATCCTAATAGAACTGTTCTTTTCATTTTAGTTATCTTAAAAACAGTTTCATTACAGTCAAGATTATTAAAAGGAACTTCCTTGTTTTCCCGTGCTTTTGAATCCAAATATGTGCCATTAGTTGCTCTCTGATGTTTACTAACGTAAGGTCAAGTTCTGTATTTACAAGCAGTTAAATCTTCTTGCATCTCTCTTTCCATACATTATACAAGCAGGTTCCAAGAGCCACTAAATAAACGGCTAGAGTTCCTTTAGGAAGTCTTTGTTGCTCTAGAGCCAAAGGGGAATATCCGAGAATCTAGTCAATAGTATATCCCAGTTCATCAACTCTTTCATCTCTTTCCATATAGTCTTAGGAAGTAGCACTTAAAGAATAGATGTGTCATGTCCTCAGATGCACTTCTACATACGACACAACCATCTTTAATTTGTAGGAACTAAACTCTATCCGTAGTGTTTATCCGATTCCTAGCCGACAGCAACACTAGAAATCAGATTATAAGAAGGTTCTTATTCTATACAGTCATATGCCATGGCACCTATTGTCCTCTTGGTCTAAGCCAATCCCAGCATTCTTTATTGTGAAGTTGCCCATAAAATGATTTTTCCAAACAGAGCAGTCCATTTGAATGTTGGGAAGGATGAAGTGACTTATTTCTCTTGAAAAATTCTTTGATCCACATACTAAGCTTAGCTTATTTGGGATCCCAATTATATCTTGAACAGCTTGTGAGTCTCTAAATAAAGCACCATTACCTATTCAACTTTCAAATCACAAGGAAAGAGTCGAAGCATCCCCTACTTTGTAGCTTACATTCATCTCAACTGCACTTCTTATCTTTAGCGATTAGATAGTAAACCATGAATGTGTAGCTTCAGGAGTGAGTTCCCATAAATTATTCCCCTTTAAGATATAACTATGCATTCACCTCATCTATAGAAATTCCTTGTCCACTAACACTTAGCCTTATAGCCATCAAAATTTTGTTAGTTAGACCTATTGGAGTGATTCCTAGTCCTCTTTTATCAAGGGGTTTGCAAACTTTCAACCATTTTAGCAATAAACTTGTTGACATTTATTTTCCCCCACAAAAATTTCCTCACGAGCCTCTAAATTGTCTTAATAAGGCCTTTGGACAAAAACATATGTGCATAGAATTTATTATATATTTCAAGAATTGATGCATACCTCTAAAGGATAAATATGTGATAGTTCATTTTCTTGATCTTTTCAAAATCTTTTCAATCAAAGGCAAGCATTACTTAAATTGCAATTTTCATATAACTAACGGTAGTCCAAGATACAACCAAGGGGGGCTTAGCAGAAATTCTAGTAATTGAGCTGAGTTTATCAACTGTATGCATTGCATTTAAGGCAATAACAATATGGCTCTTTTCGTAGTTTATATCCAACTCTAATAGGTCTTTGAATTGATTTAACATCTTCATCAAAACTTGTATGCTCTTTAGTTTAGCTTTAGAGAATATAAGTAGGTCATGTGCAAAACACAAAACTTGTTAGCTTAAGAACTTTGCACTCGTTATGGTATTTGTAGTTGGAGTTCATCATGGTATTATGCTTCACTAGAAGAGTTAGATCTTCCATATATAAAACAAAGAGGTAAGGAGATAGATTATCTCCTTGCCTAATTCCCCTAACACTTCTAAACATCCTAAAGGGAGTTCCATTGATTAGTACGCTTAATAAGGTGGATGTCATACAAACCTCAATCTAATTCGTGAAAGTATTAAGGAATCCAAAAAGCTCAAGTAGCTTAGATATGAAGTCCCAACATATGCAAACAAAAGCTTTGCTGAAATCCACCTTGATTAAATAAATTTTAGGAGAATTCTTCCTAAAGTACCCCTTTAAGAGTTATTAATCAATAAGAATGTTATCACTAATTTGCCTTCTTTTAGAAAGGCCTCCTAGTTATAACTAATAATAGATTGAAGGACCATTCTCATCTTATTTTCCAGGTTTTGGCAATGAGTTTATAAAGGATGTTACTACAAGCAATTGGCCTAAAGTCCCTAAAAAAAGATGGATTAAGGGTCCTTGTAATTAGACATAAAAATAATTTATTTATCTCTTTGAGAAGAGTACCACTAGAAAAGAATTCCTTGACTACTAATGTCACCATAAAGCTAACTTGAGGTCAAGCTTTTTGAAAGAACACATTCAGTCCATCTGATCCAAGAACTTTTTGTCCATTCATTTCAAAAATTGTAATCCCAATTTCAAGATCATCTACTAGTTTTGTGAGAATTTGACAATCTTCTTGGCCAATTCGTGTATGGATGAAGGATTGAAGGGCCTCTATAGAAAGGTTACTAGGGGAGCTTGATCTAATGGATTTTTTGAAAAAAACACACAAGCTCCTTTGCCAACTCATATTGATTTGTGATTAAGGAGCCTTCTTAAAAGACAATGGAACACATTCTATTAGTATTTTTCTAGCCAATATAAAGTTGAAGAAGAATTTAGTCCACTTATCTCCCTCCTTTAGTCAACTAATTCTTGACCTTTTCTTCATAAGGAGTCATGATCTTCAATCTTGCTTAAGTAGTCCTTTAGTTCCGTCTTATCCTCCATCAATAATACATTATAATTACGATTGTTGAAGAGCCTTTGTTGAATCTCTTTAAGTTTTCTTTTGGCTTCCTCTATTGCTTGGATAGAGTTGAGTCCCCTTCTAATATTCAACGTATTTAGCTCTTACTTAATCCCTTTTGATTGTGCACAAAAAATGAGATGCTTGGTTCGAAACCTATTGATTTCCTTAACCCTCAAAATTGCATCTTAAAAGCCTTCATTAAAGACTAGGTAGTTATTAAATCTAAATGAATAACTTTTGATTATCTTTTGGATCAAATTCCTAACCATAATAGAAGTGTGATATGAGAAGAGAGGCTCTATGAATTTAACTTTACTTTTAGGGAACTTTGTTAACCAAACAAGGTTAACCGTAGCTTTGTATAGCTTGTTCCAAGGAAACTTGGAGAAGCCTATTTATTGCATCAAATAAATCTATACCCTTTAAATTTAGATCCTCTACCCCAATTCGTCCATACATTTTTTGAAAATTTTGGTAAAGTTCCTTAAAGTAGAGTGTCCCTTGGCTTCAAACATGTATAAGGTTTCATTAAAATCACCATAAATCATCTAAGGATTATTGCAAACTGCCTTTTAACTCCTTAATTTTTCCAAAGAAAGTTCCATTGAAATTGAGATTGGAGCCATAAACAATGGAAACAACCATCTTGTAACCCTCCCTAAGAGAATGGATGGCCACATAGATTGCTTAGTCACAAAAATCTAACTGTTTCACCTTAACAAAATTGATGTTGTAGGAAAAAATAATTCTTCTAAAGTAATGGTGTTGGTGATTACAGATAAAGTTCCAATTTGAACCCAAACTCCTAAGTTTTTTAAAGTTTTCATTATCTAATCCTAGTCTCTAAAAAACCTAAAAATATAAGATGTTCCCTAGTGACAAAATCCCTTAGAGCTTGCAACTTCTTAGGGAAATTTAAACCACGTATGTTTTATATGAGTAAGGTCGTTTATGTATGGCTTTACCTTTAGAGGTTTTGCTTTTTTTGCTCCTTGATGACTTCCTACCCTTCACATTTTGAAATCCTTTCTCTATTGCATTTATTGATTCATTTGAAATCTAATTTTCAACCTTAAACAGCCTGTAGGGAATTAGATATCTTCTCTTATAAGGAATCAATCATCTCCACCACTACATCTTAATGCATTGCTCCATTATCCATAACTGCATTTTTTCTTTGGCATTTGACTTGAGGATCAACATTTATAGTCTTAAATTCTTCGTTGATTCCCTAATTCATCTTCCTAATTAGTATATAATTAGCTTTGGTTCTTCCATTCCCATCAATTTATAGAAATCACCCTTTTGAACATCTTTCTTGTAAGCATCCATTTTTTTTTACCTTATCTTTAAAGAAGGCTTGCAATTTTTTGTAACCATAACTAAATCTTCAGACATGGTATTGTTCTCTCTAAGACTCATTACAGGAATAAAATTGGTGAGCTCGTTTTCCAACTCCGTACTAATACATAATCCCATAAACCTAATCCTTCTTTTTCTAGCCATATTTTCATGCATGTATAAAGGATTTCCTATGAAATTAGACAGCAAACTCAATCCTTTTTTATTTCCAAATCTTCAAAGGTACATTATGTATGTTGACCCAAAGTGGAATACTCTCTTGACTTAATTTAGCCATATTGATTCCAAGTTTCCAAAGCTATAAAAAGATTGGAAGCTATTTAATATGCTAAGGACCTTCTTTTATAACATTCTCAACTTCAGTTTTAGAGGTTAAAAAAAGAAGAGCATTAAGTTCTTTTTAGAAAACAACACATCAAACAACCTTTTGCTACGTCATATTTTTTGTGTCCACCTTAAAATAGTTGGGAAAGGGGGTTTGGTTCTTAGAAAAAAGCTAAGGCTGACTCCCAAGTGTTAACTCCTTCTTTTAATACTTCAATCCTTATATCCACCATTATACGTCCCTCTTTAATCTTAAGAGGAAAATAGTGTAATGAGAGATCACTCACAAATGTCTCCAACTCCTACTACTAGCTAGATTCAAAGGTGGTGCATTTCTATTGTGGCTCTCCTAAGGAGATGAAGGTGAGGCAGGAGAGGTAGAGAGTAGAGGATGAAAGTCACACTTTCCAAAAGCTTCTTTTAGGGAGGCCAAAAATGGGTGTAGGAAGTCATCCTGAAGATGGAAAGAGGCAGCTTTCCAGAGGAGTAAAGTTTTAAAAAAGTTACCTAAAAAGTAAGAAGATCAAGGTAGGAAGAAAATGAAAAGGAAAGGACAACACTTACAAAATAAAAAGGAAAGGACAAAACTTACAACCTTATAGAGGTATGTTGGATGAGCAAGAGCATGATGCTTACAACATCTAGTCCCTTAGAAGAGAAGCAATATTTGGTAGGTAAGAGAATAAGTGACAAATAAGCTCAAGAAAGATGACTTGATAATTTTACCAAAATGTTGAGGGAGTTACATTAGGGTGAGGTAGAAAGTGGTTGAGGTAGAATGGTTGGAGAAAAAGGCATATGAATGAGAGACACAATAAAGAACAAAGCTTAAACTTAAGGAAGGAAGGATTGAGTTGATGAAGTTACGACCAAGCATAAGAAAGAATAAGGAATCTAGAGAGAAGGCATAGAAACATTATAGGAATAAGAACACTATAGAACAAAAAAATGACTCCAAAAATTGCAGAATGATGATAAAGTTAATTTTAAATCATTTTTAAGGTATTGTGGTTATTTAAGTTTTTTCTTAAATATTTTTTCTATTATTAAAATGATAATAATTAAGGTTTAACTCTAGAAAAGTTTTACTAAAGATCTAAATTCATAATTGAATGAATTTTCCTATAATTGAATTAAAATAAATATCGTTTATTGTATCTATAATTTATTTATTTTTCATGTTGCATAAGTTATCATATATTTATGTTATAAATTCTTAAATAAAATTATTGATAATATATTTCAGCATTATTATTTGGCAATAAGTAGGTGTATTTGTGTCTTGCAGTGGTAAGTTCATTAAAAAAAATGGAATAACATACAGTTGCATCACTTGTGTTTATGGAGTTGTTTGAATACTAATAAGAAAATAGTCATTATAATGGCTTTTTTATTTTTTATTTCCTATTTTGTTTTTTCTTATATATGGGGGATATATCATATTTTATATTTGGTTATTTAATGCACATACTTATGGGTTAATCATACTTGAAATTTTTGAGATGTGTATAAAGACATTTATTAGAGGATACTTACTGCTTAAGTTATCTATACACTCACAGTCGATAAAGATACAAAAGTTAATGGATTGGATTGGATTGCTTTTATATAAAGAGCTTATCATTATGTCTTGTGTATTGTTTGTACAGGTGTTTCATGAATGCTCATTACAAATATTGCTTATGGCTTTAAGTAATATTGTTATCATATGTTTATGTTGATTATATACATTAATTATTTTGTAGTCATCTTTTCTGTCAATTCACCATTGAACCTTGATTGGTATTAATTTTTAGGAATCAGAAACATGATGTGAAGTTTTTATTGAAGCTATATGTATTAATATGGCTATGGTTAATGAAAAGCCTTCCATCCCTCATATGTCAGAAAAGAAAGAAGCATATATAGCTTGAGAACTATCAAATAGGATATATTATTTGATCATTAAGAGATTTATAGCTGACAATCTTCTTTCTAGGCTTCCTAAGATGATTATTGTGAGGAATTTTTCTACAATGTTTGTTTAAGGCATAAGGTTTCTTCAAATGCAGAGGTTGAAATTATTTAAAAAAATATATTTTATGAGATACATTAGGGTTGAGGGAGTAAAATAGTATATTGTTATGATAATACATTTATAGAGTAAATTTATATCAAAATATAATTATTCTTGATATACGTATTGTTCACTAAACTTTGAATTCCATTTCTTAAGAGTTTTGGTATGCTATCGCTTACACCTAAAAGAAGTACCTTACTCTTGAAAACTTATATAGTAATGTGAGCAAGAGTTGATCTGATAGGAAATACCTAGCCTCGTAATGTGCTTTGCAAAAAAGAAAAAAGGTGGGTTTGATTATGTTGAGATGATTGTAAAAATATAATGAAAGAATAATGCAAATTAAAATATAAAGAAATTAATATAATACAAACTTTGATCTAAGATCATATCCACCTTGAGATTGCAAACCAATCATTGATGTAAGAATAAATCAATTTATACTTAAAATATTCATTTTAAAATTAATTCCTTTCTCTCTTTAACAATAGTTAATTAGAGAGAAAGCATGGTTCAATTAACCCTCAGTACTATATAACCTTAGGTCATATATTTATATTTTAATTAACAGTTTTGAGAACTAAAGAGATAGATAAAACATAAAAACAAATGCATAAGAGGTTACATTCAATTCAGTCAACCATCCAACTTAAGATCTAAAAATCTTAAATTAAAGTAATCCATTAAAACCTAGTTTCTTCCTGGATTATAGGGATTAAAAAATTGCATATTTAATATCTAATCTACAAATAAACGATATGCATTCTACTAATCAAGTAACACAATAAAAAAGATATCCATAAAAGAACAATTGATAATCAATATATGGTAAATAGTTAATGTATTATGTTTTTATGAAATGTTGAGTGTGTTTTTCTTGTTATTTAAGGCTTTTATGTTATTTTTGGTACTTATTTTGTTTCAAGTGTGTTTTTAGGTCTCAATTACCTTAGTGGATCAAAAGGAGAAGAATTTGGTTGAAATCGTGGCAGAAGAATTGGAGTTGTTTTAGAGATATACCTCGTGTGAAGATTGAGACATCTATGTGAGTAACATACATGATCATGTAATAGGCCATAAACACATAAAGCTTCATACACCATATTTAATATATTTTGTTTGATATTTTATATTTTTATTGTATATTTGGTACTTAAGTTGCTCTAAGTGCATTTATAGGTTATAATTGCCTCTATGAACTAAAAGGAGAATAATTCATATGAAAATGTGGTATAAAACAAAAATTTGAAGCAAATAAGGGATACATGACTATATCTATAGCCATGTACGTCTCTTAATTTGTGCAAATTCATAAAATTTTGAGGTTTTGGAGTATACACGATCTAATACAAACCCATGATCCTAAGATTTACTATTAAAAAATGTTAATGGAAGTCAATTGAAGAGAGTAGACATTTAAAGGCAATTCTAGATGTAAAAAATGTTCAAAAGGGATGATATTGATCTAAAGAAGTGGAAAACGCGAAGAAATCATCAACATATTCAATATATTACAACATCAAACCTCAAGCTTATAAACATTCGATAGAATAAAAAGGGAGATTTAAAATTATGAACTCTTTATTTTCTATTATTTTCTTTTTATTTATTTCTGATTTTGTATTCTATTTTGTGTAACTAAACATCTTTAGTGTCTAAGTGTGATGAATTCTAGTTTGTCCTACAATATGTTTTGATTCTTTATTTAATACAATTGTTTTGTTTGATCTATTGTGATTCAAATTAAGTGTTTAATATATGTTTTAATAGATCCAAATTATTAGTACATAATATGATTTCATAACATAGAGATTGAGAAATCCTATGTATTAATAGATTTACCTTAATTGAAAAGAGTTGATTGCAAACCTAGAGATAGGTGGGCATAAATTCATGGATTTGGTTCAAACTTAATAGAGAAATTCACAAATCGGTAAAGCAATCCTAAAAATTTTAACTTGAGTAAGATAAGAATTTTCAATATCCAATAGCCAATAAAACAATTACATAATAAAAGGTTACTTATCTAAGGAATTAGGGGGATTCATTACCTAGACACTAATTCTTAATATTGATTGTGTTCTAAGTGATTTTCTTTATTATTTCTCATTATTGTTTCCTACTTTGTTTTGTCTGTTTTAATATTAATTTTAATTAAAAACTAACATTTAATTTGTAGACTACATAATCAGATAATAGTAATTACTAGTAGTCATTGTCTTTGTGGGATTCGACTTGTACTTGTCTATGCTAGTTACAGTTACGTCGTACACTTGTGATTAATTAAAATATTGGCCTTAAGTTTAGAGCCAATGAAGTTTTGGTATTTTGTTGGGGACGGTGATATTAGGAACACCTGGGTGCTGTTACTCTAGTCATTTTTTGTATTTATTCTATTTTATTTTATTTTTATTATATCTTTTTATATTCTGTTGCCACAACTCATAATGGAAGAATGGAGTAGACAGTACTCTTATGGGAGCATTATGTGTCTTCCCAATATGTAACATCACCATATGGGAGAGAGGTTTCTTGACATATTTTCATAGGCTTAACTGATATCCATGTCGTGTTGCAACATTTGTAGGAGTAACCATTACAACGATAAATGTCAAGCACCAACCTATATATAGGAGGAACTGAGCAAGTACAATCAACCTTAAGGTGCACTATACAAGAATAGTTACAATTTAAAATGGAAAAACTCTTACTTTTATGGATGGAATGATTACACTCTAACCAAATATTTATAGTACCAAGCACCTCAAGTTAAGGAGCCAACTTTGGAAGATATGATGGCTAAGTTTATTTAAGAATCAACCATGAGGCATCAAGAAATAAAGGCTTATATACAAAATATAGTGAATCAGATCATCCAATTGGCAAAGATAATATCTAAAAAGATGCAGGGGAGTTTACGTAGTCTTACTAGAATGGCAATAACCCTTAGGAGTTAAAACGAACTTCTAGAGAAAGAAGAAGAAAAAGAAGAAGAAGAAACCTCTGTCCAAGAAGAGAAAGTAGAGAAGTGACAGGGCGTAATTGAAAAAGATGAGCCAAAAACCTTTATCCAGGAAGAAAAAGAAGAAGAACAAGAATGGACAAAGGTGGTCCCTTTGTTGAGGAAGAATTGGTGTAAGAACCGAATAAGGAAACTATTGATGCATCATTGGTAGCTACCTTAAGTATGGAGGGTTCTTACTTCCTCCCAGACAAATTGCTTGCATCTAACAAAAGATTTAAGAAAATTTGTTATCCTTTATTTTATTAATAGTTTGTCAGTGAAATGGACATTACTGCAGTTAATTTGTTGTACTAACTTATTTTGTTGTGTCCTTATGTTCATCTTACAACATGTGACTTATTTACAGGCTATGAAATCGCTTTATGAAGAAAAAGGTAAAATCAAGCCACTCATTATAGATCAAGGTTGATAAGTAAACATGAAAGATGTTGGTCAACCGGAAAATAAAATATGCAAGATTTGGATAAAACGTTAGATTTCAAAACTTTTTTAGAAATCAAAACACAGCAGAAGCAAGATAACCAAATCAACATGCCAATCCATACATGATATGATATATGGAAAATAATTATCATAAGAACAAGATGGACATTATATTACTGACTCCTTCGCTACAGCTTTAACTCCTCGCTGTGCTATCCTATCCTCGTTAATATATCCTCTCCTAAGTGATGTATCCTCTTCTCGTTATTGTTTCCTCTTTTCGATATTGTATCATCGACCAATCTGATCTACCACTTGGTCTTCTTGGACAACTTGGTTAACAAGATCTTTCAGTGGGAAAGGAGAAGAAAACTTTGGAGGAGATTTTTCTTAGAAGAAAGAAGCCAAAGATGAGACACCTCCCATGCAAATTTCGGCTAACACATGCAAGAAAGGAGAGAGAGTCAAAAAATGCAAGAACACCTCTCCTACACCTTGTCAATTTCGGTTATGCATTCAAAGAAAGAAGGGAAGAGCATCCGATTCATCACATCATTCTTTAATCAAACATAAAGAAGCTATTAAATGAGACTCTCTCATTTGTTTGAAGATGGCTATATGAAAAGACTAATAATCTAAAATGACATGTCAATTTCGGTTTTAGTGATGAAAGAAGTAAGATCATCCATCAGATACACCTCTTTCATCTTTAATCTAATGAATGTTAAAAGGTTACATTACATGCCATCATTAAAAGGCAACCATTAAACCATTTAATGGTAACATCATTACTCCATTTAAGGATGATAAAGCATGATAAATGCCATCTTATTTAGAAATTAAATGCTAAATGTGCAGCTACACATTCAAGCCTAATAAAACCAAAATTGTACCTTCCATTTCTTTAAGAATTTTGTTTTAATTTAATTAATCAAATTAAACCAAAG
>JAOQMP010000005.1:15469665-15480504 GCA_027563575.1 Erythroxylum pedicellare
TAAACCTAAGTATAAACTATACTTAGAGGAGTTTTAATATGAGAATGACTTTGTGATGAAATTAATGGTAAAATACTCGAGATTGTCATGAACATGCATTGTGAATATTTCATTTCATTCATGTGCATTGTTAATCACTTATGATTGTACAAATTGTGATGTATGTTTATATCTTGCATAAATGGGTTGTACAGGTTAAATGTCCGCATTCAGGTGTTCTCAAATTTTGAAAGCAAATGCTAATCTGGAGCGTACTATGAGAAGACCTAGATGGTCTCATTCTACTGTTTGTTTTGTTTGACTTTTTGGTATTGATTGATTTCTGAATGATTATGTGAATGTGATTAACTGTGTTAGTTTCCGGACAGAAGATCCGATGAATGTGTTGTATGAATGAAATACTGAAGTGCTCATTAGATGTGAATTGGATGAACTAAGTGTACATAATTTGATTGTTAAATGTGTTCTGAAAGTGCCTTTGCATATGCATGAAAGTGTGAATCTCAACTTAATATTAAATGCCGGACTATGATTTGATGATATGGGAATGTGTTTAAATGGGATCGTGCAAATGTAAATGAGGCACTCCATTTCATGAATGCATAAAACATAATGGCTGTTGTGACCAGAATAGCCACCGATCAGAGCTTAAAGCTCAACGAGTAAAAACGAGCTTCGAGCTTAAAAGTGAATCAGAGCCTCAAGCTCAACGTTTAATAAGCCCTGTATCCCCCAAGTGGATAATGGACAGTTATCAATGAGCCCTATGGGATAGTTTAGGCACTCGGTCAAAACAAAGTAATAAATAGAAAGTGGGTCTCATGTGCACTACATATGTATAAAATGAATGATCAAATTGTATTGAATGTGAATTGTGAAATGTGTAATGATGTGAATTATGTGTTACATGATTGGGTGAGCCATCGATGATGGTCATCTTTGAGTTTGCAAAACTCACCCAAAATTTGCAAATATTTTTCAGGACTCAGAAGAATACCCCGTTAAGCAAACGGGAGTATCCTTATTGCATGCAAGGGAAAGATAGAGATCGGAATCAGTTGGCGTCTGTATTGTATATCTTTATTTTCGTACTAAATTATATATTCCGCAAAAATTTGTATCATTTGTAATTGAATATTGCGGTATGTAATAACTTTTAGAATTGGAAATGTTTTGTATTTATAATGGGCCCCAAGTGATTAGTGAATCTCTGATGAGTTGTGTACTGATTGTCACGTGTAACTGAAAATGTTTATGAATGAAATCAGGCCCAATTTGGTTATGGATTTCTGTACGTTATGTTTGTGGTTTCAACAAAAATTTATACCGAGTTTTGACTGATCGAGTGTTCTAGCATGCTACCCTCGAGAGTTACGGACCGGGTTTTGATATCACCCATCGATGTCGGATTCGGGTTTTGCTAGAGTGGGGTGTTACATGTGTATTAATAGTTAAGGTTCTGAAACACATGATAAGCCACGTTAGCAAACCTAACGAAAACACTAACATTAGGCTAAAATTGAAAAAAATTAAAAGTTTGAGTATTTTATTGCTACTTTTTGAAGCCTGGGCTAAAATTGAAAATTTTTTGAAAGTTTGGGCATTTTATTGCTACTTTTTAAAGTTTGGCCTATAATTAAAAAATTGACGAAAGTTTAGGTTTTTTTTGGTAATTAAACCTTTTACATATAATATTTTGATCAGAAAAAATATGAATATAATTTCTACTATATTTGAATCTAATTATATTAACTCTCTAACATTAATAATTAATTCTTTTAATGTTATTTAAAATTTATTTTCAAAGTGTCATTTTACTTTAACCTAGGACTTCTCTAATCAATATTAATTGCATGTAATTAAACAATTTTGTATTGTTTTAAGGCAACGAATCCTATATTGATTACTTAATTATCTTTATATAATTTATATAATATCTAATGACTACTAATGGATCCATTTTTGACTAAAATATGTCTAAAGTAGCATTACAATACAACAATTCTTATATAAGATACTTTGGAGATTTCAAATCAAATAATCACTTATACAATCATCTAATGAGCATTTCTATAGACATATGAGTAATATGTCATATATAATTATCATGTTGGGTCAGTTTAGTGTACAAATTTTCTAATAAATACATATAAGTTTATTTAAGCATTTTTATAATTTAGAATGTGAAATTAAGAATTTCTTTCATAAGAAAGAAATATAACATTTGACACTCTTTTGACTATATTAATACTTAATCATAATAAAAGTAATAACTAAGAACAATTTTTTGATCACAAGGGAAGACATTTAAAAAGTTTTGAGGGAGATGAAGAGTGGAAGGGCAGTAGGCCCAGATGAGTTACCCATAGAGGTTTGGAAGAGCCTCAACATCGAAGGTCTGAATTAATTAGTTAAGATTTTTAATATGATCCTTAAGTTAGCTAGAATTTCAGATGAATGAAGATTAAGTATATTAATTCCTTTATACAAGTACCATAGAGGCATCAAACTACTTAGTTACCATAAAGTTGTCAGAGAAGGTAATTGAGAAGAGAGTAAGAAGGGCAGCTTCTATATCAAAAAACCAATTTGAATTTATGCTAGGAAGGTCCACGACAAAAGCTTTACACCTCTTAGAAGATTAATGGAATATTATAGGGAAAGAGAGATAAATTTGCACATGGTTTTTATTAATTTAAAGAAGGCATGTGATAGGATTCTTAGGGAAATCATGTGGAGGTATTTGGAGGCTAAGGGGGTTCTTATGACCTATATACAAGTGATTAAAGATATGTATGAAGGGGCAATGACTAGAGTAAGAACGATAGGAGGAGATATTGAGAATTTTTCCATTGGGATTGGGCAACACCAAGGCTTTGTATTAAGCCTGCTTCTGTTCATATTAGTGATGGATGAGCTTACCAAGAATATTCAAAGAGATTTACCTTAGTATATGTTGTTTGCTGATGATATTATCTTAATGAGTTTGTTAATGAGACAAGAGAAGGGGTCAATGTCAAGCTAGAATGTTAGAGATAAATCTTAGAATTGAAAGGTTTTAAAGTGAGCAGGACTAAGACTGAGTGCTTAGATGTAACTTTTTGGGGCATCAGGTGGATACCGATATGGAGATAAAGATTGGAGCAGAAGTTATTTGTTGATCATGTTTTAATCTTATAAAACAATCAATATACTACAAGTGCACGGGTCGCGAATATAATATATGAGGTGTTGATCCCTTGAGAAGTTAGTGAACTAATCTAATTCTAAGTTGTCTAAGGCCTAAAAGGATTATTAAAAAGTAAATAGAAAATTAAATTTGTGACTATGGATTGATTGAAAATTAAATTGTAAAATTAACATACAAGGAATCAAATTGAGCACTACCAAATTAACAATGGGGAATCATTAAAAAATTACCAAATTATAAGAAAGGGATTTATCCTCCTATCAATGTTAACTTAGTCACTTTTGTGTGAATGCGGTGTTAGTTCTAAACTACTAAAGGGTGGATTACTCTCTCTCGATTTATAATCACTAAATCCTAATTAAGTTGAGTTATCGAACATGTAATCTCTTGATTAATACTCAAGCAATAACCTAATCAATTCTTAAGTGTTCTAATAAACAACTCGATCCTCACACGAGATCTCTCTCCCTATAATTATCGATTTGAGTATTTGCATGATCTATTAGGTCAATTAACTCTCATTAACCAACTCAATCATTTTGCATTCGGTTCACTTTCTCGATTTATTACCGAAGCATGCAATTACAATAAATAATCACAACACCCAAATTAATTAACACAAGAATAACTAGATTAACATTGAATTAAGTCTAAATCCCTAAAGAAGAGTTAGAACATCCTTGAATCAAGGTTCATCATCATCAATTCTATCTTATGCATCATATGAAAGAAATAAGAGATGGAAAAAAGAAAATTTAACTTGAAGGATTAGAAGTGGAAGCACCCAAGGGAGATCCCCTTCTCTCGCTTCTTCTTCTTCCTTAGTTTTTTTCCCAAAGTGGCAAAAATGGAGGCATAAAAAATTAAGATTCTCTTCTGTCTTCTTTAGTCTTTTCTGTTTAGGATAAAAACTAGGTTTTACTTGGGCCTAAAAAGTCTAAAATAACCCTACAAATTTGAGTTTTAAAGGCTGATCCACATTAGCTATCATGCAGGCCACGATCATGGCACTTGGGATTTGCCATGCAACGTACCTCAAATACACAAAATTAAAGCTCAATAGCAAGCTTTAAGCCCATATACCACTCAAAACACAGATATCTAACTGATTAATACAATTCTAAACCTAAACATACATGAATAAATTAATTAACCATTAAAAAAATACTAAAATACTTAGTAAAATATCATGCAACCTACAACTGCCATTATACCACAGAAAGAGTGTTTTAAATACATAGGGTCTATCATCAAAAGAAATGGAGAGATCGATGAAGATAAAGCCTATCATATTAGATCAGGGTGACTCAAAATGGAGAAGTATATCAAAAGTTTTATGTAATATAAAGAGACCACTCAAGCTCAAAGGTAAATACTATCGCTTAGTGATAAAGCCATCCATGTTATATAGGGCGAAGTGTTGGCTCATCAAACAAATACACAATAATAAGCTTTTGGTGACGGAAATGAGGATACTTCGATGGATGTGTAACCTTACCATAAGAGATAAAATTAAGAATCTAATAGTAAAAGAAAAATTAAAGGTGGCTAGTATTAATGACAAGTTAAGAGAGACTAGGCTCAAGTTGGTTGAACAAGTTAAAAGGAGACACCCTGAAAGTCTGGTAAGAAAATGTGAGAAAATAATACTTAGAGATTATAAAAGGAAAAGAGGAAGGCCTAGAAAGAACTAGAAGGAAGTGATCAAGAATAATATGATTAGGCTAGATCTTACTGAGGACTTGGCCCATAATAGAAAATTTTGGCTTACTAGGATATAGGTAAAGGATCTCTCTTAAAGAGAGCATTCACATTCTTGTAGGTTATATTAAACCCTTTCCTTTGCATTTATTGCGTAGTACTTACCTCCTAATTAGTTTAGCTTAGTTAGTTTCCTACATAGCGTAATTAATGACAGACCTAGTTGAAGTTAATCGTATATTGGTCTTTTCTGGTATGTTCCTTTTTTGTCTTACCATTTAGTGTCATTCATTGACAAATTTTATGTGTACGTTATTTTGTATTACCTTACCTTTTTATTTTAGTTTATTTTTATTTTTCTCTTTATTATTTATTATTATTGTTTTTTATTTTTAGATTTTCACTTTTGTATTTAATTACTTTAATATTTTATCATCTTTTTATTTTTATTTTTATTTGATTTAAGTATTTACTTATTTTATTTTATTTATATGTATGCACATCCTTTTATATTTTTGTAGTATTGTCATGACGCATTGCATGTGGGTTTATCAGAAACAACTTCTTTATTACGTAGGGTTACGTTGCATACTATCGTACTTTCCCAAATCCTACACCTTAGTGGGACTCCACTAGATGTTGTCGTTGATGATGATAACAACTTAAATGAAATATAAATATCATAATTACAATCTTAAAAAAAAATTATTTGTAAAGTTTTTTTAATTCTATGAAATTTACCTTATAATTTGGTTTATTAAATAATCATACATAAAATAATTTTTTAATGAATTATGGAATAAGTATACAACCAATCTAGTGGTTGTAGTTATAAACTAGTAGTATACCTATTTATGTCTATAAAAAGATAAAATGCATTAATGAATTTTAATATATTTTAGTAGTATGAATGAACAAAAGATCATGAATAATCTTAATTTTAGAACATTTACATCAAAGGAATTTTTCAATTATAATTTGTAAATTTGCAATAAAATTATTGATTTTTTTTAATAATATCACTTGTAATTTTAAATATGAAATTTAAGAGAATTAAATAAGAAATAATAACAATAAATTTAAAGGGATCAAATAGAAAATGATCCAAATTATATGAAATACTAAAAAATTTATTTTCTTCTTAGTTGCCGCGTTTTTTATGTAAGATTGTATAATTTAATGCCCGAATGGAGATCAATTAAACAAGCTTATATAAGTAATGTTTCTCTCGAGACTTCAAACACAAGATGCAAGAATGGACACTTAAGAATTGACATATAAATTATTAGTACTTTTTGCTATTTTCCCAATTCTTTATGACTGAGAACCAGCCATTAACGATATATAAGAAAAATTAAAAAATCTCATTATAATTTCATTTGTAATGTAAAATTATCCCATGGACTTTATCATATACATCTAAAATTGTACAAGATAAAGAATGCCTTGAAATAATTTGTTCCTAAGTTACAATCAAAGTGATTGGTTGTAGGGCATAAATCAACAATCTCTCACTTGTACTAAGTCAATCGTTTAAGTATCTCATACCATATTACCATATGACGATTATTTTACTACTGAGATAGTAGCTTAATGAAAGAATTCTACAAGATTCTCTATAGTGAGGCACTCAATTAAATCTTACAACTCCAATCTTAATTATCATCATAATTAAGAAAATTTGCCTAAACACATTCTTGCATCTTTGAAACCAATTGCTACATTGGAACTTTTCCAATCCTAAATGATATTGTTCTAATTAAATAAACCTTAATTAGGATTTATGTTTAAAGTTATATCCTTATCATCTTGAACTCAAATGTACATATAGAGCCATGAATATCTTTAATACTTCACAAATATCTGATATCTTAAATACTAAACATCTTTAGTATATTATCTATGTACTTGGACTTAGACATAGTCAACAACGTCCAATCTATCTCTATAGATCTAACTCCAAGATTAAGTTGCTACTTTTTTATATCTAAAAAGAGTTATTCTTGAAAATTATATGTTCGACAACTAAAAGTTAGAACTTTTGTTCTCTATGAGCAATATGTCTCCACATACTCCCATTGAAGAGGAAAACTGTACTCTCACTTACTTCCTTGTAGACGTAATAAATTCATAATTATCTATAAAACAAACTCTTTGAATTCTTCGTGAAAGTAAATCTTTCAATGTCTCGTAGCCTTTCAACTATACATCAAATGTATCATTAAAGGCATTAGTTCCAATTGGATGTGATGTTATAAGATTTGAACCTTTTAAATTCCTTCTTACTCCTACTTACTTATCTTGAGAACATTTCTCCTATAAGTATACATTGAATCAAACAATTTGTTTAATAGGTCTGTAAGATTATATCCAACCTTTTGCATATCTCATAACCCTTTATTACTCAATTTAGTTCTAAACTAAATGGATAATATATGCTTCAGCTTAGCATCATATGCTTAAGTCATTAGATTTAAATCTTTCAAAGAGTTAACATTTGATATCCAATATGAAATCTTGCTAATTGATTCAATTGGAACTATAGAAGGTAAGTCATTGTATCAGGCGCTACTATAAAATAAATAATATTGCATTGTACAATATCTCATATTTTATTTTACTCTTTACATAAATCCATACACTTATAAATTTAGTTGTGAAGGTATTCACTTGAGAATCTTATTCCCTATAGATAACCGAAAATTTAAAACTTGCCACAACTATCTTATTGAAGTGCTTTAGCATTCTCAATACTTTATTTTTACTTAGATTTAAACAACTTGAACTTTTCAAATTTTTAAATCAATATTTCATTTAATACGTATGACTATATCATATGAAGTCGTTAGTAATTTAATGAAATATAAGTATTATCCTTTTCTGAATTATTATTATATCCAATACATCACATGTATAAGATTTAACAATTCAATATCATCATCATCCTTTCACTAAAGGCTTATTTGGTTATTCTTTAACTTGAAAGGTTTCACAAGTTTCATATGATTCATAATCAAAAGCATACACGTATCCTTATATGTAACTTTATAATTCTCGTTTTGTTGATTTAACCAACATGACATAAAAGGATTGTCTTGGTTATCTAACTTTTTATTCTTGTCATTTATGTTAAGCATAAGTCTGCTTTGATCCAATACATATACAAACTATTTGCATAAACTTAGATCAACTACTTTAACTTAATAATCTATTTCTAACTATGCATTGAATATTACAATAATGTTGAATCTAAATTCAATATCAAATACTCATAGGCATGAATTAGAAATAAATATGATCTATATCATATCACATATAGGCAAGAAATATCATGCAATCATTTTCTTCTAATGACAACTATTATCATACTATTGTTAAGCCTTTAATTGTAGTCCACAATTATACTTTTAGTAGGCTAAATTAAGTGGAACAATTTCATCAAGGTACTATACCTTTCAACCCTACTTTATGCAACCCGTTGCATTTTTCTATCATGCTGTTGACATACATCTTACATATAGTCATGAAGGTTTACGAGACATTAGTCAATTCAAAATATCAATACATTTTGTCATCTATATGATTTTGACATATCTCTACAATTTGTCACCATATCCTCAGTGGGGATTATAGCAAAATTGCATAATGAACATACAATTTTCTATCTAACTTTTGAGAACTTTTCTCAAACATATCCTATGTCCAAGAACTTGGGTTTACTAACTTAGTATCAACTATACCAAATAAGGTAAGTTTCACTCATAACAAAATAAATGTAAGAAAGCAAGTAATCAATGTTATGCCACGATTGACAGACTAAATAAGGACTATATTCAATTACACTAAATTGGACTTAACAGGAATGGTGTCTAGCATTATGAGACCAAGTGTCACTGCCAATCAATTTTAGATCAAATTGAGTATTATTCAGAAGGTGAAACAATTTGTCCTCTTTTATGAGCTACGAGATCAGGACCCTAATGCTCATATCACAATCTTTTAGGGGATTTGTGATGCCTTTAAGGTCAATGATGCAATTAGATTGAGACTATTCTCGTTCTTATTAAGGGGTAAGGTAAAGCAATGGTTAAACTCTCTACTTAGGTCATCACTTACCACTTAGGACCAGGTAGCAGAGAAGTTTCTTCTGAAGTACTTCCCACCAATTAAGACTAATAAACTAAGGAATGACATCTCCTCTTATGCCCAGGCTAATTTAGAGACAATATATGATAAATAGGAGAGATTCAAGGAGATGTTAAGAAAGTTCCCACATCATGGTCTACCATTGTGGATGCAAATACAAACATTCTAAAATGGGCTCAGTCAAAAAATGACGTAGATAATTGATATGGTAGTTGGGGTTTCTCTAAACAATAAAATGTTAGAAGCTACTCAAGACCTCATTAAAGACATAAAGATGAATAATTCCATGTGCTGCTCTTCTCGATAATAATTTAGTAAGCCATTGGGAGTATATGATGTAGATGAGTTATGGCATTGGCAATAACCCTCCAAGATTCTTAATCCAAAATTATCCAAATTGTTCTTAAAGCATAACATTAATTACTAAAATCCTCATTAGTTTTAAAAAAAATTCGTCAGTCATAAAAGTATTCTATACAACTATAACTACCCAATCTATCACATTAAAAAATAATAGATAATAAAAAAACTTTATTTAATTAATCTACCGGCCTACCTAATCTTCACTCTGTCAATCATATGCATTAGGGTTATCAACAATTTCTCTACCTCCTAAAAAGAATATAGCGACAAGGGGGAGTTGTCTACTCAATAAGGGCAATTGATCGTACCCTTACAATCAAATAACTTAATGTATACATTAGTAAAGTGATTAGAGCTTACATATATTAGTAAAATACATATCATTAAATAGCCGATCAGAACAATTAACTATATCTAAAATTTTATCTAAGCAATGATTAAGACTAATATTATTATTTTATTACCACCATTTATGTTTTATCCACAATCAACTGAATTGTCTCGGTCTTGCTTAACCTAGTAATTAGATGTATAAATATCAGCACAAGTACTTTAATTTCTCAATCTAATTTGGTATCCTAGTACTACGATAGTATCTAGCCATCAGCACAGGATATCTTTAAAACTTAGGATATCTCGGTACCACTCTAATACCTAACCATCGGGAAAGGACATCCTCGAGACTCAAGATGCCCCGATACCTACTCCACATATAGATGCCTAGTCATTGCTCACTCATAACTAAACAACTTATCAACTATGACCACTGAATGTAGCCTATCCTAGGCAAGCCACAAATTCATGATTTATACCATTTATTCACAACCTATTTTCAACCAATCTCCATTTAATTGGCACATTTTTTGCTAAATTAACAAGTGATACACCTCATAATATGTGTAGCACCCCCTTACCACAGGCTACACACCAGTACACCCAGAGGTCACTCTGGTACATATCCTACAATAAGGGCGAGCTACGTTCAATCTCTACATTACTTCACATGGCATCATACCAATATTCAATCATAAAGCATCAATAAAAGACCACAATATTTAAAAACCAATTCTTGTCCTCATTTCATTACACAAAACCGAAAGTCTATATTATGTCTTTCAACTTTTACTACAAGAACATCATCAGCCTAATATAAAGGTACTACATGAAAGAGGAAAATCTCTATATATACAATCTAGCTAAGCCGTCCAAAAATCCCAGCTGACCGACCTTTAAGCCATGTCCTCTCTTTCCAAACACAATCAACATGAAGGGAAAAGCCTCTCAATGGCTAGAGTTGTCTCTCAATCCTGAAAAGACAACGTTGCAATTGTGGTAAGTTTTGCGAACTCAAATGAGGTAACTATCATCGATGGTTCTCCCAATTCATACAACACATTATTTCACGTAGCATATAAACACATATTGCACTTTACATAATA
>JAOQMP010000005.1:15488574-15502987 GCA_027563575.1 Erythroxylum pedicellare
AGAACCATTCTACGGAAGAGGCTACATGGGAGCCGAAGGAAGCAATGAAGGAGAAGTATCCACACCTCTTTGTAGACTCAAGTAAGAATCTCGAGGACGAAATTCTTTTAAGGTGGAGAATTGTTGGAACCCGAAATTTTTTCAATTATTATTGATTTATTTGTTTAATTATTTATTTATGATTTGCCTGATTATCTATTTGTTTGGTTTTTTTCAGAATTTAGTCATTATTTTAGTGAACATAAGTAGAAAGTGAAAATTAGAAATTAGAATGAAGTGTTCAAATTAAATTAGAGTGTAGTTAAGGTATTAGATTAATGGTCTAAGGTAAGTAGTCTTTAGATTAATTGAAGAAGGGTAAATTTGGAAGGACAACAAAGAAGAGGGGTATTTTTGGAAGATTAGAATGGAATGTAGTTTTGAATTTAGAAGAAGAGAGAAGTGTCATGAGAAGCAAAAGAGTGAAAAGAAAAAACGTAAAGAAGCGAAGAGAAGAGAAGAAGGAAAATCATGGGAAGCTTGGAAGGAAGAAGAAAAAGAAGAGAGAAACAACTTTTTAAAGGTAAGTCTTCATCTTTCTTCTTGCTTTCTTAAAAAAGGGATTAGAGAAATGGATTTGTGTAAGGTTTGTGTCGGAAACGAAGAAGATGAACCCATTTGTGATTTTCGTGAATTTTTGTTAGGGGAAATATAGAGTAATGTGATATTGTGGTATAAGAAGGTTAGGATGAGAGAAAGATGAGTTAATGATCAAAGATAAATTATGATTTGTTTATGGATGATATTGAGTTGAAATGGAGTAGAGAATGAAGTGTAAATGAAGTAGAAAGGATGATTTTTGTAGGAGATGTGTTAGGTGTAGATGTTGGATGTGAAAAATCTGAAAAATGAGAGGAGTGCTGAAAATTTCGTAGGCTTCTAGATAAGTTTACCACGACGAACTCAACCTTCCTACATAAACATGTTTTGGTATTTTGATGATATCTTATTCTATAGTTATCCAAATAGAGTGATTTTTAATTTGAAGTAAACTAGAGACATAGAGCTACAATTTGTTTTTGAGGCAATCGTGTTTTAATTCAGTCTCTAAGAATCTCAATTTTTAGATAGATGTTGAGCACAAAATACTGTTTCAGCAGAAGAACAGTCCAAAAATGTTTGGCATATAAATTTCAAATTTCTAAACCAAATTGAATGATTTTGGTGTCATTAGAAACTTAAAACAATGAGGAATATTTTCTAGAAGGAAGTGTTACCAAATTTCTTCATTTACCTGATCAGAATGATCATGTAAAATTAACCTGTAGGTTTGGTTTTTTTTGAAAGGGTTATAGTTCAATTTTAGCATTTTTTATTATTAAAGCTTTATGATTTTATTGAATTTGGATTGAATGAGAAATTGGTCTTTTATAGGAAACCAAGCAAACCCTATCTAAAAGTAAGAGGAAAGACAACATTGAATTAGATTTTCAAGCAAAATTAGGTGGGTAATATATTTATAGTTGTTGTGTAATATGGGTAAATTGTCTTGTTTGTATATTGTGTGTTAAATTACTAAATTGTTAATTTTTGTGATGTGGAAATGATTTATGATGTGTTTTATGTCATGCATTGAAAGATGTACGACATTTTGATATAACTGAATTGTGTTTATGATCCTAGTATGCCTTAGAATGTGTCATGACAATTTGTATAAATGAAAAGAAGAAAAAATAAATAAAACAAGCATGAGAATATGAAATTGTGATTGATTGAATTGAGCATAGATTTGCTTGTGATTGGGCAAGAGAGGAATCCGTTTCGTTAGTCACGTGCACGTTAACCTGTAGCCTTCTCCTGATTGCCCACTTGAGGCATATGAGCTTCTAATAATCGGACTCGTTTTGCTCACGATGTAAACTTTGATTTCTCTGTTTCGTTCCATAAAACTCTCGATCCATTTATTGTGCATTTCATCATTGATTTGTTAAGTATGATGCATAATTGAGTGTTATGTTATGATGGATAATTACATGATATGTTGGACGTGATGACATCTTGTTAACTATGAGTTGTAAGTTTGAATTGTTGAGTAATGAATTGCTAAATATATATGTACATATGCTTCAATGTGTAACTCGTTACCAATGGCTATAAATGTATAAGCCACTGAGCTTCGCAGCTCACCGCATCATTTTCATCTCCTCAGGTGCAGAACGAGAAGGTTAGTGATCCTTGCAAGGCATCGGAAACTTCAAGATAGTTAGAGACTTTTGTACTAAGTTAGTGACTATTTTGGATAGCTTTATAGGCATATCAACATTACGCATCCTTTTATATTTTGTTTTAAATTTTGATATGTATGATGATATGTACGTGAAGCTTATTCAAACTCTTGATTTAGTAATGAAATGAAGAATGGAAATTTCGTTTGAGTATGTCTAGATTTATCTTGTGGTTAATTTTGGATGGTTAGAATTGAATGTCTGTGTATTCAAAATAATGGTATTGGTTGTTGAATGTGTTTAAAATTTTGAGTTTGGTGTTGGGTTCCTGGGTTTTGGAATTGAAGGTTTCGCCACGACAAAGTTAGATGTTCACTGCAATGAACCTCTCTAGAAGGGTGTTTTATGTTGAATTTTATGACTTCGCTGTGGCAAGGTCTGACATTCGCTGTTGTAAAATTGTCTTGAGGATGCTTGGCTTTAATTAGGGGACTTTGTCGCGGCGAACTGCTCTCAAAGGGTCCATGGAGATAACTCCACGATTTCGCCGTGGCCAAAAAAATTTCGTCGCCGCGGTGAACTCTCCACTCCTGCCACGTTGAGATTTCTTTCAAATTCAATGCTTTCCATTTTTCTTTCGCACCATCCTCACGGGACCGCGGTGAATCGAACCTCGAGATTGGGGTCGAGGCCCAAGCCTAACATCAATCTACAATATATAATCTCTCCTCGTTTTCTAATATGGAATTGAATAAGAAGCTTATCTGAAGGTGTTATTGCTTGTGAACTTTCTACTAGTGCCACTCTCTACCCTTATTATCCTAGCATCATATTAGTGGGATCATGCTCTAATCCTATTTGAAATGTTCCAAATTCAAACTAACACATCATCATCATCATCATGACAATAAAATTTTAAGACTTTATTAATAATTCTTGCCTTTAACATCTCATTTTTGTAATCATCACTAATATAGGCAAAGATATATCAATTACGAGTTTTTACGCAAGTAATATTATAAAAAAAGTATTTAACATTCAAGAGTTTAAAATAAGTGACATTGCATCTATCAATTCCTAGGGAAGATCTATAAAATAAGAAACTAATTCGTAAGGTTCTTTAACTGTTATAAATATATTTGAGTAAAAATATTTGTTTTGAAAGAGTTTACGTTGTTGTTATAGGTATTTTGAACATATTTCATAAATTCTTTGCTAGTTTAAGAGCAAAGAAGGAAACTAAGATAAAAAGGCGTCGTGAAAGAAGTCTTTCAAATTAACTGCAATTAGAGCCAATTAAATTATAGTTTTGGAACAGAAAAGAGATAGACTTGTAGAAAGAAGAAAACAAAACAATGATGATATTAAAAAAAATTCTCCTCACATAAATTGTGAGACGGATAAGCCAAATCTAATCTATTACTAGTTAGACTAAATATGAAATGGAGGGCATCTAAACTTATGAAAATAAAAGAATAAGCTAGTTTCAATAAGCTAAAACTAAAGTCGAATAAAAAGTATTTAGCCTGATGAAGATAAACAAAGTTGATCATTTACAACTAACCATCTATAATTTGATATTCTTAGAGGATTGGAAAAAAAAAAAAAACTAAAGGAGTACATGGTTATTTGGTATGAGAAGAAAGGAAAGAGTAAGGAATGAAAAGGATATTTGGTCATATATCATGACTGGATAAATAGTGTTTCCATATCCCCTCTCCCCCCTATTTAAAGATATGAATATGACAATCAACGCTTGTTCAACCAAAAAAATAATTTTAATAATTTTTTAAATTAATTGAGAAAATTGCTCTTTGCACTTTAAAAATAAAACATTAATCATTTTAATCTCATTAAAGTAAAATTATAAAAATATTCATAAAGGGAATATTATTTTTAAAGAAGTGACAATAAATCAATGAATAAGCTTTTCTTTTTTTAATTAATAAATTGATATTACAATATGAAAATTTTAAATATTCTGATTATTCAATGTGAAGGAGCATACTTGTAAAAGACATAGTTGATAATTTGCATAAATTAGGCATTTAAGCTATTCTAACTTTTATGAATTGTTATTATAAAATGGTGCGAAGAAAAAGGTTTTTAGCTTCAATTTGTACATTATCATATCTTTGTTAAGATATATAGAGGATGTGATAATATTTCACGGTAAGAATCAATTGGCGAAAATTATTTAGTGAATCAAGCATTTCTGGTTTCAATTAGGATTGTAATAATTAAGTCTCCTCAAAATAAACTCGACTAAACCTTAGTTTTACCTCCCATAAAAATAGTTATTCTGTGTGGTCCATGTTTTGGGTCGGCTGAGGCTCTTAAAATCTTTGCTTTCAGCAATAAGGTCCATTCTCTGACGAGCCCAGACACGATGAGCCCATCCTCCAAAACAGATGCGCGGTGTACTTTCGAAAATTCAAAGATCACAAAAATTACACTCGAACTTACTTAAGCTCTGTGAAGAAGAGACAAGCTGTTTGATGGATAACGCTTGCGATTCTCAAGTAAATATCAAATCTTTGGCTTCCTTTAAAATCTTCTAAGCTTCTCATTGCTAACACGATATTTTGGCTGCAGATTTCCAACTCCAATTTGCTTCCTTCTGGTATGTGCAAGTTGTTTTTACGGATGCCCCTATTTTATAATGTCGATAAATCATTCTCAATTGTAGTGGGCTTGTCAGATCCTGACCAATTTTTTATGGTTTATGTCGTAGAGCCGCCTGATGTAGGGAATTGGTTTTCTAGTTACAAGTATGAATCTTTTATTTTGGATACTTGTGATGAATTTGGAGGTTCTATCTTCAAAGAAAGTGACTCTGGAAGAGATGAGGATTATGCTGTTGTCGGGGAGATTGATAAAGAAGGAAATTTGTATGTTTCTGGAAGATATGGTGACAGTGAATGTAAGTGTGGAAACCAGTTATTGACCGAGGTAATCTCATCCTCCATTTCCGCTGCATACTTTTGTTCTTAGTAAAGGCAATCTGTTAATTATAATGGTTGTATTATGGCTGTGGGAAAGAACCGCATTGACTAATGATTGCGTTTTTAGGTATGTTGAAACAACGAAAGAGTGGTCTCTGATTATTTTTTCCCTTGATAAAAATCTTCAATCTCTTTCCCATATTTTCCACTGGTTAAAGAAACAGTAATTTTCCTTTTATAAATGCCACGCTGATTTATTTGGATTTGATCTCATTGCACAAGTTGTGCCTTCTGTTAAAAATTCTGCTTTTGTTCAGTACAGTGATGCTATTTGTTTGATCCATTCATCCAAATCAGCCCATTAAAAGAACATACGCTTGCAATTTCTCTTATCTAACTCATGTTTCTTTGTGTCAAAGACACCAGATACCACCGACTTCCCATCGCTACTTTATGGTTAGTAACGTTTTCTTTCCAAAGGCCTAACAACTTCATGAGACTTTGAAACTTCTTGTATGATATTATGGTCCTGGAGAAAACATCAAGGGATTGTGTCTTACTATTTGGTATTTCATGTCAGCGCCCCCTCGTGAGGGAAATTGGTTTCCAAGCTATGTGTCTGAATCTCCACTGGATACATTTGTTGATAACGAGGAGTCTGTTACTGAAAGAAGTGAATGCCAAAAAGATGGTTTCCCTATTCATGTTAATGGGAACATCAACGAGAGAGAAGAGAAATTTGAGGAATCGAGCAATTCTGGAAACAACAATAAATTAGGTGCTCGTAATAATGCGTTTTCATTTAGCTTTGCAAAGAGTAAGAGTGCATCTAGATTTGTTGCAGAGAACGAGTCTCTAAATAAGGTGCTGTTGCTTGATTCTTCTCTTGATATATTCTGCACTAGCATGAGTTGGTTCGTTGTTGTGCTCTGTAATCACAATTGTGCGATTGATTGCTTCACTAAATCCTCGAGTCTCAGCAGTAAAAGATTTTTATTTAACGTCATCATCTCTTCATATTTTGCAGATTACAGATTCTCAGCAACTATCTTCTTTCACTTCTGGTTAGTAGCATTGCAAGTTTTTTGTGAGCTTTGCAAAATGTCAATTGTCTCTATTTGAGAACATCTAGCAAAAGCGAGGACAAGAAAATCTCCCGTTTTTTAGGGTTTGGTTTGGAGTCAAATGAGAATATATATATGTAATTCACGTAAAGTTATTAATTTGTGCTACTGATTCTTTGGATTTCAGAAACGTCTGACATCAGAAGCTGGTTCTCCAGTTATGCGCATGAATCTCCTGTGCCAAGCGAAATCAAAGGACTTCTGGAAGAAACTCAATGTCGGGAAGGGGATGAGTTTGAAGAAGATAGAAGGAAAGGGAAGGCAATAGATTTGCAAAAATTCACTCCAAGCAGAAACATAAATTCAGATTTTATTGATGGAAAAGTATCCTCAAATCAAAATTTGAAGTTTAAGAGCTCTCCTGATGGTCATCGGCAAAACATGCATGTGAAAAAGGTATATTTTTCCATCTTTCTTCTTTGTTTCAGCTGCCATTAGCAGAAGTTATATTCAGTTTTTTCTTTTCAAGCCACTTTCGTGTTTTCAAACTTCAGGGTACTAAGTTTGTGGGAAAAGAAAATTCATCGCTCTGGATTAATCTGTGCCGTGACAGTGAGCAGAAAGGTCAAGCATTTGAAAAAGATGTGCGAAATTTTCCTCAAGCTGGTGACATTTTAGATTGTGGTGATCATTCCATAGAGAACTTGGAAGTTAAGATTGAAGCAGAATCCACTGGAAACAATACTAAGTTCAGGCAAGTAAATGTTGCTTCAGTGAGGAAGTGCCCTCAGGGAAATGATAAGAATCAAAGTAAAGGAAATAAAATGCTGGGCAAAGGTTTTTTGACAACAAGGACGGACAGAATTTTAGAAGTAAGTGAAGAAAATTCTACTAATTGGCCACAAGCAGTTCTATTAGCGTGCCCAAAAAATAAAGAGATTACTCCATCAGCAGCTGAGGACTTCGTAATGAAAAAAAAGGCGCTAACAGAAAGAACCAACTTTGAACACTCTTACGTGGATGAGGTCACTGGTACATGGCGCTGTCCTCAGAAGGATAAGCCAAATATCAGACCTCTGAAGCAGCTCCGACTTGAACAATGGGTTCTTAGACCCTAAACAGTAGGAAGCCTCTTGTTAGTCTTTTCATTAATTATCTCTGTTGGTGCTTCCTGGGTTACCAATGGTGGGTAGAGTTCCATTCTCATTGTTTGGTTTGATTTTTGTGGTCATTGGAGTGATTCCCTTGTTCAACATTAGTCCACTTCCTCTCGAATGATGCAATAACTTGGTCCCTTCCTTTTTGTGGTACAGTTGAGCACTAGCAACTACTATGGCTTGTTTCCTCGCAAGCATATATTGCCTATTGGAGACTTAAAGAATCTAACAATTTAATTTTGAACACAAAGGAAAAAACATACATGAAATATCTTTCCTTTTAGTGTTCGTAAATATCAGAGGACTTAGGGATCTGGATACACTAGAAAAGAGCAGCATCTGAAGCATCTGGAGCCAGAGCATTTCACCAATTATGTTGGAAGAACTTGAAGGAGAATTTAACAATACAGAAGAAGACAACATTGTCTTCTCAGCATTTTTTAACCTCCTCTTCAAATTTACCTTAATCATTGAAAAGGGCCAGAGAATTTTTACCCTTGAACTACACGCACCACCCATTGAGAAGGGGGGAGAGAATTTTTA
Source organism: Erythroxylum pedicellare (assembly GCA_027563575.1). NCBI lineage: Eukaryota > Viridiplantae > Streptophyta > Magnoliopsida > Malpighiales > Erythroxylaceae > Erythroxylum > Erythroxylum pedicellare. The sequence goes on from JAOQMP010000005.1 coordinate 15,496,488, forward strand.
CCCTTGAACTACACACACCACCAAGAAATTTAAAAAAATCACAAAACCTTAGTGTGTAAATCACCAAACAAATGGTTTTCCCAACTGCAAAACTTGATATTTGACATGTGGCATTGGTGTTGCTATCATTTGTGCCTAAATTAAATTCTAAATTTTTGCAATAAAAAATGTATAGGAAATAAGTATCATTTCTACAAGGAATTCTAATTTGTCAATTGTTATAAAAGAAATATTAAACGAAATGAGGATTTAGTATAACAAAAGACATTTTTAGCTAAAATTTTTTGGAGATGATTTCAAATTCGTTACCAAAAGTCTAGCCTTTTGTGACATTTTACTAATTGTCACAAAAAGAGCGACATTTTACAACAGTTTAGAGATTTTGTTGCCAAATGTCGAATACTTGGTAATGATTTGAAAATTTTGTCACAAAAAGATAACTTTTAGCGATGTTTTCAGAAAGTGTCGCCAAATGTTTAACAATTTAAAAATTAAATAAAATTTGTTTTCGTTTCATTTTAAACGAAAACTCTTCCTTCTCTTTCTTCTACCGTAGTCTTCCTTTACGTTTTGTGCTCTCCTTTGATAGAAAAAATTCATGTACATGCATTTCACATATCATATACAAGTCCTCATGTATATATATACATCAGCTATGTATATACATAAATATCAGAAGCAGGCAGAAGCTTAACCGAAACAATGAACACTATATCTCCAACCATTGCAACCCAAAAACTCTATCTACTTATTTAATCCCACTATCGAATGAAGTGTTTCTAAATCTTCTAACCTCTCAAACTCTCAAGTTAATGTTGTAAACTTTTCTAAAATGAAAGCAGAAGGTTAAGGACCCAAAAAGACCCACAATTGTCCATATATTGCTCTGCCCATTATAGAGGAAATGGACAACAACAAAACATTACAATGTTTTTGAAATGTTCTAAATCATATGGACCATATATACACGAGAGAGTACTACAACATTCTCTCACTTGGTCTATATAATTCAACATTAACTTTATGGAGAAACATAATAAATGAATCATGGTGATAAATCCTCTTATAACGAGTAATATCTTCCAGGTATTACATTATACTTTACACACCAGTCCTTCAAATTAATGAATAAATCGTATGTTTATTCTAGGTCCAAACTTAATGAAGAATCTCAATATAAACAAAATGAATATCTATAGGTGCACAAACCATATGAGAAATATCACATTGAATAAGAGTTTCATTGAAAACAATGTAAATTCAATGACATTATTTTACAAAACCCAACCCATTTTTACTAAGTGATCCTTAAACTGCTTAGGTGATATGCCTTTAGTCAAAGGATTCGCAATTATTAACTCAGTGCTAATGTGCTCAATGACCACTTTCTTTTCCTTAACACGTTCTCTTATGACTAAAAACTTAATGTCGATATGGTTATCCACTCTTGTTGTTTTTAGCCATAAAAACTGCAACTGAGTTGTCATAGTTTAATGACTTAGAAATAGAGTCCATAACTTTAAGCCCAAATATAAGACTCTTCAACCATACACCATGCGTGGTGGCCTCAAAACATGATACGAACTCAGCTTTTATAGTATAAGTAGCAATCAAGATTTACTTGACACTTCTCTAAGATACAACTCCATCAGCTAACATGAAAATATAACCTGAGGTTAAATTTATTGAATCAATGCAGCAATAAAGCCTAAATTAGAGCACCTAGCTACTTTCGGATTTTTAGTTCATTTGTATATAAGCATGTAATCCTTCGTTCCTTGAAGATATCTCATCATTGTCTTTGCAGCCTTCCAGTGATCAATACCTGGATTACTCTAATATCTTCCTAACATTCCAACCACGAATGCAATATCTGGTCTTGTACAAACTTGAGCATACACTAAGCTTCCAATAGCTAAAGCATATGAGATGTTCTTCATGTATTCCTATTCGAACTCATTTTTCGAGCATTGACTCAAATTGAATCTATCACCCTTCACTATAAGTGCTACACTCGGTGCATAATCTTTCATCCGAAATCTCTCTAAAAATTTGTTGATATAGGTCTCTTGGGATAATCCCAAAATTCCTAGAGATCTTTCTTTATGGATCTTAATGTTAATGACATAAGATGCCTCACCCATATCTTTTATGTCAAAATTTATTGAGAGAAATTGTTTCAGCTCATCTAATAAACCCCAATTATTAGTTGGAAGTAAAATATCATCCATATATAACACAAGATAACAAATTTTGCTCCCACTAATCTTTTGGTATGTACACTAATCCATGAGGTTCTCTTCAAAACTAAATGAAGTGATGACTTCATGAAATTTTAAATACCATTGACGAGATGCTTGTTTTAAGCCATTTATAGATTTATTGAGCTTGCAGATCAAACGCTCACCATCATTAGAGGAGAATTTTTCTAGTTGTTTCATGTAAACCTCTTCCTCTAGTTCACCATTAAGAAACGCCATTTTTACATCCATTTGATATAGCTTAAAGTCAAAATGGGCTACTAATGCCGTAATTAATCGAAGAGAATCTTTCTTTGATACAGGAGAAATGTCTCCGTGTAATCGATTCCTTCATTTTGAGTAAATCCTTTAGCAACGAGTCTTGTTTTATGTCGTTCAATGTTACCTTGTGAGTCTTTCTTTGTTTTAAAGGCCCATTTACACCCAGTGGGTTTTACACCATTAGGCAATGCAACAAGATCCCAAACTCGATACAAGCCATAGAATTCATCTCATATTTCATGGCATTGTACCACAAGTCTAATTCTTTAGAACTTATGGCTTGTGAAAATGTTTCAGGATCATTTTTGGCTCTGATGTTAAAATTCACTTCTTGTAGATACACAATATAGTCACCAAAGATACCTGATCGCCTTACTCTTGTAGATCTCCTTAATGTTGTTTCAACAATCTCTTTAGGAGCATGTTGTTCAACTGGATGATCAATAATTTCTTATTGTTCCATATCAACAACTTGATCTATTGAATTTGTATCAATTGTTTTTAGAATTTCATCAATTGGTTGTCTAACACCTATTGATGCTTGAGGGATTTGAGTGACAATCAATCTATCACTTGAGCCAGAGGGATAAACTTCTTGATAATCCTTTTCTGAAATAACATCTTGAAATTAATCACTCCTAATAATCAAGAAATTCTTAAGAAATTTTGCATTTCTTGATTCCACAATCCTAATGCTGTGAGATGGAAAATAGAACCTATACCCCTTGGATTTTTCAGTATATACAATTAAGTGACCATTTATGGTTCTCAGGTCTATCTTCTTTTCTTATGGATTGTAAATTTTCACTTCAGACAGGCATCCCCAAAAGCGTATATGTCGTAAACTTGGTTTCCAACCCTTAAATAACTCAAAAGGTGTCTTTGAGATAGCCTTAGTTGGAACTCATTTTAATATATACATAACCTTCTTTAGTGCTTCAGTTCACAAGAAATCAGGGAGTTTTAATTACTCCGCATGCTTCTCATTATGTTCATTAATGTTTGGTTTCTTCTTTCTGTCACACCATTCTGGTTCGGAGAACCAGGCATACTGTATTGGGCGACAATCCCATGTTCTTAAAGAAACTTAACAAATAGACCAGGTTCTTGTGCATTCTCTATGCATCTATCATAGTGCTCTCCACCTCTATCTGATCTCACAATCTGAATTTATTTTCCACATTGATTTTCTACTTCAGCCTTAAAAACTTTAAAGGCATCCAAAGCTTCATTCTTATAACAAAGTAAGTAGAGATACATATATCATGAATAATCATCTCTAAAAGTGATAAAGTATTTTGGACTACTTGTATCTATATCTGGATAACAAATATCTATATATATGATTTCTAATAGATTTGTGCTCCTCTCTGCACCTTTTTTAGACTTGTTAGTTTGCTTACCTCTAGCTATTGTAACTCAAAAACTCTAGCCATTAACTCAATCCAATTGCTAAATGAAGTGTTTCTGAATCTTTTAACCTCTCAAATTCTCAAGTTAATGGTGTAAAATTTTATAAAACAAAAGCATAAGGTTAGCGACCCAAAAATAACTGACAACTGTCGATATATTGCTCTACCCATTACAGAGGCAACAGATGGTTGTGAATCATATGGACCGTATATACACGAGAGTGTATTCTAACATCCTTATGTCTGCCATCATCATCATCTTCTTCCATTGCTTTCCATCTTCGTTGTCATCGGTTGAGGCATGTATTCCATCCTTTACAGAAACATTGTGATGGTAGATGGTTATGAATCATATGGACCATATATACACGAGAGAGTATTCTAACTTATGTCTGCCATTATCATCGTCTTCTTCCATCGCCTGTCATCTTCTTCATCATTGGTTGAGGCACTGTAGTGTTTCTTCTAATGGTGATGTTATTGTATTTGAGTGTTAATTTTTGTTGGGTTTTGTGTCAAGTTGTGTGTGGTTTTGTGTCAAGTTGTGTGTGATATGGTTTTCTTGATGGTGAATTTGTGTTATCGTAATAATGAAGATGGTGAGATGGGTAGTGCATCCATAATGAATTAATTGAAGCTTAAAATCAAATATGAAGGTTGTTTGAGTACTACCTATTAAGTGTTCAATAAAAGTTCTGTTAGAGATTTATATTAAAAGAATCTTAAAGATGAAGTGTTTTAGTTCATTTCTTTGTTTGGGTTTTCTATGTAATTTGTTCTTTGGGAGTTATTTAACAAAAACAGTGTAAAGATAATAAGAAGAAAAAGATACCCTATGGACATGATGGATACATGCCTATTTTCTTATCGGAAGAAGCATATAGGAGATGAATTTATAAACAAATTGCTTTTTCTCAATCAATAAAGTCAAAGGAATCCTTAGCTAAATTATTCAAATGTAAGATAGGGAATTGGAAAAGAGCCATTTTATTTAGTTTATTTTTTTTTTAATGTTAGATGAACTCCAGTAAGCAAAACAAATTTTGTAGGAATTAATGCTTTATAAAGGAGTGAAAATTTGTCTATCAACTATTTGACGAAAGGTCTCCAAAATAAATTTGTTCTTTAAGTCCCTCTTCATTTTACTAAGATTGAAGATGCACCGTTTTCCTTACAATGCCTTCTTTTATGAAGCTTGATGTTTAGTTGTTTAGTCTCGCTTTAAAGGCATTAATTCTGTTTGTGATTTCTTCCTACCTCTCTTCGTATAGAAGTGTTTGAAGGTTAAGAAGAAAGTTGAATCTTCGTTTTAAGTAAAAGAGTAAGGGTAAGAATTCTAATTTGCTTCATATGTTTAAGTTCAAGATGCTTCCCTTCCTATATTGCTTTTATGGTTTTTGATATTAGTTTGATTCCTAGCTACTGGTTTGGCATGTAATGATATTACTTAAACTAGTGTTCTTTATTTCTATACAGTTTGGTTGTTTCATGATCTGTACTTTCTTTCTCTTTGTGTTCATTTCCACATGTATGGAATAAATTAAACAAATTAGCAAGTTCTGTAGTTTTCGTGTATACCATATGCAATAAATATGTTCACTTATGGACTCTTTTGTACCTTTACATTTTTTCTTATTGTTAAATGTTTTAATAAATGAATCTTGGGAGGGGTTCTTCACATTTGGAGTTATAAAAAAAAGGTGCAACATTATGCCTTTGTAACTTTTCTATCAACAAAGGTTGTTTGAGTACTGTCTCAAGTTTATGTGTTTGGATTGCATATATAAATATTAAAGAATACGTTCTACATCTTTTTAGTTATAAGCTAACATGTTTTACTCATTTTTCCATTTTGATGACACTTACTTCTAGCTCATTTAGTGGCATCCTATTAATTCTGTTACATTAATTCATTTTAGTCTTGTCTCTCTTGCTTAACCTCTCTCTACCATATGTACATATACATATATATTAAGTATGTTTCATGCCACACATACTAGCCATCCAAATGTTACGCTTCGATATTTTGTGGTTTGAAGTTTCTATTTCCATTTTAATCATTCACTAGTGTTAGATAATGATAGTGGTTAGATCCATGGAACTTGTTGAGTAGGGAGAGGATACTCATGGTGTACCCAGTCTTGTTAACCTTTTCGTGATTGAATCACCTAGTCTGACTTTAAGCATAGCAATTGCAGAGCATTGAGTTACCAAGTTTCTAAAAGTATGAAAATGATCCTCCAAGTCCCAAGTAAAAATGAAGTTATCTATGTGAAAACGAGTCTTGGTCATTAATATTTGTAATTTTGATTTTGTATGCAAGTATTTTTACAATTATAGTTAACATCTTGTACAACATCAAATTTAATGATATTTTATTTTTATATATAATGTTTCTAATTTTCAATTATTTTTATTGTATTTTTGTATAATAAATTATACAACAAAAAATCTAAATATCACATACAATAATATGGATTAAAAATGTCACCAATAATAATAATTAACATGATATAACATTTATTTATAATAAATATTAAAAATTTGACTATAGTTTACAAAATGA
>JAOQMP010000005.1:15521414-15550933 GCA_027563575.1 Erythroxylum pedicellare
GATGCCATGTGGAGTTCTGTAGTGATCGCACGTAGCACTCCCTTATCTTAGGCTATGTATCGGAATGACCTACGGGCATCCCGGTGCGTACCCTAGGGTAATGGGGTGTTACACTTACTATCTCATTCACATATATATCTGCAAGCCTATCTAATGAATAATCAAGATGAACAATAGAAAATGAGTAGACTTGGTGAATTTATCCATAATCGCCAATACAGCATCATGCTTCATTTAATTAAGAGGAAGTCCATTGACAAAATCTATAGTAATGTTATCCCATTTCCATTGAGGAATCAAAATTAGATGTAACAAACCAGATGGAACCTAATGCTCAACTTTAACGTACTGACATGTCAAACATTTAGATACATAATCCACAACATCACAATTCATACCTAACCACTAGTAATGCTGCTTCAAATCTTGATACATCTTATTTCCACAAGGATTCTTTAGTGAAGACAATATTATGGGCCTCAAATAATAACTTTCTTTTCAGTTCATCACTATCCGGTATACATAATCGACTTTATAATATAAACCACCATCTTATTTCATAAAAAAATTAGGTTGTTTGCCTTCTCGAGTTGCCAAAATAAGTTGTTACAACTTATCATCAACTTTCTGAGCATCACAGATCTCTTATTTGAAGGTAGGCTTAGCTTTTAACTGAGTTATTAAAGCCCTATCAGATGTAAGTGCCCATTCACCCTACTGCACTGACAATGTCAAAATAGTCTTTCGACTTAAGGCATCATCCACGACATTAGCCTTACCAAGATGATAATCCATAATACAGTCATAATCTTTAAACAATTCCAACCAACGTCGTTGTCTCAAGTTAAGTTCTTTTTGGGTAAGCAGGTACATCATAATTTTATGATTGGTGAAAATCCTACACTTTTCACTATACAGATAATGTCACCAAATTTTCAAGGCAAATACTATTGCTACATGTTCAAGATCATACATAAGGTAGTTATGTTTATGAGGCTTAAGTTGCCTAGAGGCATATGGAACCAACCTTCCATCCTGCATCAAAACACATCCAAAACCATTTCTAGATGCATCACTAAAGATAACATATTTCTTACCAGAAGTAGGTTGAGTCAATACAGAAGCTTTATTAAGCATTCTTTTTAATTGATCAAAACTAGTTTGACATCTAGCAGACCATTCATACTTCACTCCTTTTTGTAGCAATTTAGTCAAAGGGGATGCTATCACTGAGAACCCCTTCACAAATAGATGATAATAACCCGCCAAGCCTATAAAACTTCTCACTTTTGTAACATTCCGAGGTGGCTTCCAGTTAACATTTGCTTCAAACTTACTAGGATCAACTTTAATCCCTTGAGAAGAGACAATATGTCCTAAAAAAGATACTTCCTGAAGCCAGAAATCACACTTGCTTAGTTTAGCATACAATTATTTTTCCCGCAGGGATTATAACACAATCCGGAGATGCTAAACATGATCATGCTCATTCTTAGAATAGACTAGGATATCATCTATGAAAACCATAACAAACTAGTCTAAATAGAGCCTAAATACTATATTCATCAAATCCATGAATATCATTGGAGCATAGTTAACCTGAATGACATTACCAGATATTTATAATGTCCATAAAGGGTCTTGAATGCAGTCTTCGAAACATCCACATCCTTTACTCGAAGTTGATAATACCCTAGTCGTAGATTTGTCTTAGAAAATACCCCTGCACCTTTCAATTGATCAAACAGATCTTCTATCCTTGGCAACGGATGCTTATTCTTCACTGTGACTCTATTCAATTACCTGTCATCAATGTACATCCGAAGACTACCATCTTTCTTCTTAACAAATAGAACCGGAGCTCCCAAAGATGAGACACTGGATGGAATGAACCCCTTATCCAGTAGCTCCTGCAATTGAACCTTCAACTCCTTCAATTCAGTAGGAACCATTATATACGATGCTCTAAATATAAGAGTAATGTTAGGCATAATTTCAATAGATAACTCCACTTTCCTTTCAGGAGGGAGTCTGGGTAATTCTTCAGGAAACACATCTAGAAATTTCCTTACCACTGGAATATCTTATAGTTTAACACTTTCCTTCTTAGAATCAATTAAAAAAGCCAGATAAGCTTTACACCCCTTTCTAAGGCACCTTCGAGCTTGTATAGCTGATATCATACTAGCCAGAAAACTAGTGCAGATACTATATAATATCATTTCAGGTTGATCAAGTTTCCTAAGCATAACCATCTTAGTACTACAGTCAACCACTACCTGATGCTTGGACAACCAATCCATACCTAAAATCAAATCAAATTTATAGAAAGGCAATTCAATTAGATACACTACATATTAACTTCCTTGGATCATAAAAAGACAATTTCTATAAACCTAACTAACCAACACACTACTACCCAAAGGACTAGTTATATAAATGGCATGGTCTAACTGATCTAGAAGCATCTCTTTATCAAAAATTTCTCCAACATAGATATAGGAATGAGTGGATCCAGGATAAATCAAAACATACATTTTAGAATTAAAGAGAGAAATAGAACCCACAATGACCTTAGGTGCATCCTAATCCTTGCGAGCTTTTAAAGCATAAGCTTAAGCCGATGCAAAAGGCACAACAGGTCAATCAGTAGTCTCTAAAAGAGTACTCAGATTAGGTCTGATCTAACTAGATCCTCCACGACCTCTACCACGTCCTCTATTTCAAGCAGATGTATAAGAAACCGTTTCCTCTTTACTAGCTTGTGATGTTTGAGGCGGTCTCATAGGATAATTGGTTATCAAATGCTCAGTGCTACCACATCAAAAGCATGCACCTATAGGCCTCCTATATGTACCTTAATGATGTTTGGAGCAATGACGGCACTCCGGAGCACCAGAACCTCAGCCCACAAAGGGACTCCTACCAGAATCAACCAATGAGGGAAAGTCTTGTCGCCGTCCCCTAGTTACAGATATTCGAGTGAATTCTTATGTAATGGAGGAACCTTCATGACTTTTTTTACTCGAGGACTGATGTCCTCTGGCAAAACCTCTTTACTAAACCCTTTCTTTCCTAAGCATCTCCTACCTTTCTATTTTCATAGCATCTTGTACCAACTTATGGTAACTTGTTTGCTACAAGAGGGTAAATGCCACAAGATGCTCTTTAATAGAATCATTCAGACAACTGATGACACTAGAACTCCTCAGTAAGCACAGATTCAGGGGTATACTTGTTGAGTTGGTTGAATTCTCTATCATACTCAACTACAGATAGGTTTCTCTGCTTCAAGTTCAAAAACTGCTTCCCTTTCTCCATTCTATAGGCTTCCAACACATACTTAACTTTAAACTCTTGGGAAAAGAAATTCCAAGTTAAACACTTAGGTACCTGAGGATTCTTCATACAAACTTCCATCATTCATAGTCGCTCCCTAAAGAAGAGAGATAACATAATGCACCATCTGATTTGGTGGGCATTTAGTTTCACTTAACACCATTTTCACCTTCTCTAACTAGAATTTAACTCTTTCAGATTCTTCCAAAGATGTTCCAGTAAATTATTTAGCTCTATACTTCTGAAACTAATTAATCAGAGCCTTAGGTGCAGCCATACAATGTAACAGAATCATCATATCTTACGATAGCTTAAATAAAGCTTCCCTCTGAGTTAGAGGTGGAGGTAAAGGAGGAGGTGAGACTTTAGCCTCATTCCGGTTTACCCCAAAAGGGCTCGAAATAGATGGACAAGATTGCTTAGGATTATTACTCTTAGCAACCTCATCAACGACCTTGTGAGTTCTTTCCATACTCAAATATAAAACCAAAATGTAGGACAACCCGCATTAGACCAAACACAACTCTTATATTCAAATACAAGCAATATTTAAGTGTTGGTCAATCCAAGATCGCCTAAACCATGTTCTGATATAAAACAATGTAACACCCACATACCCCCTAAGAGGATATATAGGTGCCACACAAAACATAACTAAATAATCCATAACATTCCAAGTTTTTCAAGAAACTCATGCAAACATATACTACATTTCATTTGACAACAATTAACCTTATACACATTGTATAAATATCATAATACATGCTTCAAAAATTCAGATCCAACCTATATTACAGTTATTACAAACTATATACATAAAATACAAAAGAGTCTCATTATAATGATTATAACCCAAAAACGAACTGAGCATTTCCAAAACAAAACATCTTCTTTTTGGCCACTGCGATTTTCTTTGTCCAAGTCTTTAAAACTTCTTATCCGAACCTAAATAGAGGGAAAACCACCATGCTAAGCATATAGCTTATTGGGGAACAAATAAATAAGATATAAACTGGTGACTATCTTTAACAAGCGTCTAGCATTTATATGTACAAAATCAGATCATATCACAAGCAATCTTAAATTGTTCATATTAAAGAGTAATCCAAACATTATGTGTCACAAAACATAATAGGACTTAGCAATATAGAACAAAAAATTTAAATATCATAATAGAATGTACAAGTCTCTGAACAGGATATAATACTTTCATATCAGAATATAAATTGTATTAGATCAGGATATATCTTGTACCAAATCAGAATTTATCTTGTTTCAAAACAAAACTCAAAATCTCAGAATAAGATATCATTGTGTCAAAATATGTTCCCTAATCTTTAAACCTTTTTATCAGAACCTACACGGAGGCAAAACCACCGTGCTAAGCATATAACTTAGTGGGGAACAACTAAATAAGATATAAACTGGTGACTATCTCTAATAGTCTTCTAGCATTCACATGCATAGAATCAGATCATATCACAAGCAATTTTTAATTATTCATATTTAAGAGTAATCCAAACATTATGTGTCTTAAAACAGAATATGATTCATCAATACAGAACAAAACTTTTAAATATCAAAACAAAATGTACAAATATTATAACAGGATATAATACTTTCATATCATAATATAACTTATATCAGATCAGGATATGTCTTGTATCAAATCAAAACTTATCTTGTTTTAGAACAAAACTCAAAATCTCATAACAGGATATCATTGTGTCAGATTCTGAGTCCCACTCTTTAAACCTTTTTATCAGAACTTAAATAGAGGCAAAACCACCTTGCTAGGCATATAGCTTAGAGGGGAATATCTAAATAAGATATAACCTGGAGACTATCTCTAATAGTCGTCTAACATTCACATGTATAGAATCAGATCATGTCATAAGCAATCTTTAACTGTTCATATTAAAGAGTAATTCAAACATTATGTGTCTCAAAACGGAATATGACTCATCAATATAGAACAAAATATTTAAATATCATATCAAAATGTACAAGTATTAGAACATAATATAATACTTTCATATCAGAATATAACTTGTATCAGATCAAGATATGACTTGTATCAGATCAAAACTCATTTTGTTTCAGAACAGAACTTAAAATCTCAAAACAGGATATTATTGTGTCATATTAGAACATAACTTATAATAGATTACATTTATTTTTTTCAAAACATAATTTAACTTGCATCAGAGCAGATCATATATCATAACACAAACAGATTAGCCTGCTAGTCTTTTTTATAGAAGTGGGTAATAGGATCATAGCAGAAGATACCATGATTGGTATCACAGAACAGAAGATACTTATATCTTAAAATCAGGGGACACTGCAACGTCAATAATTAAGAGACACTGCAGTGTCAGTAATCAGGGGACACCTTAGTGTCAAAGTTAAAGTAGCAGCTATAGACCCTTTTAGGCATGCCTATTTACCTACAACTAGGACTTTGCAGTTTTAAAATGAAACATTTTACATTTTAGAATCACTTGACAATGAAATAATTCATAAGTATGAATTTATCTTCTTATGCTCAAATTGAATATATTTATTCACACTTGAACAAACTCATTATTCCTTGTGAATTTAAGCATTTACATAATATACCAATGAGACATTAAGTAATTACATTTTACATGTACTCACCTATGTTCCTAATTCACAAACATTCATAACTAACACATCTTTTATATCATTTAAATCACATTTGTGTTCATAAGTATACTTCATTTCTTTAAATTCCAAATTAGATAGTTACAATTAAAATAATATCTTCTATAAGTTATTACCTCAATTGAAAATCCAAAACCTATTCAAAGTTTAACCAATTAATCTAATCTCAAACTAGATCTATCATAAACCTTAATCAACTTCAATTATACCAATGTAAGGTATATTATCCTACTGTGGTTTAACAATTACATAAAATAAAGATTACCATGTTATGGCCTTGCCCACGATCGTGACAGAAGCTAGTGCATCTGCCCATAATCATGGGATGAGTGCCACGATCGTAGACTACCCATTTTCCTACAAATTTCAAATCCAAACATCTTCCTCCAAATTTCAAAACACCAATATGACAATCCTTAAATCATGCTTCAAGTATACCTCAATTATATGCCAACTTCTCATCAATTTCATATCCAATTTCAACTCAAAATTACTTATTTGGCAACTCACAAGCCATTGTCTTTCATACAACAAAATCCATAGTAGAATCCATCAAACAAGCATTATGTTCTAGACCTTATTATATCATCAATTCTACACATATTCCATTCCATTTCAAGTAACGTAGAATTCATGTTACAACATGTGATCACGTTAGAATCCCCTTACCTATTTAACTTCAAATTCCAACTCTAAAAAACTAGCTAATCTAGCCCTTGGAAGCAACCAGCACACATCCAATATTAAGGTGCAAATCTTTGCACCAAAAAGACAGCATAGAAGATAATAAGATCTAGCTTCCTTAATGTAGCATCTTACAAAGATTTCAAGTGATGATGATCCAAAATCAAGCAAAATTTCCGAAAGTTGAGAGGGAGTGAGAGGTTTCGGTGGTGAGAGTAGTGAGAAGGTAGCAGAAACACCAAATGAGTTGGAGTGATTAAGCTTTTGCTTTGTAAGGTGTCCTAACTTTGAAGGGACACATGTGATTCCATGGGGTGACCTATATGGCAAACATAGGAGTGAGCCACTTGTCTTCTTATCATGCTGCCAAATGCCATAACTCGATTAGGTCACTTGTCACTCAACCAATGCTACAAAATGTCAATGCATTAGCTATGCCAAATGTCACTAACTCATAGGCTTAGTCATCTAATTTTTCATGTACCAATTTGTCTTGACACTTGACATTTTCCTAGTCCAAGTGTATATTTTAATACCTCAATTTTCTAATGATACCAATTAATTCCAAATCACTAAGTATGATCCATTAAACCAAAATTCAAAACATATACAACTTACAATTATGTCACAATTTTAACACCTATCATATATACCTTTATGAACATGTAACATTTCAACTAAGTTATAATTTGGGACCTTACATATAATACATCATTTTTTGTTTGTCTTTTACAATATAATATTTCAGATGCATTTCTTTTCTTCTTGTTATTTCTTCTCTTTTGGATACATTCCTTCTTTTATTTCATATATGCCTCATTTTTATCTCATCTAGTTCTTGCAACAAACGTCATACTCTATATAGACGCACACCTTATAAATGATGACATCAGTCTCACTTCTTCGTTCTTCTTTAATTTCATAAATGCCTCATTTTTATCTCATTTATTTACAATAACATCGGTCTCACTACTACTTCTTCTAAAGCCAACACCTTCTCTTGTTTTTCTTGCTGTTTCTGCTTCTCTATTATCCCCTCTTCATTTTGTTCTTTTGATGATGGAATTTCATTCTTAGTCACCTATATCCCGTATTCTTTTTGCCTTTCTAATGGAATGGGTTTGTAGGTTGTCAAATTTTGACATTTAATAAAATTAGTATAGAGAATTAGCTCAGATTTTGATTATTTAAGACTCGAACTAACTCCAATTTAGATAATATAAAAATAAGTTTATCAAATATTGAGTTAAGTTCAAATTTGATATTAAAAGAGTCGAGTTCATTGTCCATTATTATTTTTAAAAGTGTCAATTTTGACTTGGCCAATCAAGTTTGGCCTAATTTGACCTAAATTAATCGAATCATAGTTCGATCGGAACGTTAAAATGACGTCATTTTGTAAAAAAACGACATTATTTTTGATTTATTTTAAAATATATATAAAATTAGGCCAGTCTCGCCCGGCTCGCCCATAACTTGTGCCGATCCATTAATATCTCTAATCATTTTTGTATATGTCCAAAACTTAGAAAATGTAATTAAACGCTGGAAGATAAAAATCAGAATCATATTTATCATTCTTGGACCAAAAGGTGGAATTACCAACCCCATGTGCCCCCACACCCCGGCTCGTCAGAGTAATGAGGGGGTAAATCACGGTCTAATTTCAGCCAGCTTCTCAGCAAGGTGACCTTTACGCCTTCAAATCCTCTGGCCCAGCTACTCTGGCCCTACCCTGTGCCAGAGGATTTAGGCCATTCATTTTTGTAGACCTCATTTAAATGGATAGCCTTAATCTTCTGGCACAGGGTAAGGTCAGAGTACCTGAGCCAGAAAATCTGGTCCCGACCTTTACACCTATTATCGGGATTCGAACCTAGGACCGTGCACCAATGACTTTGCCAATTCAATGTCAACTATTTAATTGGTTGAAATAATATTTACAAAGTCAGCTAAGCTAGAAAGATGTGACAAGTGCAAAACTTTCAATCCAGTCTCAAAAAGCAAAAGTTACCTCACAGTCGCACTTCTCATTCGAATGAGGAGCTTGTTCTCCATCGCCCTGTGCTACCGTCCCCTTCCAAGTCAGTCTTAAAGAACTTCGTTCTACATCGTTTCGCCGAAGTTTCATCCTAGCTCTCAAAATAATCAACTCTCAACAAGCTTAAAGAATGGGTTCTTTCTTCCTTAGGACATCCTTGGGACGTAGTTGTAAGAGAATATCCAAATATTGTTCTTTTTCCGAGTCCTCGGGTGCTGCTAAACTGATAGTTTCAGGCAACTCGATCCATTGTTACAACTCTTCTCATATTTACCAAAGCCATAGAACGATCATCTTGGAGTCCATCTCCTCTGAATCTGTCAGGTTTAAAAGGCTTTCGGGCTGTGATTCTGGTAATTCTGTCAAAGGCTATACCTTTATTATGATAAACGTGCTGGCTTTTGCAGAGTAAATCGTGGGTAGTGCTTATTTCATGGTTTTGGAAAGTCAGGTGTCAAGTTGTGTTCTTTTTACAGGTATTGTTGAGGTTAGCTTGGATAGGCCTAGTACGAAAAATGCCATTGGGAAGGAAATGTTGAGAGGGTTGAGCCATACTCTTGAAATTATTAATGAGGATAGGTCTGCTAAGGTCCTTTTGATATCCAGTCTGGTTTCCAAAGTGTTCTGTGCCGGCGCTGATTTGAAGGTAATGCATGTTATATTGACCAGGGATCTGATTGAACCTAATTGGCATTGGCGGAATTCTCTGATGACAGCTGCATATTGTTACATTTTCTTCCGAAGTACTATTTGTCATTATAAACTTACATCACTCTTCAATTAATGAAATGTTTACAAGGTAGCAAGAGCTGGAGAGAGTTCATCTTGTGGAACGTCTAATTTCAATTCGATGTCCAGTTGATTTCTGTAATTTTTTTATATTCTCAGAAGAGCAAGCGTATTGGGATATCGATTAGGCTGATTTGTGTTAGTATGTCATTTGTAGTTCCGTGTCATGTTTCTTTGTCATGATTTTATTCCATTCGAGACTTGAATATCATATTTTACGATTTTTATTTTCTCTTCATCGCGACTTTTCCACACCTGTTTGATTCCCTTTTGAGATTCTATTTTATTGCATTCTCATAAAGATTTCAAACTTGAACCTCAAAATTAAAAAGTGATACACCCTCTTAAGTTTGAGCTCCACGTTGTTTATAGTTGATATTTTTTTAAGAATGAGAATAGAGGACGTTATCCACCACATATACTTGTTATCTGAATTTGAGTCTTACCTATGACTGACATTTGATGTGATAGAAGTAAGCAGTGGCTTTGTGTGTCTCTTACTGGTTTTGTTAGATTCTTTTTTGTGCTTGTGGATAACTGTCTTTTTTGCTGGCTGTGAATATTGTGCTGGTAACATCTTCTCTGTGACATTAAACATGTATTTCTTATATGCATGCTTGACAGTTCTGCTTTTAAATGGATTGGCAGGAGCGCAAATCAATGACCCCATCTGAAATTCAACTTTTTGTCAACACACTTCGTTCAACATTCTCATTTATAGAGGTATACTTTTGTTAGCAAAGGATGTCTTCTTCAGTAGTTATATGTCTTATCTTTACTTAATCTTTACCAAAAGTCCAAGAAATTTATTCTCTTTCCTTTACTTAAACACTAAATAGTGGTGTAAAATTTTGTAGGGTTTCTATGATTACCTGCAGTATGTTATATAGAAATTAAAGAGTTTTAGGCCTGTAGTTGACTTCTGGTTGTAATTTTTGGATTCATAATCCAAGTCGTATAGTTCTTGCCACTAAATTCACTGCCTCAGGAACATACTATCATGTTTGGTTTCTATTGACAGTATCCTATGCATAACTTTTAATTCCCGGCACTTTATTTAAATGCCTTCTCCTGGATGTCACTTTTCTTGATTTCTACCTCTTCCTTCACCACCATTATATGTTCAACCAGGCACTTCATATTCCTAGTATTGCTGTTATCGAGGGAGCAGCATTGGGTGGTGGACTTGAAATGGCTTTATCATGCGACCTTCGCATTTGTGGTACTCATCTCATTCACAACATTATCTGATGTATTCATATAACTATAATACTGATTGAGATGTGAGTTCTCATCAAGTGCGCATGTAATGATTCAGGAGAAGATGCGGCACTTGGCTTGCCAGAAACTGGACTTGCTATAATTCCTGGGTATTTACTAATCTTTTCTTTTTCATTGTTTGGATACGTGATTTTAGCATATCCTTTTGACTGCTTGGCTCCTCTCTTTCTCTCTCTGTATGATTTGATTGTTCTTGGACATACTTGTGCAAACTCATGTTGTGCATGAATAATCACTTTTGGCATCTAGGGTGGAATACTTGATTTTTTACATTTCATTTTTATCTTTTCCCATGCACAGAAAAGAAAATTGATTTTTGTATTTGTTTTTTTGAGAATTGCTACTTCCCCGACCTTCTTGAGAAGTTATATGTGATTTGTTACTTCCCTAACTTTTTCAGTGAATTACCTCATTAGATCCTGGTTCTGAGCAGGGCAGGTGGAACACAAAGACTTCCCAGATTGGTAGGAAAATCAGTGGCAAAAGAACTCATACTTACTGGACGGAAGATAAGTGGCAGAGAGGCTAAGTCAACAGGTATATCTGGTTTGGAGCTACTCCAAATACTCAAGTTGATATTAATTTTAATCAATAAGGTGATCTTGCTTCAGGCCTTGTCAATTACTGTGTCCCTGCTGGTGAAGCTCATTTAAAGGCACTGGAAATTGCTAGGGAAATTATTATGAAGGTACAAAAGTTTCGATTTTCTTGGATAAGAAATTATGTAATGCAGGGTAAAATTCCACCAGTGCAGAAATTTTCCGTACATCTTAAAAATTACAAAATAACAAGCCCAGATGCGGCACCTCAGTGTAGTAAGTGGTGTCAAATTGACAGCTCTTTACTTGAAAATTATAAAGAACATATTTTTTTTTACTAGAGATATCCGCGCTCCTTTATCTTCTATTCAATTATGCATAACCCACTCATATTGCACCAACTCACATAGACCTGAAGATCCACAATTGCCATTTCTGGCTACCTATGCTACTAAGTGATTGTAATAGACTGCCCATCATAAACATAAGAAGCAATGATCGAATCCATTGAGGTTTGGATAGATATAGAAGTCTATACTTATGCTCACTTGAACGTATGAACCAAAACTAGTTCCCAAACTTCATACTCATTATCCCCAGCATGTTTCCCTTCACAGCTCCACCTCAATGGAAGAAGTTACATGTTCCCAACTTTTATAGTGGAGCAGATTCTGTAACTTTTTGGATAGCTCTATCAAAAGCATTGAAAACATATATTTGTATGAAGACCTCCCATTGATATATAATTTCCACTGGTTGAAAGATATATTAATCCCTAGTGTTATTGGAAGAACCACAGCAATATTTATTTCTTGGTGTCACTACATTCAGTTCACAGGAATATCAGTTCTGACCTCATTAAAACCTTTTTCTTAGTTATACCTTTTAAACTGGACGCTTCCAGTTCTATTTTGGGTTGTTCAACGTACTTTGTTTTACTCCTTTCCCTGCAGAACGAAGACCATCTGATGTACTGATTGTACACCCATATAACGTCATGTACTTCTGACAGGGTCCAGTGGCGATTAGGATGGCTAAGAAGGCCATCAATGAGGGACTTGAGATGGATATAGCCTCAGCCTTGGAATTTGAAGAAGAGTGTTACAAACAACTCTTAAACACTAAAGATCGCTTGGAAGGTTTGGCAGCATTTGCTGAGAAGCGCAAACCAAGGTATAAGGGGGAGTAGAGAAACCAAAAATGATACTAAAAACTTTAATCTACCTTGGTAATTATTCTGGCTAAATGTCTTTCATTTTTACTACTATTCTGGCCCACATTTGCTGGGTATTTAGATGGAGCTGATTTGTAAATTGTTCCAATCATGATTCTTTTGGTATGTTCTGATCAATTTGGCAACTCTTGGAATGCTTTTGGTGGTTATCTTGTCCTAAAAATGCAACTGTTGGTAAGAACAATTTGTAAAGTACCAATAGACATTTAACGAGGGAATTGCATGGCAGATAGTAACTATATATTCTCATTCATAGTTTTTCCATAAGTAAGAAAGACAGAAATGTGGTCTTTATCTTTAACTAACATATTGAAGGGGCGTAATCTTCATAACGGCACTGCTAACTTCCTATAGAATGAAAAGAAAGATCCCTCGTGAACAATTTACTTAGGTTCCCTACTTAACTATTTGCGGAGAGGGAGAGAGCCTATTTACGTCTTCTAGGATACGACGATGTTGTCATTCCTACTGAAGGAAAGGTGACAAGTTTCTAAAAGATCAAACTGCTTTCTACTGTGCAACATGCAAAAGAGCTGAGGTATGAGAGAGACCACAACTTGGAACTCTATTAGCTTCTATTAGGCTCTTTCTCTGAGTAACTGCAGGAAGTGTTGCACGGAAAGAATGGTTTTCGTAGAGCAGACTTGACGAGTTGTTAGCTCAGGTTCCAAAAGGTCCATCTGGACGTTTGTTGTTTGCTATGAATTGCATCCTCTTTTTGTGAAGCCAGCTGACCAATTCCGCAAGTTTGTAGTTCAGGGATCTAAAACGATACGCTCAACTGTATTGCAGAAGATAAAACTATGGTGTAAAACTTATTTGTGGAACGCAGAAAATGGCTTTATGGTTCTACATTGGTTTATTAAATGCCTGCTGCGCATGTTTACCCAAGTAGCCATTGAATAACCCTTGGATGATTAGGAGGTCCAAGCAGGCAGAGCGGCGGCTATGTAGATAAATTAACTCAACAGGCTCCTATAGAAGAGTTCAATTATCTGAAAGAGATTCTCAAGAAGGCTAAGCATCTGTGAAACTTTGGACTTTTTCTGCATCCTTTGAGATGCTGTACAAACAAGAGAAGTAGCAAAACCTTTTAGGTTGGTTGCTGCAAGAATTATGCTCTGACCCAGTAACCCGTCTTTTACAAGTCTACTTCATCTTATCATAGGCTTAACAAGTCATGTTATTTCTAACGCAATCCTCAGTAATACATGATCAATGGTCTGCAGTACTTTTTAAGTCGACTTTTGAGAAGTTTTTGTATGATTCTAGTGGGATAAACAGAAATAGTTGTCATGATTTAGCCGAAATTTACAATATATTTAAACTGGAGAAAGGGCAGAACAGGTATATATAGATAGGCTTTACAATTTGACAAGAGAACGAAAACAAGAAAGATAAAAAGTTTAGGACAACTACCAGAGAACAAGAACCAAACTTTTGGTATCTTAGAATCGGCAAATTGATCATCTATCAAAGTTTGTGAATCCCCTGGACTTCCCATCTTCCATTTCCATAACTTCTTGATGGTATTTGCTATTTAGAGGAATTAATCTTGTTTGAACTGTCCTTTTAACAAAAGTAATATAAAAATTCACTGCTTGTAGCTGTAGTGTAGATCATGTCAAGTGTACTGAAATAAATGTGCGCCTCTTTTTTTTTCTTGAAATTTAAATAAATTGGATGAAAAAAGGTATACATACACTACAACTGTGGCTCCCAAGTGGAGAAAAACCCTTAACAGAACTAAGAAGAGAATAGCCTTACACGTATAGGTTCTTCTCCTTACCCACATTTTACATTCCCAGGACTATCTATTTGGCCAGAGAACAGATCGCATACATGTGTCCTCTCGGTTCCTAACGTCCAATCAATATAATCCCCAATTCAAGAAATTAGGTAAAACTACACCAGACAGGAAGCAATAGACCTCGATCATCACCAATTGATCTCCAAGTTGTTACGTCATTCTTTTAATGTAAGGAATATCGCCAGAACTCAGAAGGGAATTTCACAAATGCTTCAAATTTTTCATTGTTTGTTTTAGCCTTTACAACACCTAATAAATAGTACCGGACCCTTTTAGATTACGAAACGTGTTTATTATATATAGTTTGTTATGGGGCCGAAACAGATTAAGGCGTGTATCTCTTCTTAACGCTAATGCTAGTATTACTACGTCATTTCCTACTTCTCGCTCTTCTGCTTCCGTCTCCTACGTCATCTTCTTTCTTCCTTCTATTCTTTACATGTGCTGCTTTTGTTCGTAGCATCCCCTCCTCTTCAGCAGCAACCTTATCTATCAGATTAATCTCAGAATACCTCTTTTGTAATTCGAACATGGTTTCCCTAAGTGGCCTTGTCTTTTAGTTTCTCCTTGCCATCGCACCGATACTTAAAGTTATGGCGCGATTATCTCACTTATCCATCCTTCTTCCCCAAATGTGTGAAGAATTCTGGGTGTTATTTTATGTTATTGTGTAATTGTATTAGAGTTCGGTAATTATCTTCTTACTTATTAGAGTTAGTTAATTAGTTTATTATTGATGATGTATATAAGGACCTCTGTATATTGTAGCTTTAATGAATTGAGATTTTTTTTTCTCCATCCAACCTCATCTCTCTTACTTTACTCTCTTTTCTCACATCTCTCTCACGCTTCTTAAGACGGTATCAGAGAGCTTCGTTTTCTTTAAATCTTGCTCGTTGCTTCAGTGATTGTTGATTGACATGAAGATTATAGCTGATTTTCGCAACTCATTTGCCTATTCTAAGTTGGTTTTGTTCAAGGACGATCAATGATTGAAGATGGCAAGCTCGATTGACCACGTACATGGCAGCGTTGGATCTGGAGCAATGTTTCCTAGTGCGATTGATCCTCTAACTTTATCGAGTGGAGATCATCCTGGTATGTCACTCACTACTGTTCAATTTACTGGTGTGGGATTTTTAGGTTGGAGTAGTACTGTAAAAATAGCTTTAGGAGCTAAAATGAAATTATGTTTCATGGATGGCTCCTTTGTTAAACTAGATGTTGATAATTCTGATTATCAAAGATGGATTAGATGTGATTATATGGTCACTTATTGGATTTTGAACTTGATGATTCCAGAGCTTTCAGATTGGTTTCTATATGCTCAATCTGCTGAGCAATTGTGGAAGGAAATCAGTGAAAGGTATGGTCAAAGCAATGGTCCTTTGATATATCAACTTGAACATACATTAAACCAAACAACTTAGGGAAGCATGTCTGTGGCTGCTTATTTTAGTAAACTCAAGAGATGCTAGGATGAGTTAAATAGTCTGATTGGTATTCCTATATGTAAATGTGGTTGTAGTTGTGGAGTTACTCAAAAGTTTATTGAAATGGACAGCAGGTCCAAGCTCATGCAATTTTTACTAAAGCTCAATGATAAGTATGAAGGAGTAAGGAATCAGGTGCTGTCAATGGATCCCTTAAATTCGGTTAATCGAGCTTATTATTTGATACAATAAATTGAAAAACAAAAGGAAGTTACCAGTCAAGTTGCAAATCATGTTGCATTTTTAGCCAATAATGAAGGTACTAAAATTTCTGGTGTAGTTTCAAAGGGATATAAGAAGAATGGTAGACGATTCTGTACTCATGGTAAGCAGGAAGGACATTTATTTGAGAGCTGCTTTGAAAGGATAGGATATCCTAATTGGTACAAAGGGAAAAGAGGAAAGAAACCTAGTCGGATGGCTGCTTAAGTCAGCGTTGCTAGTCCTGGTAGTAAGACTAAACAAGGTAATCCATTGGATTTGCACAATGACAATGGGAATCAAGTGAATCAACAAATGATTACCCAACTATGTCAAGAAATGATGAAAATGCTTAAAAGAAAAGTTACTGTCCCATAAGAAGCATTTGGTGCAAGTACGACCTATGCAGGTATTGTTCTTACCCAATCAGCTTTTTCTTGTCTGCACAATGATAGTTTGCATGATAAATGGATTGTAAATTCAGGAGCCTCGGACCATATGACCCTATCTATTCATCTTTTCTCTTGCACCAAATCCCTTTCTCAGCCTATATTCATTACTTTACTAGACGGTTCAACCAAAAATGTTACACTGGTTGGATCCATACACATCACTTCCACTTTAACTCTGTATAATGTGCTATATGTACTTGAGTTTACGTACAATCTTCTTTCTGCTGGAAAGTTACTTAAATCTGAAAAAGTTGAAGCACATTTTCATATTTCTTGTTATACCTTTCAGGACCTTATCACTAACAAAGTTGTTGCTGTTGGCAAAGGCATAAAAGGATTATACTACCTTATGGTTGATCTTCATGATACTTTTGTAAACCATTCTGTCTAATTCTTACAGAATTCATCCCATATGGAGAATTCTTTAGTTGATGTTAGGCATTCATGTCTTGTCACTCCAAATAATGTAGACTTGCATACTTTTCATGCAAGATTGGGGCATTCTTCAGCTTCTAAACTTTCTCATGTGGCTGATTGTAAACAGTTTGATATCAATAAATTGTTTTATGATACTTGCAAATTGGCTAAATCTCATCGAATTCCTTTTCCAAGAAGCACACATTCCTCTTCCATTATTTTTGAGCTTATTCATATAGATCTTTGGGGACCGTATAGAGCTTGTATTCTTGATGGTTCAAGATATTTTCTTACTATAGTGGATGATTTTTCTCGTGCTACTTGGACTTATCTTTTGCAAAGTAAGCAGCAAGTTAGTAGTAACTTTGTTTCTTTTGTGAAATACATGCAAAATCATTTTTCAAAAACACCCAAATATGTGAAGACTGACAATGGTTTTGAGTTTGTTAACTCACAATGTAGCCAGTTTATGAGAGATACATGAATTATTCATCAGAAATCAATGACCTATACCCCACAACGAAATGGCATTGTTGAGAGAAAGCATAGACATTTACTTGACACAGCTAAATCTCTCAAAATCCATGCCAATTTACCTAATCATTTTTTGGGAGAGTGTCTTTTGTCAGCCACCTATCTCATTAACAAAATGACAACACCCATTTTGCACTGGAGAAGTCCTCATGAAATATTATTTTACTCCAAACCTGATTATACTCATTTGAGAACCATAGGTTGTCTTTGCTATGCTGCTACAGTGGGTCCAAAAGGTGATAAATTCGAACCTAGAGCTCATAAATATGTACTTAAAGGATATCCTCTTGCACAAAAGGATTATAAGCTCTTTGATCTTGAGAGACAATGTGCTTTATTAAGCAGAGATGTTACTTTTTGTAAGACTGTGTTTTCTTTTAAATATTCTTCAATTTTTCCTAATCTATCTTGTTCTGAAAGTCCTTCAGTTCATGTTTCTTCACCTACCCATACTATATATCCTTCTTTAATTAGTTCTTCCACTGATTCTGTTGATTCTTTTCTGCCTGAACTTGTCTCTCCTTTTCCTATTCATTCTTCTCCTCCTGCTATTGTCCACTATACTTCTTTACCTCCCACAACTAATTCTTCCTGTGCTCCTTCCCCAAATTTGCGTAAATCTCAAAGACAAAGAAAACAGCCCCATTGATTACAAGATTTTGTTATATATGCCAATACCAACAATGTGCTTTCTTCTTCCTCTTCCTACGGTTTTTTTACATATCATCCTCTCTTTTCTTCTGCTAATTTTCAACACCTACCTCATGATTATGTGGTTTCTGTGTTTACAACTTATGAACTTGCTAACTTTCTTGATGCTAGTCAGGATAAGCTATGGATGGAGGCCATGGAGTCGGAGCTTAATGCTTTAGAGAGGAATAATACTTGGGAACTAACCACTTTACCTGTAGGCCATAAAGTTATTTCTTCCAAATGGGTTTATAAGATCAAATATAATCCAGATGGAACCGTTGAGAGGTACAAGGCTAGGTTGGTCATTAGAGGCTTTGATCAGAAGGAGGGTAAGGATTATAAACAAACTTTTTCTCCTGTGGCTAAACTTGTTATTGTTAGAGTTGTCATTGCCTTGACTATTGCTAGGAATTGGCCTTTACATCAAGTTGACATTAATAATGCTTTCTTGCATGGTCATATTGATGAGCAGATATATATGGTCCCTCCTGATGGGTATCATGCTGCCAAACCTGGTCAAGTTTCTCGTTTAAAGATGTCTTTGTATGGCCTTAAATAGGCCTCAAGACAGTGGAATAAGGAGGTTATTGAGTTTTTTACTCATTTGGGTTATGTTCAGTTCACTAATGATTATTCCTTGTTTTTTAAGAGGGTTGGAGATTTGTTTACGGTTGTCCTTATATATGTTGACAATATTTTGATTATTGGTGATAATGATTTTGACATTGCTAGTTTGAAGACAGCTTTACATACTAAGTTCACAATTAAGGACTTGGGACTTGCACGGTATTTCTTGGGTATTGAGTTGCATAGGAATGAGCAGGGTATATTTTTGCATCAGTGGAAGTTTATTTTGGATATTTTAACTGATGCTGGTTTGACTGGAGCTAAAGCCTTACTCTACTCCTCTTTCTCAGCATCTCAAGTTGTCTCTTACTAAAGGAGAATCTCTAGAAAATCCAGAAGCTTTTCAGAAAATTATTGGCAGGTTATTGTATTTGATCATGACTAGGCCAGATATTTCTTATGTGGTGTAGCATTTGAGTCAGTTTTTATCTGCTCCGAAGCTTCCTCATATGCAAGCTATTACTCATGTCCTCAAGTATTTGAAAGATTCTATTTCTACGGGGCTGTTTTATCCTGTGCAGTCACAACTCAAGTTATGCATTTTTATATGCAAATTGGGCTTTTTGCTTGATGTCCCATCGCTTGCTTACTGGTTACTACATTTTCTTGGGGCATGCTTTAGTTTCTTTGAAGATAAAGAAGTAATCTACTATTTCTAAGTCCTCTATTGAAGCCGAATATCGAAGTATGGCTACTACAACTAGTGAGCTGCTTTGGTTATCCTATTTGCTTCAGGATTTATCCATTCCAGTTCAGTTTCTCGTTACTTTATTTTGTGACAATAAGGCTACTCAACAAATTGCAGCTAATCCTTGTTTTCATGAGAGAACCAAACATTTGGATATTAATTGTCACTTCACTCGAGAGAAAATTCAAGATGGTTTATTTAAATTGCCTATATTCCTTCCAAGCTGCAACTAGCTGATCTTATGACCAAGCCTCTTGGTCACAATTCTCACCCGCAGTTATCTTCCAAGTTAGGTCTGACTATGTTCCTAACTTGAGGGGGGCTGTGAAGAATACTGTGTGTTATTTTATGTTATTGTGTAATTGTATTAAAGTTAGTTAATTAGCTTCTTACTAATTAGAGTTAGTTAATTAGCTTATTACTGATGATGTATATAAGTACGTTTGTATACTGTAGCTTTAATGAATTGAGATATTTTTTCTCTCTCCAACCTCATCTCTCTTACTTTACTCTCTTTTCTCACATCTCTCTCACGCTTCTTAAGAAAATGGCTTCTGGTACCTTCCTTGCATTGGTGAAGGTTAGAGATAATTGAGCAAAATAGGGTGTTTTGTCGGAGACGAACTTCTTCAATTGAGACATGTGAAAAGTTGGGTGGACTATTGATCTTTCAAGAAGATCTAACGTGTAAATCACTGCATCAATTTTCATTGCGATTTAGAAGGGTCCATAATATAATGGAGCTAATTTCTAATTGGCCTTCCTCTGCATGAAGTGTTGTTGATAGGGTTGAAGCTTGACATAGACCCACTATCATAGTTCGAATTCTCGCTCCATTCTTCTTTTATCAGCGTATTGCATCATCCTCTATTGTGCTCTATTTAAGTGGAGTATTGTGTCTTGGTCCTATAATGCTTGGTCGATCAAAATATTGCAGGAGTCCTTGGCTAAGTAAGGCATATAGAGAGGTGGAGGGTAGCCATAAAGGATTTCAAAAGGAGTGGTGTTATTGGCTATATGATGAGTGGTATTGTGCCACCTTTCTACCATTGACAGCTAGTAAGCCCACTTCTATGGAATGTCATAATATTAACATCTGAGATAGGTTTCCAAGTCTTTATTTGTAGCTTCTATTTGCCTGTCAATCTTGGGAAGATAAGAAGTAGAGAACCTTAAAATAACACCTTGTAGTTTGAAGATTTTTTTTCTAGAATGCACCTAGGAATAAGGGATCACGGTCGCTCACGATTAGTTAAGGCATTCCATGTAGCTTGAAAACATGTTCTATAAAAATTTACACAATATCTTGAGTCGTATACGGATGATTTAAAGCCATAAAATGAGAATAATTGCATAATTTGTCCACAACTACATAAATGCATGTTTTTCCTTTGGACAAAGGCAAACCTTCTACGAAGTCTATGCTGATATCTTTTCAACACCCTTCAAGCATAGACAAAGGTAAATAGGCTATATACTCGTATTTACATCCTTGGCACATCACTTAGTTGATTACATAGTTTTGAACATCCTTAGCTCTGTGCTTCCAATGGGACAAGTCCTGGATCCTTTTGATTGTTGCGGTTATGTTGGAGTGCCCTCCTTGTAGGTTGTCATGTTCTAATGAAATCAATTTCTTCCCAAGTTCCATATCACACCCTACTACTATTTTCCCTTTCCACGTTAGCATATTATTTTTCCACTCATAGATTTCCATAATTTTCTAGCTTTCAGATTAAATCTTTGATGGTCACATCCTTCCGCCAACCTTCTTTAATTTGTTCCATTAAGGATTTTTGCACCTGGGACACCGACATAGCTAATACTTCTTGACTTGGGACTATAGATAGCGTGTCTGCTGCAGCGTTCTCCTTACTACTATATATGACTTCAAAGTCGTAACCCATCAACTTAGGCAACCAATTTTGTTGAAACGGCATCGAGATTCGTTACTCTAACAAAAACTCCAGGCTCTCATAATCCTTTAGAACTCTGAAGAATCCCTCGTTCAAATAATAATGTCATTGCTTTATTGCTTTGATGATTGCTAGGAATTCTTTCTCGCAGGTGGAAAGACCTTAGTGCTTGGGAGCCAAGGCTTTTGTTGGAAAGATCGATTCAAAGTTAAAATTGAATTTTTTTGTTTAAAAATAAGATATTTGTTAAAAGATAAAATTTTATCTGTTAAGATAAAATTATTATCTAGTTAGGATTTAAACTTTTGAATTTGATTTGTTTTATCTAGATATTAGCTAAGTTTGTTATTTCATTCTCTATATATTAGGCCTTCAGTGCAACCAATTAACAAATTGTCTTTTGCATTATCTATTTTCTATTATACTCTATTTTCATTTGTTTTTGTTCTGAAATCCATCAATTTTTGTATTTTCTCTAGTGGAGGTTTATAGTCTGAATAAGAAGGCTTGCTTGAAGAAATGAGAATTTCCAAGCATGTATGAGGAAGATGTTGGAGCTTGAAGCTAGTTAGGTAGAGCCCTTGATTCATTTTAGTTGCTCTAGCTGAGAGGTACATGCCACTTTTTTCATTGTTAACCTGTCTCGTCGGTTGAAAAATGTACCTCCTTCACACCAACTACAAATAGTAATTTCCCTAGTTCAAGCTTTTCTTTGAACAGTTAATGTATTGTTCACATCTGCTCCAACAATGTAGGGAATTTAGATACTGATAACTTCCAAGTTTGCTGTAAACCTGATAGCTACTCAGAAAATTTGTAATAAATACTCTCTCTCAAGGTTAAGAAAATTTGTAATAAATACTCTCTCTCAAGGTTAAGTGTTTGGTTAATGTTTGATGTTTTTATAAGATTTGGCTGTCACTCATATATGAATTTCAGAACCAACTTCTATTTTTTTTTCTCATAATCAACTTCTGTTTTTCCTATTCAGTGCATCATCATTAGCAACTCAACCTCATAACATCAACTCCAAGAAAAATAAAATAAGACGAAAATAAGTATTTCATTCACAGGAAATAAAATAAGAACTTGTTTTTGTATTTATTTTTCTCTGTATATTTCAGAAGATGAAGAAGAGCCTTATGTATTAGCTTTTACAAATTTAGAACATCTTAAATCAATGGTTGAAAATGAAAAATACCTATAACCTGAGAAACAAGATTTTGACACGTTCTTAGCTCTCATTCGTAAAAACACAAAAGCAAACATTTCTGTCTAAAGCATAACAGAACCTGTCACATATGACAACTAATGATATTGAGGGCTACAGAGGACAATTTCTTGATGATAACAGAAATTAAGATGTATGCGTGGAGTACGAACCATGTATGCATTAATCAATTCTAATGACAATCATTAAGTTTAGTTTTCTTCAGCTTCATTAACTTTAAACTTTTCCAGAGCTTTATGCAGCAATTGAATTCTACTTCAGGTTTTCTAATGGTTCTGCTACCCTGAAATCTTCACTACAACTTCCTTCACCTTTTCTTCATTCTTTCTGCCTTGATCTTCAACCATTTGAACCTGAACTTTATTTTTTTGATCTATGTAATTTTGAATTATGCCTAGAATCATCATCTCCAGTTTCCATCGACACCTGAGATCCTTCAGCTTAACTTTCAGCCTTCTTTTCTTCCTCACTTTGATAGACATGGCTAATTCTTCCACAATCTTCAACATGGCAAGCTATATAAAAATAACTCAATTCAACAGCTCCTCCTTTGTTTTATGGAGCCTCCATACCTATCATTTTCTTCAATGCTTCAAATCTCCATCTTGGCAATGCCTTAGTGAATAAATCAGCTAATTGAAAACTTAATCTATAAAAAGCCATTTTAATCTCCTTTTCTTCAATTAATTCCTTGACATAATGATACATAACTTTCATATGCTTGGTTTTCATATGATCCGAAGGGTTCTCTGCCATTGACATTGCTGCAATAGAGTCACAGTAAACAATTACACAATTATCCTTTAACTCTCCCACATCAATCAGAATCTTCTTCAACCATTGAGCTTGCTTAGCATCTAAGTTCACTGCCATATACTTAGCCTCTACTGTTACACTCACTTATACTTTTACACTAATTACTTCCATCATAACTTGCATCACTAAAAACATACAACTCAACCTTTTCTCCTCTTCCATACCAAATTCCATGATCAATAGTATGCTTAACATATTTGAGTATCCTTCTAGCATATAAAGCATGTTGCCTTGAGGGATTATGATTAAAGCTAGCCATGGTATTCACAGCAAATGCAATATTAGGCCTAGATGCACTTAAATACATTAATGATCCTATCATACTCTTATAATAAGTCACATCAAATTATTCACTTGGTCTTGCGACCTCCAGTTTCAATTGATGTTCTATGGGAGTTGCCATGTCATTGCTATCCTTCAAATTGAATTTTTCAATAAGCTCCTCTGCATATTTCCTTTGATGAATGAAGATCTCATCTTCCCTTTGATATATTTCTAGACCCAAGAAATACCTCATCTCTCCTAGATCTGTCATCTGAAATTCAAACTTCATTAGCTCCTTAAATTCTCCTACAAGTTTATCCTTAGTACCTATTATTAGCAAATCATCAACATACAAAGAAAGAATTAGTTTTCCTTTAACACAAGTTCTCACATACAGTGTAGCTTCACTCTTGCTTCTCTTAAATCCATTTTGCATTAAATAACTATTAATTCTTGAACACCAAGCTCTTGGAGCTTGTTTCAAGCCATATAAAGCCTTCACCAATTTGTAAACTTTATGTTCTTGTCCACTTAATACATATCCTTAGGCTGCTTCAAATACACCTCTTCATCCAACATTCCATATAAGAAGGCACTCTTCATATCCATTTGGTGTACCCTCCATCCATTGTTTGCAGCCAATGCCAACAATAACCTCACAGTGTCTAATCTTGCTACTGGTGCATATGTTTTGGTGTAGTCTACTCTATATTCTTGCTTGTATCCCCTTACTACAAGTCTAGCTTTGTGTTTGTTGACAGGCTCATTAGGATTCAATTTCTCCTTATAAATCCACTTAGAGTCCAGAACCTTAGTTTCTGGACTTGGTAAATCAACCAACAACCATGTTCCATTCTCTTTAATAGCCTTTATTTCTTCATCCATTGAGCTTTGCTACATTCCTTTCTTGACAGCTTGTTTGTATGTTTTGTTCAGATCCTACAGACAAAGCACATTCAATAATTGTCAATGCTTCATCTATTTCTTCTTCATCTGCATCACTGTACCTGAAATTAAAGAAAGGGTTAGTTTCATTATAAATCGAGGCCAAGTCCCTCTCCTTGTGAGCACTATCAAAGCTTGATAGCTCCTCCTGAGATCCTAAATTCAATTCATCTTCATCATTTTCAAGGTTTCGTAAAAACTCCTCCTGAGATCTTTGATCTGTTGAGATGTTTGAACTGTCTGTTGTAGTCATTTCTTGATGTAAAGTCTCCCTCATGATTTCATTAACATTTAGTTCAATTAATAGAACTTCAATTTATACTCTTCCTGATTTTCTAATAGTAGGTTCTTCCCACTTCCATCCCTCATTTTCATCAAACTTTACATCTCTAGACACTAACATTTTCTCAGTTTCTGGATTATAGATTCTGTACCCTTTGGATTCTGCACTATATCCCATCATAACTCCTTTAATTACTTTCTCATCTAGCTTTGTTCTCTTAGCTTCAGGAACATGCATGTAGGCTATGCATCCAAACATCCTCAAATGTTGTACCTTCGGCTTAACACCAAACCAGACTTCGAATGGAGTTTTTTCCTTTAGTGATCTGGTCTTTAATCTGTTTTGCAAATAAACTGTTGTAAAGCATGCTTCTGGCTAGAATTTTCTAGGTACTCTCATTCCAAACATCATTGACTTTTCCATCTCATCTAGCTTTGTTCTTTTAGCTTCAGGAGCATGCATGTAGGCTATGCATCCAAACACCCTCAAGTGTTGTACCTTCGTTTTAACACTAAACCAGACTTCAAATGGAGTTTTCTCCTTCAGTGATCTGGTCTTCAATCTGTTTTGCAAATAAACTATTGTAAAGCATAATTCTGGCTAGAATTTTCTAGGTACTCTCATTCCGAACATCATTGACTTTTCCATCTCTACTATGGTTCTATTCTTCCTTTCAGAGACTTCATTTTGTTATGGTGAGTATGACACTGAAAATTGATGAAAGATTCCTTCCTTTTCAAAGTAATTCTTCATTTCATTTGAAACATACTCTCCTCCTCTATCACTTCTCAAGCATCTCACTTTCTTTCCACATTGACTCTCAGCTTCAGCTCTCCACACTTTAAAGAAACAAAACACTTGGTCTTTGCTCTTCATAAAATAAATACATGAATACCTAGACACGTCATCAATAAACTCCATATAATACCTATTTCCTCTAGTTGATGGTGTATTCATAGGTCCACAAACATCTGTGTACTCCAGCTGCAACTTCTCTGTGGCTCTCCAATCATTAGTTGGAAAAGGTAAGACATGGCTCTTCCCTTTTGCACACAGTTCACACACATTTTTTATCTTATTGCTCAACTGAGGCAATCCATAAACCACTCTTTCTCTGCATTTCAATGATATAATCAAGATTTGCGTCCATACCTCCTATGCCACAATTAAGTCAATTTAGTCACTAGAATTGTAGCAAATGCTCTATCTACTTCTTTCATTTTTATTTTGAAAACTCTATTTATCATTAGAATCTTATGCACCAGCTCTACTTGTGCAATGAAGATTCTGCACATTCCATCTTCAAAATACACCTTGTAACTCTTCTCCAAAAGTTGACCAACACTTATCAGGTTTTGATCAATTTCAGGAATGTAGTACACCTCTTCAAGTATGGTGCTTCTAGCCTTTGTAGTTGACTTCATAGCACCCTTCCAAGTGACAAGTAAGGTTTCTCCATTTCCTATTTTAACCACATCATTTATGCCAGTATCCTTCTTAACAAATGCTTCCTTTTTCTTTCTGATGTGGTTAGAGCAACCACTATCTACTAGCCACTCACTTTTCCTCTTATCTTTCACTTCAACTACACTAATTTCATCAGCAGAGTTTACTTTCATTGTTTCTTGATAGGTTTCTGCCATAAACACACTTTCTTCTGTAATGGTTTTATTTGGTAGGTTTTTGGTCTGTGAAGGTCCAGGTTGATTCTTTAAAGTTTTTGGTAAGTTATGTTGAGGATTTGTGTGAACTTCTGATTGTGGATGAGACAAGGGGTTATTTATCGGGTTTGTAATTTGAGGTTGTTGACTTGATAAGCTGGACATTGGTGTTTGTATGGCTTGATGATGTATTTGATATGTTAAACCTAGTTGAGATGTGTAAGGCTGAATTGTTTGAGGATGAGATGTAAAAGATTAAGGTATCAAAGGTTGAGATGTGTAGTGTTGAGGCAGTTGAGGTTGAGGTCTAAAAGGTTGAGATGTGCAGTGTTAAGGTATTTATGCATTTCCAGATTTTCCAACATAGTGTGCTTGGTGAATTTGTGATTTAGAGGTGTTTTGGTAGTGTTGTGATTGAGTTAGCAATAGGTTTAATAGGGTGTTTTGTCTCTGTAAAGGATGTATTGGAGGTGGCTTTCCAAAAATGGGATTTTAAGGGTTTTGTTGTTCTTTCATCCACTTTTCATAACATACTCTTCTTGAGTGTTCACTTTTTCTGCAATAAATACAATCCACATTCTCATTCCAATAGCAGTCTTCAGCATCATGATTGTTCTTTCCACAAAATCTACAATTTGGAAACATTCCCCACTAGTTACTCTAGATCCACTCTGCATATTGTTGGTATTGTTCCCAGAATATTGATTAGTGTTCTGGAAATTTTGTGAATAATTTGGATAGATCATTTGTTTAGGAGGTTGTGCATAAGGATATATTCGGGGCATCTGGTACTGTATATAGTTCTGATAGGGCTACTTTTGAGGGTAAGATGTCTATTGATGAGAGTTTTGGTTACTTTGTGATTTCGTGGGTGTTGGTGCATCTGAATTTGTGCACTATTTGGATCAAGCAAGTTTTGATTTAGGCTTTGTGTTTGGGTATGAATTGGTAGATTTTTAGGTGTCCTGAAATGTTCTGCCTTTAATGCATACTCTTCTCCTTCTCTTCTAATCCTATGTCTTTCCTCATGCATTTCTAGCATATTGAAAACCTGCTCCTATGTCACTGAATCCAGATCAATGCTGAATTGCCACTCCACTGGTGCTATACTTGCTTCAAATCTCAGGGGCAATCTGCTTAAAAACTTGTCAACTAATCTCTCAGTGCTGGTATTTTCACCAAATTACTTCAGCTACTGCTCTAACCCTAGAAATCTTGATTTTGCTAGAGTCACATTTTCTTCATCCTTCATCAAAAAATTCTCAAAATTCCTCATTACAACTTATTTCTTAAATCTTAGTGACTGAATTGAGCCTACATGCTCCAACTTTAGTGTATCCCACAACTCCTTAGCACTCCTATAACTAGCATGTGTCAACAAAATTGATTCACTAACCACAGATCTCAGAAAAATGAGAGCCCTGAAATCTTTGTCTCTATCTTGATTTATTCTTGTCGAGTGTTTCTCTGTTAGATCTGTGGTTCCTTCATCTTCAGTTACTCCTTAATTTACTACGCCTTAACATTCACTGATTCTAAGACAGTCCTCTACTCTAAGAGCCCAAACCTTATAGTTTTTAGTGATTAACACTAGTATATTTACTTGAACTCTTTGCAAGTTCATCATAGGAATGCTCATACTTGCCATGGATTTAATTTAATCCAGGTTATATGAACCTTATAGCTCTGATACCACTCTTGTAGGTTGAAGAATGTACCTCCTTCACACCATCTGCAAAGTTTAAGCTTAGTATTCCAAGCTTTTAGCACATGGAATTTCTTTCCATCACCCTCAAGAGCAACCTATGGAAAACCTTTATACCTATAAAAAAGTTATATAGGAACAGATTGGATCGCCATGTCTATGTCTTATAGATCCTTCAATTATGCTTGATGGTTCTCAAGTGACTAAGATGCTGAAAGATACTTTAGTAATGCATTTTTCTTTCACTCTATGAATATCTTAGGAAAACCATATACTTTTGAAGAATTAAGAATAAAACACCAATCTACTTTTTAAAAGTCCAGTTTAAGGGAGCATTTCTTGTAACTTCTTTTCCTTAGGCAGTGCTTGAACAATTCATGTACAAGCAGAATGTTATCCCCAATTTATCTCCCTAGGATGTAAGCACCTTGTTAATGGCCAATGTGAGTTGTTAGCACTTGTTTTAATCTTTCAGCTATAATTTTTGATATTATATATCTTATATATTAAGTTGCAGCAGGCTATAGGTCGATAGTCTTTCATAGATTTACGTTCTTTTCCTTTTAAAACTAGGCTGATGAAAGTCCTATTTAGCTCCTTAAGCAATTTCTGTTCTTTGAATAATTCTTACTACAAGAAAAATACCCCTTCTGTGACATTTTAAAAACGTTGCAAATGATCAATAAACGTCAGAGAATGCTATTTGTGACTTTTTTAAAAACGTCACAAAAAACATCGCTGAAGGTGGTGTAGGGAAACGGTTTCAACGACATTTTATGGAAAATGTCACGGAAAACATACAAATTCACCAACGTTTTGAAAAACGTTAGCAAAAAGTCAGGTAATTGGTGATGTCTTAAGAAAACGTCGTAGATTGTAATGGTTTCCATGACGTTTATAAATAATGTCGTGGAAACCATGAAGCTATCTACGACGTTTATAAAACATCGCAGAATAAGTGACAATCGACGACATTTGGGAAGAAACGTTGCGAATTGTTAGTAAATTAATTTGTAGAAATATCCGAGAATAATTTTATGTTAATTAATTTTCAATTTTAAATAATTAAAATTTTTCATTCATCCGAAAATAAAATAAAATATGATAATTATTAAAGTTTAATTTTAATTTTTTCTTTTTTTATTTATCCGAAAATAAATTTAGTTTAATAATTATTCAATTATAAAT
>JAOQMP010000005.1:15551033-15569003 GCA_027563575.1 Erythroxylum pedicellare
GATCTACTTGACTTAGATTACCTAAAAGCCCTTTTTTAGCTAATCGACTAATTTGATTTTGACCAATATGACATAGTCTAGCATCCCATAAAATTACATCATTGTTGTAATTACTAGATGTAAATAATGAATAACTAATATTATTATTTTCCTTTAACATATCTAGTACAATAAAACCATCCAATTAAAAACCATGACCATAATTTATAGATCCAAGATACAAATCCATTCCACCACTGTGTAAATTTATATTAAAACCAAGTTTAACTAACATTAACATAGATAAAAGATTCCTAAAAATTTGTGGAACAAATAATACTTCATGTAGGATGAGGGGTCGCCATCCACGCATATCCAATTTATATGTGCTAATTCCTTGTACAGCAACTTTGGAATTATTACCTACATAAAGCTATCGACTACCATATGGGAGTTTACGAAACTCAACGAAGGCATCACGATTCTTCGCTACATGGTTGGTTGCTCCTAAGTTTACAATCCACAAAGGATGTGATTCAATTAGAAAAACTGAACAAGAAACATTCACAGAACAAATGTTTGCACTATAAAGCTGTACCTTCTTGGCCTCGGTACAATCTCGAGCAAAGTGGCCCTTATTACCACAATTATAACACTTTACATATTTCATGTTCTTCTTTTTGAAAAGACATTTTCCCTTTCCACGTTAGTTCCATTTTGTCTTTTTGGATTCCTAAGGAGAGTGGTTGAATTTCTTATTCTTCTTCCACTTATATCCACTATGATGCTTGCGTTTTTTATTCATAGCTCCATGTGAGCTAGAACTGACTGCATATGCCTCAAAAGACATCTTTAAGGCTTCAAGACGCTCCTCATCTAAGATGAGATGCCTCGCATCTGTCATTGTCTTGATATTCTCATTATGAGTTAGGTGCATCTTCATATGCTCCTAACTCTGAGGCAGTGAACGAATCACAGCTTGCACTTGTTGTTCACCCGAAAGCTCATGACCAATATCACGTAACTCACTTACCATGTTGGACATTTTCCTCAGATGCTTTTGCATTGTATCATCTGGGCGCTTCTTATAAGTATCAAACTTAATAGTAAGTGACCTCACTTTGGTCACTAATGCACCTCCAAAACGAGTAGCTAGTGTGGACCACATGTCCTTTGCAGTTTCAAATTTACGAAACTCACGCATGATATCATTATCTTTGCTACTTAGCAATGTGATGCAAGCTAAAGAGTTCTTCTTCTTTTTTCCATAATTCATATGCATCACGGTCCCTCCTATGTTGCGCTGTAGTACCCACCTTAGGAACAACCATTGTTAGGTTTAATGGTTTAAGAGCCTCTTGTTCTTCCAGTACATAGTGAATTTTCGTACTCCAAATTTCATAATTTTCACCATTGAGATTCTCACCCCTATTGAGTTTAGCAACAATATTCTTCGAAGCAGTAGCTATTTTGAAACACTAAGTTTCTATATTAAGAAAGAAATATATGTGCCCATTAATGTCATATTAATCATTCATAGAGTAAATAATTCAATCACAATTGCTTATGAAACCAAAAGTCCACAAATGTGTTCAATCATCATTCATACAACAATCGAATCCTAGTTACTTTACTCTAGACGAATTCCTATATAAAATTCATGTAAACATATTACGTAAATATTAAGATGTCGTTATTATAAAACAACATATTGTATTAATTGTTCTATAATCTACGAATAGTCTATAGGTAACGAACCCTATGCGGAAATGAGTTCACGTGACACAGTTTGCGAAGCTTGATTTACAATAGCTCTTACTATTTTCATTAAAAGACCTATAGGATACAAAGTTCTAATCAACTCTCTTTTATACATTTCTTTGATAAATGTCATCACTAACAAACTATAAGTCTTCTCGTTAGGCATATTATTCCAGAGCATTCGTAACAGTTCGCCTTAAGGTTAAGGTAATGTTGCAAACAAAGTCAAATACTTTACTTCAACATTTGTATAAGCTCGACAACCTCCAAAGAATAATTATTGCATCATGTTATTAACTAAAATAATATGATGTGTTAGACTATTTCCAGGCATTAAACACATATTGACTAATTTAACATATATACTGTCAATACATCTCTTCTGTGCCTCACATCGAATAAGCTTAGGTGTCCGCTTAATAATAAACATCTTCCTGAAAAACAAATTTTCAGGAATCATAAGAGTACACAAAATAAACAAATTATTTTGTCTAACATATAGCAAACTATTGCCCATATAATGGAAATAATTTAATTCTATTAGCAATTTCTTGAACTATTCAAATTATGCTATTTATTTCTAATCAATTAGAAACTTATTTATAACATTCAAAATATGAATAATTCAAATAGAATTAGAAACTTATTTCTAATTTAAATTATGATTGAACTAATCAATTTATCTTAGATTAATTAGAAACTAATTTCTAATGAAACCTGTTTTTTAATTTTAACTAAACAAATTAGTTTTCTTGTATTAAAAAACTATTTTTTTACATTTTATATTAATTAGAAGCTAATTTTAACTATCTTAATTAGTTTGTGTAAATTAGAAAAACTAATTTCTAATTCTTTATATTATATTTATAATTCTTTATAGTCATAAGCAGTGGTCATGCCACGAATGTATATAAGATATGCATATATATATATATATATATGATCAGACAAAACCAGTCGCTAAGTAGTTTTGTCATATTATAGCTAATGGTAACTTATATTCAATGGTAATAATACTGTGCACACGTATTTTATATGCAAGAAGAAGCATGTGCCTCTAAGAAGAAGAAGTCTCTTCTTCTTTTCCGCTACGTTTCGTTTATCTGCTTTTTTCCGTTACTTCTTCTTTTCTTCCTTCTCGTTACTACTCTCTTTGGATTCTTGTTTAGGGAACAACGTAAAAAAAACTGGAACAACTAAAACTTGGAATCCAAAAAATCCAACAACCGCACTTTGCAGACTCCAGATGAATGAAATATTACCAACGCAGTATAAGCATTTTCATTTTTCATGCATTCTCTAACAATGACGTTGGCCATTTGAAAAGCAATCATAAGTCATGCTTTCGTGGATAATGTTTAGAGAGAGAAGTAATAAGAGGAAAGAAGAATAAAACAATTTTTTTTGTATATCCAAAAAAAAATCGTAAAAGACAAATTCAATATAACAGAGGAAAACTTGATGACAGACTCTTATAATTATTCACAAATATTCAATCAAAGTTTAACACATATTTGTTAACATGCATATAAACAAAAACACAACCATGGCTCTCATACTAATATTAGAAAAATTAAACATGATCAAACATAATCACCAGAATCATGTTAAACACAGGATCGTTTCATATGCATATAAAACAAAAATTACATACTTGAAAAAATTTTATTGTTGTTTCACCAATTAAAGAATTTTGTTTAAACATTTCACTCTAGAGAATCTTTTTCTTCTTTTGTTATTCTTCGTGTAAAAGACCATCACAATAAGAAGAAACACACGCTAATCTTTTTTATATATTGTTCATTCTTGGTTCTTTTACATTTAAACAAAACGTAACTCCCTTTGGTAGTTATGTGAAGAGTATTGACTTAAAAACCCCTCATGGGTATATAATAAGTCATTAGATATGTATTGGGGATTTTTTTTCCCCCCACTGGAGAAGCTGAGGGGCAACAAATCGAGTTCAATTCACTCTCAGCAGGAAGGCGAATAACTCTGCAGCAGGTACAGCCCCCACATTTCATTCTGGTCTATTGCTAAGGCAAATAGTCAAGTACTGACATCAACTCTGTGTTCAAGCTTCAAATTAATTATTACGAACAACTAACAGGTTAATGATTGCTTTCTTCGCCATAGTTTCAATCTTCAATTTGATTTTTTTTAGCTTTCATATTGTAACAGAAAATTTTAATTCTCATGACCATTTTTGTACATATGTATTTCAATTGATAACAAGTATTTTTTATATTTGCTTAACACATCAGATTGAGGATTTAGGAGTTGTGGTAGCAGTTTCGCCGAGAATTTTGAAATTTATTTTCAATCCCGTAGCCAATTCTCACTTCCTCTTTTTTTCTTTTTTTTTTTAATTTGGAAATTCTGGTTCTCCCCAATGTCCTCCAGGTCTAAAGAACTATCATTAACAACTAAGCCTTTTATACTGGTTTTATACACACTAATGGTCAATTTTGTGATTATCTGTGTTTTCACTTGAGGATTAGGTTGAAAGGAGTAGAAAAGTTATGATAATTACCTTAAATAGGATAGAATCATAATAGAGATAGAATTATGATCAGATTTACATGTTAGGCTAATCCTCTGTCACAAGTACCATGGCAATTAGACAAACTTTCATATCACTTATAGCCAGAATTCCCAACAGTTAGCCAAAAGTAGAAGGGCAAATAGGCGATGGAACTTCAACAAAACCTTCTAACATTTCCATTACCATCTTCATTGTAGGCCTGCTTAAAGGGTCCTCTTGTATGCACCAAAAAGCTATCTTCAACCATCTTTCGAGCCTCCCTTTATCACTCAATGCCAACTCGTCATTATCCACCAAAACATCCATTCTTCCCGCAACATAGAAATCATAGGCCCAGTCTGTAAGTATTACTATTTCTTCTTCCTCCATGTCCGTCACAACACTTCTTCTGCAGCAAATTATTTCGAGTAGCACCACTCCATAGCTGTACACATCTACTTTGGACGTGACAGGCAAGTTCTTAAACCATTCAGGTGCCACATACCCTTTTGTTCCTCTCATCATGGTTCGAGTTCGACTTTGGCCAGAGAGCAACAACTTCGCCAAGCCGAAATCGGCTATCCTGGCAGATAAATTATCGTCCAGAAGTATGTTTTGAGGCTTTATATCGCAATGAATTATAGGGGCTTCACATTCTTCGTGCAGGTACAATAGTCCTCTTGCTATTCCTAAGGCAATCCTAACTCGGTGATGCCAGTTCGGTCTTGGATTTGTAAAGATGAAGCTTGACAAACTGCCATTGCTCATAAACTCCATTATCAAAAGCCTATTAGACCCTTCATCGCAGTAGCCAACCAATCTGACAAGGTTCTTGTGATGAGTCCTTCCCAGTGCACTCACTTCAGCTCTAAATTCTCTCTCTCTTTCTTCAGCAAGCTTGTCAATCTTCTTGACTGCAATCACGATTCTGGAATCAGACTTCAGGACTCCTTTATATACAATGCCGAAGGAACCTCTCCCAAGTTCTTCCTTGAACCCTTCTGTAGCTATAACGAGTTCCTTGTACGTGAAAGAACGCAGATTTGTCTCGTAAACGACAGGATCTTTTGTATCCTTCTCAACCTTCCCTTCTTTTCTCCTGGACTTGAGCACAATTAGTGGAATAAGAAGTAGCAAAAGCAAGTTGAAGAAAGCAGAACAACCCAAAAGTGCTCCTAATGTAACTGGTTTCTTGCTCTTGCTGTTACTGTGGGAAAAAATTGGAGGACCTTCTTTCCTAACTTTGAACAGAACTGTCGAAATTCCAATGTCCCCAGTTCTTCCATTGGAGAGTGGTAATCTTTTTTTCCAACATGTACTGCCACCAAAAACGGCAACAGCACAGGAACAGTCATGCAAGCAAGAGTCCTGGCATTGTGATTGATTATAAGGCTGCAGCCTTTCGTAATCATTTAGAGGCCAATTTACATTATTAAGCTCACTGAATTCATACAATTGTTCCGGAGCTATAGAGCCATCATCTTGTCCACATCCTTGTGGGAAAGTTGGTACGCAACCACCGAAGCTGTTTTGCGCATCGATGAGCACATATCCGGGTGGGCAGTCACATCTTGGCCTCGAGTTCTGCATTGAGCAATAGCTATTGTAGCCACAAGGACCGCTACCAAGATTACTGATAATGTCAAAACATATGTTTTCAGGGATAGATTGCACAGGCAACCAACTCTGACTATGATTGGGGTCCTTTGGATGAGCGTATTGAGTGAAGACCCCATTAAAATCCAATGTTGCGCGATAATAATAATTTTCTATACTAGTAGATACAGAAGTCCATCCAGGAAGTTCAGAAATTTCTCCATTCACTCTAACTATGTATAAATAAGCTGATTCGTTGAAGAGAAGCTGATTACCAGATTCAGAGTGATTCAAACTGAATGTGCCACTATTATAATAGGGAGGATACTGAGATCTGCTTGGCCATGCTATTGGATGTAGTTGGAGACTGCCATTTGAGAAGTTGAGCTCGAACCTACCCTCGGAGTAGTTGGTTTCTGTTATCCTAGAAGACAGCATGTCACCCAAGTTTAATGTTTGGCCAGGCAAGATTGTATCAGTAGGATTCCTGAAGCTCTCCCAAACATAAGTAGAACTGTTGGTACCAGCAAGTATGAAGTTGCCAGTGTCCAGCATGGCAGCAGAAGACACTGTGGTGGTCGGATTCGCCTCCCATATCATTAGGCCTTTAGGATCTGTCAAGACAAGCTTGCTCTCAGTAAGCTGAACTTTTGATCCTCTTGGCACAGGATTGTCTCCTTTTGCATACCAAACTATAGTCTTCTCAGAAATCTTGTTGAACCAAATGGCTAGCAGGAACATGTTAGTGCC
The DNA here is from genome assembly GCA_027563575.1 of Erythroxylum pedicellare. Lineage (NCBI taxonomy): Eukaryota > Viridiplantae > Streptophyta > Magnoliopsida > Malpighiales > Erythroxylaceae > Erythroxylum > Erythroxylum pedicellare. The sequence continues at coordinate 15,557,644 of JAOQMP010000005.1, forward strand.
GGCAAGTTGCCGAAAACCAAAAGCAAAATCCTCTGACGGTGATAGCCATGGAGGATCATCATTCGTTGTCAGTGATGTGCTCAAAGTTATGTTTGCCATGGACAAACAGGGTAAAAAAGCAAGGAAAATGAGGAAGAGGAAAGCAAAAGAAGCCATTCTTAGCTCTGCCTTTCGAGTTAGCATAAACATTGAAATAGATGCTATGTCAATTGTGTTGCAGTTAAATTCCATTTGACAATTATAAAGGAGCCGTAAGGAGCTTGAAGTACAAAAAGTCGAACCGTCCTTGCGGGTAGTTAATGCCTTGAATCCGTCGATTATTTACAATTTGTAAAAGTTTTAGACTAAGTCAAACATGACGGCCAGTTTGTAAAAAGGTTTAACTTGAAATTACAATAGAAGCCTTAAAAGAAATATTAAAATTTTTGAAAAAATTTGATGATTTCGAAAAAGATTTGATAGACTAAGCTGTCAAAATGTTCAAATTTTATCCTATAAAATTAAGGTATAGATGAGTTAGTAAAAATCTCTTCTAATTTAATTGGAATCGCAGGTTTGAATCTCTTCATACGTGTAATTGTTTAAAATTTAGGGTTAGAGTTTTACTTCCTGCAAGAGACTTATCCAGCTTGAGCGAGGATTGATTTAAGTATAAATGACTTAAAAGTACCCTCTTATAATTAGGACCCTCCTAAAATATTCGTAGACAACCCAAAAAAACCAAAAGCTAAAATGATTAAATCCTATTAACTAAAAGTTGATTTTCTTTCTCTCGATAATTTCCAAACCTATCAAGGGTGGAAATTAATTAAAGGAAGTAAAACAAAGAAGACGCTAACTACCACAATGTAAAAACACATAGAGGATGATCGCCTTTCTAATTGCCATTTGAATTTTTCTGAACCCTAATTGAGAAAGACAGTCGCTGGGTCTTTTTACCCCTCTTGCAAAACGATGCCGAACCTGTGGACATCCTCAGATGCAATAACGTTATTGTCTTAATTATAACGTTGACGTATCAAGAAGATAGCCTTCTTCTAGTACAACGCTGTCATTTGTAATCTTTTTTCAAATTGGTAACAATGTGTGCTTCCAAGATCTTCATGATTGGCTTACCTTTGATGTAGGAGAGTTATTCTCTCAAAACTTTGTTGTTATTCTCTCATTTTTATTATCAATCTATTTTTTTGAATTATTTGAAGACAAGAGTTTGACTATAACTGTTTATTAAGTAAAAAAGATCATAAAAATCTTAGAAGGCCTAAAAACTTGGATAAAACTAAATCATATTTAGAGCTTGGTTGGTAAAGAGCTTATCAGTTCTTTTTTAGCTGATTGACTCATTTTAGCTTATTGACCTTATGAAAAGCTATTAAATTTGTTTAGTAAAGAGCTGGTTGGGTTGGCTGATTCAATCCAACCAACTGATTTTTTAGCAGCTTCTTCAAAGGAGCGTTTAGGTAATCAACTGGTAGCTTTTTAATTTTATGCAGATTTTGTCCTCATTTATTCTTTACTCTTAACCACTCCTTTCTCGTTTTCTCTAGAATCATCTTCCTTTTCTTCGCTCTTTCGTTGCATCTCTCGCGCCTCTCGGCTCTCACATCTCCACCAGATCACCATCACTGGTTTACAAATGTGTTTACAGATTTGTGTATCTTGCATGAGAATTAGAACGGTGCTCTCTCCTCTTGCTTTGATCCCTCGATGACAAGTAAGTTTTCTCTCCTCTCGCTTTGATCCCAGTGTAATAAAGAGAAAGCATATTGAGAAGTTCTCATCTTTAGCTTCGTGTGAGTGAGAAGAAAGTGGAGTTTGATTCCTTGTTATCACTCATAACAATTTAGCTTTTACAACTAAGATTCTTTTTCCCTTTCTGAGTCTCTGTTCATGGAGAGGTTTCACTCATGGGGGTTTGTTGGTTCTTTATCAGAAAGTAGAAAAGCGAGTGTTGAAGGAAAAATTAGTGTTTGATTTTGCTTGTTAATTGGTATGATTAAATGGGTTATTTTAGTTGGTCTGAACTTTCTTTCTCCATGCTACTGTGAATTCTGAGAGCCGTAAGGAAGTTAACATAAAAAAGATTGGTAAAGCCTTTGACAACAAGATAGATGTCAAAGGACTTTAAGAGAGATTAAACTTATCCAACACATGGACCATGAAAATGTAAATTTCATATTTGTCATGGCAACATCAACTTGTTTTTTACCTATATGCTTTTTAATTTGTGATTATATACCCACCCGGATGTAAACTTTAAACATTATTTCTTCACACTCTTAGTGTAGTTTTTATTTAGTCATAATTTAGACATAAATTAACTATTTTTATTTCAACAGATAAGTAAGTTTAGTACAATAAATGATATTCATTTATTAATATATAAATCAAGATATACATAAAAAAGAGAAAAGAAAGAGATTTGGACAAGTACCATATAATTTGAAAGTAAGAGTATAACTTGTCTTGGATAATTAAAATTTCTTGTTGATTATTTAATTGTTCTTTTGTTACCAAATGAAGTATAATTATCTTAAATTATTATATATAAACAAATAGTAATTTAATAAAAATGTTTTTACAATAGAATATATATATATATTACAATTTTATATAATTTTTGAATAATATTCACAAGTTAATTCTATTACTCATTTTAAATTAAGAGATCAAATAATTTGAAATTAAATAATAAATAAAAATATTACGATGATAAAATAGAATTTATGTATTTATTTTGTTGAAATAGTCTAATTCAAATTAGTAAAACTAATATAAAGTAGTGAAATCAATTGCAAATTTTTGAATTGTGATGTTAAATTTTATTTGTATTGTTAAATTTTATGTTTGGATATATCATCATCATTATTATATGTTCTATGATTTTTGTAGAATTTAATAACTAAAATCTACAATTCCAATAAGAATATTGAACGAAATACTAAGATATATAATATTCATATCATTATTTTTTTAAATCATGTCCTTATAAGTTATTTTTATACATAAACAGCTAATACTAAACAACTAATTTTATCAAACATTAAATGAAAAACAGCTAATTAGTTGATCAAATTAGATGATATAATCAACTATCAACTATGTTAGAAATCTTTATGTAATTTCTGTAATATTTCTGAATTGATGATGATTAATGCTTGGTCTTGTAATTTTGCAGAAATAAAGTTGCAAGAAAATAAAGATGACACAGATGATTTACTTGGTTCGATAGCACAAAGCTATTTACGTCCAAGGGTCAACTTCACACACTGGATTTTACTAGTATCAAGGAAGAAAAGTACAAGAGATTGGGTGTACACTCACACCTACAAGAGTTCTAAAAACTCTCTAGTACCCACTATAATGTACTTTAGCACTCTCTATTATTTCCTCACTTGAAACACCGAACAATGTAAACTTGGTAGACTTGATTGTATTGGTATTGTTCTGTATCTGAATGCTTGAGGCTTGGCTATTTATAGGATTTTAGATAACTGCTGCCTTCGGATAAGTTTGGACTAAGTCAATGTATATGCATGCTTTGTCCACGTGTTCCATTTAAACTTATGCCTTTATTCTTTTATTTGCTTCCATCTGACTTTAATCAAATGCTGCATTTTGCCTCTACTTCTATTGTGCTGTACGTTTCATCAATACGACTGTGTTTAGTGTGCTTTAGACAACTCCACGTGAGCCTCACATGTGTATGACTTAATTTGAGCTTAAGTCTTCAGTCACTTCTTTCAAACCTTCGAGATTCAACATCCTCTTCTCTTCGTAAGCTTCTCTTTCTTTTCTCCTTCAATTTTTCCAGCTGTGTTCTTTGGTCTGAAGCGTTTGAGTATTGATTTATGGAGAATCTTGTGATTTTCTTCACATTATTCCCTCCTTCTTCATGAATCCTCACTCAATCCCTCAATTCATGATCAATTTCAGAAATCCAAAACCCTAGAAATTCTGAAACCCTAATTTTTCTCCAATGTTGTGAAATCGACGGATAAGTCCTTTTTTTTCAAGGTGCTTCATTTATTTGAAGAAACTCTCTACAAAAAATGAACTTCTTTATTGGAACTACTTTTGTCCCAAAATTCGACGGTTCTATTCTCCTCTTATTTTCTTTAGGTTAACTTCTCCAGCATTGAACTTGTCTCTAATAAAGTGAAGTCGGACGTCTATGTGCTTCGACCTTTCGTGCAGAACCGGGTCCTTACTCAGGTAAAGAGCACTTTGACTATTTGTGTGTATATATGCTTCTATGATATGAACCTTGATTTCTGTGAACAGTCCCTTAAACCATATTAGCTCCTTTAGGCCTTCTGTGATAGCATAGTATTCAGCTTCTTTTATGGATAGTGACACCACTGATTGTTGTTGCACTTTCCAGCTTACTGTGTTGCCTGAAAGTATGAAGTAGTATGTTGATAATGATTTACGTGTGTCTTTATCTGCTGCATAGTCTGCATCTACATAGTCATTCATGCTTGTATGTTTAGCCAATGTTCTAGACCTGGATTAGACATGAATCTGTTAAGTAGGCCGATTACATGTGCTAAATCAAGTCTAATACAAATCATAATGTACATTATACAACCTATACCTACATCATAAGGATATTTCTGCATGTGTTCCCTTTCTGCTTCTGTTGCTGGACTCTTAGCAACTGTCAGTTGTAAGTGTAAGGCAATTGGAGCAGGACTTGGTTTAGAGTCTTCCATGTTGAACTTGTATAGGATTTTTCTGATGTAGTCCCTTTGTATCAACCATAGTTTCCCTTCTGCCTCATTCCTTATGATCTGCATTCCCAGTAGCTTCTTAGCTCTCCTTAGGTCTTTCATATCAAAATTCTTCTTCAAAGCATCTTTCACTTCTTGAATTTTCTTCACTAGCTTTCCTATGATGATTAGATCATCAACATATACTAGCATAAAGACCACATCCTCTTTCTGTAAGTTCCTTGTAGTATAGGCAGTAGTCATAGGCGCTTCTTTTGAACCTTAGTTCTGTCACTACTTCATGGAATTTTTTATTCCATTGTCTAGGAGCTTACTTTAGGCTATATAGAGACTTTTATAGCAAGCAAACATGAACTGGTTTCTGCTTATCTATAAAGCCAATAGATTGGTTCATATAGATAATTTCTTTTAGTCTTCCATATAGGAAGGTTGTCCTTAAATCCATCTGATGTATTTCCCAATCATTCAATGTTTCTAAGGTTAGTATTATCCTTATTGTTTTAAACTTGACCATTGGAGAAAAGATTTCCCTATAATCTACTCCTTCTCTTTGCCTAAAGCCTTTTGCAACCAATCTTGCCTTATAGGTCTTAGGATCAGCTTCTGTCATTCCATCTTTAGCTTAAATATCCATTTGCATTCAATCGTCTTAGAGTTTGGTGGCTTAGGAGCCAGCTTCCAAGTCTCATTCTTCATTAAAGAAGTGTATTCACTTAGGCAAGCCTCCTTCCACTTATCTGCATCAGTCCTCTTCATAGCCTCCTCATAGCTTTCTGGTGCTTCAGATTCTACTAATTCTGCAACTAAACAAGCATATTCAACTAGGTTAGTTTCAAAATACCTTCTGTTTGGTATTACCTTCCTTGGTTCTCTATCTCTAACTAGTTGATAGTCTTGTAGTGGAATTTGAGGTTCTGTCGTTTCCTCTTCTTGTTTTGTTCCCTCCTGAGGGTTAGAACTTGAGTCCATTGATTCTTCTACTGCTTCTCTTGTTTGTTCAGCAGCTGTTTCTGTTTCTCCTCCTTCATATGTGGAGGGTGGGACATAGAAGGGAGTCAAACTATTGTTTGAACCCAGCTGCTGTAGGACAGTCTCTTGAACATGCATTCCTCCATTTTTTTGCTTCAGCAGTGGGAATTCAGTTTCCCTGAACACCGCATCTCTACTTATTTGAGTTTTGTGAGCTCCTGACTGTAAGATTAAAACTTTATACACTTTTGTGCCTTCAGGATATCCTAGAAACACTCCTTTAATGGCTCTAGGTTCTAACTTTCCTTCTGTTTAGTGGATATAAGCACTGCATCTAAAAGATCTCAAGTTAGTCAATTTAGGTTTAGTTCCAGTCCATACCTCTTCAGAAGTCTTGTACTCATTTGCAAATGTTGGTAATCTATTTATGAGATAAGCTGCTATTTTAATGGCTTCCCCCATAGTGCTTGGGATAGGCCTGAGGACAGCAACATGCATCTTGTCTTCTCTAGTAGTGTCCTGTTCAATCTTTCTACTATTCCATTCTGTTGAGGAGTAGCTTTGACTGTTCTGTGCCTTTTAATGCCCTTCTTTTCACAATAGTCATCAAACTCCTTGTTGCAAAATTCCAAGCCATTGTCTGTCCTTAAACACTTTAGTTTCTTTCCAGTCTGGTTTTCCATCAGGGTGTGCCACTTGATGAATGCTTCTAGTGCTTCATCCTTAGAATTTAGGAGATAAATCCAGTATTTCCTGAATTTGTCATCAATAATTGACATGAAATATCTCTTACCTCCCATGGTTTGAGCCTGTGTTGGTCCCCAGAGGTCACTGTGAACATACTCCATGTTGCTGGTGGCTCTCTTTGCAATTTTTAGGAAAGGATTTCTCTAGTGTTTACCTAGGATATATCCTTCACAGAAGTCAATTTTCTTTACAGTAGTGCTTGGTAGCATTCCCTATTGCTCTAAGTGTTTGAGGCTCTTATTTCCTGCATGTTCGAGTCTTGCATGCCATAGAATTATTCCCCTCTCAACTGCCCTTGTAACCACCTTTCCATCCTTGATGATTTCTCTCAAGCCATCTTTGGATCTAATCTTGTATCCTTGCTTGTCAAAAGCACTTTCGGATAGAAGGTTTCTTCTAATTCCAGGGACATATCTCACATTACTCAATGTCCTTCTCTTTCCATCATACATCTTGATGGAAACATTGCCAATGCCCTTAATATCTTGCTTCCCTGCATCAGCCACCCTTACTTTGGCTCATAAGTTCTCAAAAGTAGAGAACCACTCCCTGTGGGGAGTAACATGCATTGTACAGCCTGAATCTAGAATCCAGTCTATTGTCAATTCTTCTGCTTCAGCTGTTAATGTAAGAATCTCATCCCCACTAGATTCTTCAAGTCTTTCAACATTTCCTGCATCAGCCTTCTCTACTTCTTTATCTTTCTTTTTCTTCATGCAATCTCTAGCAAAATGGCCAATTTTATCATAGTAAAAACATTTCTTACCTTTGGCTTTGCTCTTTTTCTTGTCATCATCAGTTTTCTTCTATTTGCCCTTTCCCTTAGCTTTCTGCCCACCTTTCTTTGAATCAGTATGTGTTGATCTGTTCTCGGATCTTTTGGCCAAGAACATCACTCCTGATTCCTTTTTAAAGTGATTGTTATCTATCACTTCCTCCATCAAAGAGTCAAGAACCCTCTTTACTATTAGAGCATCACCACTAGCATGCTTCACCATCTTTCTGAATGCATTATACTCTTGTGATAAGGACTTCAGAATCATCATTGCTTGGTGTTCTTCAAAAATTATCTCTCCAGTAGCTTCAAGATCTTGTATTAGTTTAAAGAAGTAATCCAAATTGTCTTCTAGAGTTACTGTTGTGTTTATCTTGAAGTTGGCAAGATTGTGTAGCAAGGTCATCTTGTTAGGTAGGCACCTTTTTGAGTAGATCTCATCCAATTTATCCCATAACATCTTTACTGTGTTTCAATCTTTCACTTTTCTGATGACAATTGGTGAAAGATGCAACATTAGGTTGTAATGTGCTAATCTTGCCTTCTTGAGATTCTTCACAGGATCTTGTTCATCTTCATATGTTGCATCTATCACTCCAAAGCACTTATAGGATTCAAGAAGGGCCTGTATCTGTAATTTCCAGATTGCAAAGTCCTTCTTTCCTGTGAATACTTCCATCTCTTTTCCCACCATCTTGTAGGATCTTTGTAAAGAATTGTGCTTGAGCTTTCTTTGATGGATTCTTAGCTTGTGATTGTGGACAGAAACTTGAATGGCTCTAATGCCAATCTGTTAGAAATCTTTATGTAATTTTCGTAATATTTCTGAATTGATGATGACTAATGCTTGGTCTTGTAATTTTGCAGAAATGAAGTTGCAAGAAAATAAAGATGACATAGATGATTTACTTGGTTCGATAGCACAAAGCTATCTCTGTCCAAAGGTCAACCTCACACACTAGATTTTACTAGTATCAAGGAAGAAAAGTACAAGAGATTGGGTGTACATTCACACCTGCAAGAGTTCTAAAAACTCTCTAGTACCCAATGTAATGTACTCTAGCACTCTCTATTATTTCCTCACTTGAAACACAGAAAAATGTAAACTTGGTAGACTTAATTTTATTGGTATTGTTCTGTATCTGAATGCTTGAGGCTTGGCTATTTATAGGATTTTAGATAACTTGCTGCCTTCGGATAAGTTTGGACTAAGTTAATGTATATGCATGCTTTGTCCACATGATCCATTTAAACTTATGCCTTTATTCTTTTATTTGCTTCCATCTGACTTTAAACAAATGCTACGTTTTGCCTCTGTTTCTATTATGCTGTACGTTTCATCAATATGACCGTGTTTAGTGTGCTTCAAACAATTCCACGTGAGCCTCACATGTGTGTGACTTAATTTGAGCTTAAGTCTTCAGTCACTTCTTTCGAACAATCGAGATTCAGCATCCTCTTCTCTTCGTAAGCTTCTCTTTCTTTTCTCCTTCAATTTTTCCAGCTGTGTTCTTTGATCTAAAGCGTTTGAGTGTTGATTAATAAAGAATATTGTGATTTTCTTCACAAACTAACAACTAATAAAATCAGCCTACGATTAATGCAATCAGCACAAATCACTAATTAGGCTAAAAACTTGGTATAAGCAGACGAGTGAGAGAGAGAGACAGAGGGGGGAGCCGTCTCGCGGGACCATATGCGTGTCAAGAAAGGAAGATTGTTGCAACAGCTCGCGTTAACCTCTGATTGGACCATGTTTGCGAGGAGAAAAACTGAAACTACACCTGGTGCTCATTGACACAGAGAGAGAGAGAGATGGACGGTTGAGATAGTATCTTGTATTCAGTGGTTCAACGTCACATCAATTGGACATGTCGGATCTCTACCCGTGAAGGTGACGGGCAGCCCCGTCTTTGTAGCCCCCACGTGAAATTTTTTTTGCCCTTTTTTATCTCTTCTTTGCGAACCCACCCCATTTTTAATGGGTTCTGGTTCTTCTTTCCAAAGCTCTCACGTCTCGTTTCTTTGCAACACTTCCTTACTTTGTTTCGGAACTCTGTTTGTTTTGTTCTGTTGTATTATAAATAGCTGTTTTTTTTATATATAACAGTCGATTACGTTCTGAGATTTTTCGAGGTCCTTAGAAGTTAGAACTAATTAATGGCAGGTATTTGTTGTGGAGTGGTTGCTGAAACCCAAGGAGCTTCAGTTGAGCCAAGTCCACGTGCTTGGCGGCGGAGAAGGCTAGAGCTAAGGCCGTTTGCTTTTGTCTCTGACATGGCTGTGCCAGCTCCGTCAGAAAACGGCAAAAGCTTGATGTGTTCTCGATTCCGTTGTCGGTCGCTTCTCATGATAGTCATAAAGCTGTACGGAGCCGTAAGGCAAGCGAAGATGATAATGTTGAAAACTGTAAAATTGGATAGACCGATAGAAATCAGTGTTTAGGGGATAGCGAATCAGATGGCAAGTGTGTTACTCAAGAGCATGTGAAATTGGAGCCTCTCAAGTTCGATATGACCTCAGTTTGTGGTCGGAGACGAGACATGGAAGACGCGGTGTCTACACACACATCTACAAGTAAAATTTTCAAAATCAAATAGTAAAGTTACAACTCTATTAGCATTTGCATGTCTAACTAAAATTCTAAATCTTAATTATTAATGAAAATATGATTTTGGAAATATGTTAAGGGTTATGAAAATTCGAAAAGAAGTTTTTTTAAAACCTTATATAAGGTTCTTTCCTTCCCCACTCATTCTGTTTTGAGTCATTCATATTGATATAAATAAACATTTAAATAAGAAAACTAAATATTTAATTTAATCCTTACGAACCTTAATAAAAAGTGGCATCGTCGCCTATTCCTAATTAAACACATTAAAAAACAACTTTCTAAGGTCTGGAAATTTAAAACCAAAGTTGAATGCCAAAGTGAAGTGTTCTAATCTTAATCATGATCTTCAATAAGATGCTCGTGAATTTATAAGTTCTTCACTGATTTTGAATCCATTTTGGTAAAATGGATCCACTTGTATATTTTAAAAGGTTATGAAGCATTAACAAAGATGTTCTTGGTCTATAAACTAGAAGTTGAAACTTGTGAGCTCACACATAAACCATGAGATGAAAGCAGTGATCAGGAATGGGAACAAAACTTGGTTTTAATATGACAATTGGAATGACCTTATCCCTTCCACAAAATAGAGGGAATGGATAACCTCCAACTCCAAACTCCTCTAAAGGCCAAGGTTAATGTTATCATGAAAAGTGGAGCATGCAACTACAGATTTAGGGGATTAAATGTTATTATGAATAATGCGCCAAACTATAAACCAAGAATAGAGTACAAGAGTAAAATATTATAGAATGAACGTAGGCCCAAGATCTTCGCTAATAAGTCTTGTCTTCACCTACTCCAACACCCTAAACCTTTGGGTGATTATAGAAAGCTTATCTAGTTCCAGGATAACTCCCTTAAAGCACCTTTTATATTATGCTTAGCCATCAAACAGAAGCTCAATACATTTTGGAGGCTAAAAGGCATCTCTTTAATTTACTAATATCGAATGCATGATAAATCCCTTAAATCACCTTTTATATTATGCTTAGCCATCAAACAGAAGCTCAATACATTTTGTAGGCTAAAAGGCATCTCTTTAATTTACTAATATCGAATGCAAACTATGTAAAATAGTTCCTGAAACTATAAATCATACACTCTTCTCTTGGTCTTACTCAAAATCCTTCTATGTTTCCATATTATTCATTGCTTGGAAAACAACTGGACAATTATGATTTGTAGCAAAAATAACACAAAGACCTTTAAAAATGAAGCTCAACCTTTTCAGGAATTCATTTTAGCTATGACTTAATGGATTGGGCAAGTGATTTTGGCTTTTAATATTCATCTTAGGATGAGCTCTGATTCAGTCTTAAAATGGAATATTTGGTTCTAAGTTAAGAAGATTCTCAAAATTCCCTCAGGCCTCTAGCTTAGGGTGTTGCTAAAGGTTTCAGCGTGTTAATTTATATGTTTGGATCATTTTGTTGTCTTAGCTTATTCCTTCTTACACTGAATAGCCTTAACTATTACTTATTCTTTTCAGTTTGATAAGTCTATTACCTGGTGTCTGTTT
>JAOQMP010000005.1:15582290-15597975 GCA_027563575.1 Erythroxylum pedicellare
AAAGACCTTCATAAAAGTATTGAATCAACAGTTGCTCGCTAATTTGATGATGGGGGCAGCTTGCACGTAGTTTTTTAAATCTCTCCCAATATTCATATAATGACTCCCTAGTGTTTTGTCAGATGCCACAGATTTCTTTTCTAATATTGGCGGCCCTGAAAACTGGGAAAAACTTCTCTAGAAATAACTTCTTCATCTCTACTTATGATCTAATACTTCCAGCAGGTTAATAATATAACCAATCTTGGGCATTGTCCTTCAAAGACAAGGGAAAAGCCCTCAACTTTATCTACTCTTCAGTGACATTAGTAGGCTTCATCCCTATACAAACAACATCAAACTCCTTCAAGTGCTTATAAGGATCTTCTCCCAATGTGCCTCAGAAAGTGGTTAACAAGTGAATCAGTCTTGTCTTCAACTCAAAAGTGTTATTATCACCCAAATTCGAAAAATTAATGCAGTGAGGATGTTGATCCTCAATTGGAGCAGCCAGTTGGCATAAAGTGCGATTTGCATCCATGTTCCTTTCCTTCTATCATTCTTCTCTCAATACTTGTTGTCTTTCTCTGGTCTGCTTTCTTAATGCCTTTTCTGTTTTCTCAAGTTTGGGATTATATTACAAATTTCCAGATTGATTTGAACGAGTAATGTAGATAAACCGTCAAAAATACCCTAACAATTTCACCAAAAATTTGGTGAATGCTGTCGCCTGCAACCAAATGTAAAAAGAAACCAACTTCCTGCAACACAAATTAATGTAGTAGTGGAAAGTAAGGATCATTCCCACAAGGAATTTAGATGTTAGTAGTTAGGTAATAAAAAAGGGGGGTTTAATTATGAATTAAAGAGAATTTAATTGAAATACGAAATTGGAAAATAACTAATAACAAAATAATGAGAATTTAACAATCAATAAAAACAAATCTTAGTTTCGGGACTCCTTTATTATTGAACTTGTGTTGATCATTGACACTAAAAATAACCAATTTATTAGTTAAGCATTCGTCGTGGTAAATTTCTTTACCTATTTTCTCTGATGTTTAGTTAACCAAAACATGTATTTGAATTAACCCTTATTAATTAATAACTTGGATACGATCTCAAATTTAATTAATTAATAACTTTACGAATTAAGAAAATCGACGAACGAGACAACATACATACGATGTATATTTAGCCTAGATAATTATTTTTCCTAGAATCATGTCCCTAGCACAGTGGACAAAAATTATAGTCGCTACTTTGATTAAAAGAATTGAACGTCAACCTGTTTAATCTAGTGATTAATTGAATAAAATTACAAACTAGTTGCACTCCTAGCTGTAAAATCAAATAATCAAATAATGACTTAAAAATAATTAATACTTAACTAATAAATCGATTGAAAAAGAACGAAAGTCTCACAACATGCAGAGTTCAATAATTAGGATTTCGTAAACCAACAAATAAAAGTTTAGTTACCTAACATCATAAATTTTCTTAACTATTTAGGATTATCGCGAGTTCGGGACTGTCACTAGTGTTCTTCTCTTCTTTTCACGTTGTCCTTCTTTTCTCTGTCGTAAGTCCACTCTTCTCCTCTCCTTGTTCACTATTCATCGATGGGACAATTTGACTTTGGTGGACCATGTTACTCACCATTCTCTCGCAGATTCTCTTCTTTTCCTTACTTCTGCCACCTCCCTCACTGTGCTTGATTTGACGAATAAAAATTTGTGGGTTTACTGTCCACCCTAACTCCAAAACCTCGCAAGCCTGACCATTCATGCCTCTCTTCCAAAATGTTTATGTTTTTAGACTGAGTCATTTTTTATTATTCTACTCCTCATGTGTTGCATTTTGGCCTTGCTCCTTACACTCTTGCAAGACTATTCACTGATTTGACAATTTAATCATTGGTCCAATAGCATTGTTTACGGCTTTTTAAACCCACACTTCTCTGTTTCTACTTTTAACTCCTTTGCTATGTTGTTTGCTTTATACTTTCAACCTGCTGCATTTCAAGCTTCTGGTTATTGCACGAAGTCGTGTCTAATTAGGGTCAACGTCTAGTTCAGCTCTTTTTATCCTAAAATCATCACAGTTCTTTCTATTTAGTTCCAAAATGCACCTTGACATAAAACAAGATTAATTCCCATTAAATGCAACTTCAAACCTCAAGAATAAAGAGAATTAACACACAAAAATATAGAAAATAACGACACTAACATTATGTTACTAAACTACAACCATCTGATTAGCTATAGGGTAAGTATCTTATACTATATCACTAGATGACAATGATGCTATTACAAGGACAATGGTTTAATGAGAGAATTCTACAAGATTCTTTATAATGAGTACTTTTTTAAATATTACAAATTTCATCTTAATTATCATCATAATTAACTTAAATAGATAATTAGATCTTTAATGAGACCTTATCTCCTTTTGCATGCCAAATATATCTAATGTTATACTATATTTTACTGTCTTAAACAGCTTAAAAAACTATACTATAAGTTCATTAAATAACTCTTTAGTCCAAATAATCATTTCCACATAATGAAAAATTGTATTTGGGCTTGATTGGTAATTAATTCCATATTAAAACCCTTTCCAATCTAAAAAATAATATTGTTCTAAATAAAATGTTACTTGGTAGGGATTTACTTCTAAAGTTAATTTCTATATAATCTTGAACTCAAATATTAACTCATGCATAGAATAATGGAGTTTGATACTTCACAAGTATCAAATCTCTCAAATATTAAATATATTTAGTACATTATTTTTGTACTTGGGCTTAGAATATGTAAACAACTTTCGTATCTATCTTTATGGATATAATCCTCATAATTAAGTTATTACCTTTTTCATATTCAATAAGAGTTATTCTTGGACTTAATATTTTCAACAATTGAAAATATGAATTATTGTTCTCTTTATAAGTAATATGCCTTTACATTCTCCCACTGAAAAGCACAACTATACTTCCAACAAAGAGGAAAATTATGCTTTTATTAGCCTTCTTATTGTCACGATAAATTCACATTCATCTCTAAGACAAACTCTTTGAATTCATTATGAAAGTAAATCTTTCAACATCTCGTAGCCTTTTAACTATACATCAAATGTATCAATAAAGAAATTAGTTCTAATTGGATGTATTGTCTTGATATTTGAAATTTTCAAATTTCATCCTAATCTTGCTGCTAATATTTAGAACTATACTCCTATAAGTATACATTAAAACAAATATTTTGTTCAATAAGGTCTGTAAGATTATATCCAACCTTTTGGATATCTCATATTCTTTCATTCTCCAATTTAGTTATAAACTTATTGGATAATACATGATTTAACTAAGCATCACATCCCCAAACCATTAACTTTGATTCGTTCAAACTTATACTATTCTATACCTAATCTAGAATCATGCTAATTAATTTAATTAGAACTTTTAAGGATAAGTTCTTGTACTAGGCATAATTATAGAAGAAATAAATATTACTTACCAAAAAAGAAGAAATAAATATGACATCATACAATATCTCATCTTAGAATTTCCTCTTTATATTAATCCATACTACTACTGAATATAGTTGTGAAAGTGTTCACTAAAGAATCTTATCTCCTATAGATATTAATCTCACCATATCAATCTCATCAAAGTGCTTCAACACTCTCAATGCTTAATTTCTATTAATATTTAAAATTTTTGATTCTTATATTTCATTATATTGCTGACTTTACGTGATATAGTCACACGTATTCAATAAAACATTGATTTAAAATTTTATAAAAACTTTTCAAAATTTTGGATTATTGTTTTATTGAATATGAATGACTATATCATATTAAGTCAATAGTAATCTAATGAAATATAAGGATAATCTTTTTATGAATTTTTATTACATCTATATTGTGTGTGTGTGTATATATATATATATAAATTTTAATAATTCGAGACTATCATTGTCATTCTTTCACCAAAGGTTGATTTGGTTGTTCTTTAACTTAATAAGTTTTAATAGTTTTATGTGAATCATAATCAAAAGGACACACACACACGCACACACACACACATGTATGTATATTCTTAGTATGTTGATATAACCAATATGATATCAAAGGATAGTCTTGGTTATCTAATTTTGTATTCTTGCCACTTATATTAAGCATAAGTCTCCTTTGATTCATCATATACAAACTATTTGTATAAAATTAGAGTAAATACTTTACTAAATAATCTATTTCTTATCATGCCTCGAAAATTATAATGATGTTGAATCTAAATTTAGTATCAAATACTCATAAGCATGAACTAGAAATACATATGATCTCTATCATATCATGTATAAGTAAGAAAAGTCATACAATCATTTTTATTCTAAAGGAAACTATTATCATACTATAGAAATTGCATTCAATTTTAGTCCATGGTTTGTAGGCTAAATTGAACAGAACAACTCTATTAAGGTACTATACCTTTCAGCTATACTCTATCCAATCTACTGCATTGTGCTATCATAATGTTTACGTACATCTTATATGATACCTTTGAAGTTTATATGATATTATTTAACTCAAAATGGCATTACATTTTTTTTCATCTACATGATATTGACATATCTGTAAAACTTTATCACAAAACCTTTAACAAGGATTTATAGCAAAGTTGTATAATAGACATACAACTTTCCTATCTAACTTTAAGAATTATTCTCAAACATAGCCTTGTCCAACAAATTCACAAATTTAATATCAAATATAATAAACAAAGTAATTTCTACTCAGAACAAATATAAATGTAAGAAGAGTAAGTAATTGGTCATATGCACCAACTACCGAATAAAATTAGGTCTTTAATCATTTATTTAGTCACTGTCACTATTTTATCTGAAATAATAATCCTCATACTATTACAAAGATTATTCCAATATCTCTAATTGGATTCAAAACAACTAAAACTAAATTAGGTAAATAACAACTTTATCAATCACATTTTATGTCACTCTTAGATCTATTAGGTGACAATTGTAACCAAAACACATCTTATATATTATTCCTAACCCTGCCTCTAAATTCATATAAGTTTGCTTATCTAAATCACACAGATTTAGTTAAATTAGACCCAATATTACAAGACTAAAAATATTCACCTTAAAGTAGTCTTAAGTTTGCTTAACAGGTGTCAAAATAAATATAACTCTAGGTTGTTCTTATAACAATAGAAAGCAACAATCATATTCAAAATATGTACTTAATATTTTAACAAGAGATTAATTTTATTCATCCCATCAAATATAAAATTACATGTAATAGTATCATAAATATAAAATATGCAATCATACATGTATAATATATTAAATATATATTAAGCATGCAATTTATGCACATATAATCAAATTATATGCATAAAGATATCAAATATTGTTTGACTCTAGTTATTGATCTTCATAATCTAAGACAATATTTCCAACTCTTTAGATAATTAAATTGGATTAAACTCATTGATTCTTAAATAATCTAAATTTCTATGCCAAATAGAAATTTAATTTGATTTGAAAATAATTTTCAAATTCAACTGGAAACTATTTCCAAATATATTGACTCCTTTAAAAAATTAATTGAAAACAATTTTCAAGAAGTTATCCTTTTTAATTATTATAATTTAGAAAAACTCCTTTTAAAAAGTTCTATAAGTAAGAAATTCTAATTGAACTAGAAAATGATTTCTAATCTAATAAGAAATTACTTTTCTTGAATTACAAAACTATTTTCTAATATTAAATTGAAACTACTTCCAAATTAAATAAAAAATTTTCATTTAATTAAGCAAATTATTTATATTATTTATTTAGAGATTAGTTTCTCAATTAACTAGAAAACCATTTTTAATAAATTAGAAAATATTTTCAAAAGTATTAAAGAAAGCTCATTTTTCTTAATTAATAAATGAAAACATATTTTGCAATTTAATCTAGAAAAACAACCTTGCTAAGAACTTGAGAAACTTTTTACTTATAAATAATGAAATAATATCTAAATAAATAGAATAATAATTCTCTAAAAAAATAAATTCATAAAATATAAATTCAGTTTATCTCAACAAAATTGAAATAAATAAACTTTAGTTAACACCTTTCTTAATTACTTAAGAAAACAAATAATTTTAAAAAGTCTAATTAATTAATTTCATTTTAATTGAAATATAATTAATTCTAATTCTAGAAATAGCTTTACTAAAATTTTAATTTAGGAATCAATATAATTATTAATCTTATTCACATTAAGAAAAATAATTTATTTAATTATGGAATTGATTTAAGAATTTAAATTGTTAAATACTTAATAGGCTATATTTTTATTTCCATATTTAGTGTTCTTTTATTGTTTATTTTATAGTTTTTATGTTGTTTTAAGTCCTTTTTGGTTCTTAGTATGTTTGTTGATCCCATTTGCCTTTACAGATTAAAAGAATAATACTTATAGCAAAATCAGGAAAGAAAATGGAAGAATTTGAGCTATTTTTAAGGGGCACACTCGTGCTGATAAGGACACGCTTTTGTAAGTCTTGAACATAGTCGTGTGAAGAACTGTGTAAGTCCATATGACTGTGTACAACTTTAAAGATGTTTTGTTTATATGAAGTTGGACATGCCATGTAAGTCATGTACATGGCCGTGTCCACTGTCTGTGTAAGCTTTTGAGAACATTTATATATACAACTTTGAAGAATTTTTTAAGGGCATGGTTATGCACATGGCCGTTTGGCTAATTGTGTTCACTATAGAAACCCTAATTTCATAATATAAAAGGAAGTTATGAAGGATAATAATAGGGAGTGGAAGATAGAAAACAAAATTTAAGTTCTAAATAAAATTCTAAACTCAAGGATGGCAAAGCAGGAAGATTACATCAGAGATTTAATAAAGACCATTCTTCCATCGAAGTTTTAGAGGATTATATTAGAGAAAAAATGGATATAGAATGTATTATTATTATTTAGTTCTTCTTATGATCTTTTGATTATGTTTTTATATTTTTATTAACTAAATTTCTTTAGTGCCTATGTATGATGAACCCTAAATTGGGATAGACCTAGTGATTTGATTCTTGATTTAAATCAATTTTATTATTAATTCATTGTAATCCAATTATGTTTTTTTACGTCTTGAATTAATATGTCTAGATATTGTTTCAATGAATGATTTCATATAATTGAGATCGAGAAATCATTTCATATGAATAGATCAACCAAAGGAGTTACAAGTAAACTTAGAGATAGATTGACATAAATCCTCTAGATAAAGGTTAAACCTAATAGTGAAATTCAAGTATCATTTAATGCAATTTTAGGAGTTTTAACTAGAAATAGATTTCAGTTAATCAATGGAGGATTATTTACTATTAGTCTTGGGAAAGATATTAACATAGGATAAAAATTTCATGGTCCAATGATCAATAATTAAACTACATAATAAAAGGTTAATGCTTAAAAAATCTTAGAGGGATTCATAACCTAGGTATTATTTATTTAATATTATTAATCTTAGTGTCATCTGAATTCTTGTTTATTATTATGTTGAATTTTAAAATAATTTTAGTTAAGCTATCATCCTATTTTGTCAGTTAGATAATAAAAAAGAGGTAATTATTAGTACTTGTAGTGTTTATAGGATTGACACTTAATAGTTATTGACATTATACTATAATTCAATAGGTGCACTTGCCTGTGAGATCTATATGATAAAGATCAACCATATCAAGTTTTTGGCATTGTTGTTAGGGAATAGAAAATTAAGAACACCTACATTTTGTTAATCCAGTTATTATGAATTGAGGACACCCATCTTACTTAGTTGACAAAGATCTATAAATTGAGATGATGACTTTTGAAATCTTCGAAGGACTTTAATTTAGATAGGTAGGTCTGGATTAACAAATGGAGGAATTGGAATGTCAGATTTATACCAAAGGATCAGAAACCATGGAAGACTAACTATGGATTATGTTTGATTATGCTAAGTTAGACTTGATTAGAACAAAGTCTAACATTGTGAGACCTAGTGTCACCATCAATAACTTTAAGATTAAACTGAACAATTCAAATGGTGCAATAGTATGTCTAGTTCATGGGCTTTAAAATGAGAATCCCAACGCTTATATGGAAAATTTTCTAAAAATTTAAAGTACCTCTAAGGTTAATAATGTCAATGAAGATGCAATAAGATTGAGATTATTTCCATTCTTATTAAGGCATGGGGATAAATAATGGTAAATTCTTTACTTGAGGGATCCATCACTATATAGAACCAGATGGTAGAGAAGTTTCATTTGAAGTACTTTCCACTAGCTAAGACTACTAAACTAAGGAACAACATCTTTTCCTGTACTCGGATTGATTCAAAAAATTTACATGACACATGAGAGAGATTTAAGGAGATACTAAAAATGTGCCCACATTATGGTTTATCATTGTAGATGTAAATTCAAACATTCTACAAAAAGTTAAATCAAATGATGAGGTAGATGAATGATGCAATAGCTGGGGGTAGTCTAAAAAGCAAAACACCAGAATTAGCTCAAGATCTTTTTAAAGATATGGAGATGAACAACTATTATTGGTTGTCTTCTCAAGAAAAACTTAACAACTAACAAAATTATATGATGTAAATATAATTACATTGCTGGAAATCTAAGTTGAATTTATGAGCAAGAAAATAGATGGATTGATGATAAATCCTTAACTATTCTAATTAATGTAACGTAAATTGTATGCGTATGGTATCTACATCAAGAATGTAAGATATTGTAGGTGATGGTAAAGCTAAACATGTGGATTATATAAGGAATGCTCTTAGACACTAAAATAATCCTTACATTAATATATACATTTTAGGATTGAGGAATCACCTAAATTCCTCTTAGGAGAATCAAGGTAGCTAAAGAATACCCATCCATTAAGATTTTAGTAACACCTACCTAAAAAAAAGAATCTAAGCTTAGAAGACCTTATGACTAGATTTATTTAAACCTTAGATGAAAGATCTCAAGCTACTAAAACCTCATTAAGAAACCAAGAGATTTTTATACATAACTTGGAAATTTAGATCAGTCAACTCGTAAAGCTAGTTTTGCAATAAGGGATTTTGCCTAGTATCACAAGGATAAATTCTAAAGAACATGTGATGAAAATAACCTTTAAGAGCAGAAAATAACTGCAATCTTAGAATAATATACAAAGATAAGAAAAGAGGGACACCAAGAGTCAGGAAAAAGTTGCAGATGAAGAGAACCTTCCGAACTTAAGGAATTCCAACCTGCCATCCTTTATCCTGCTAAAGTGGGATGACCAGTATGATAAAATTTTTGAATTTTTAAAGCAAATTCACATTAGCTAACCTTTTATTGGGGTTTTTTTTTCACAAATTCCAAGGTATGAGATGTTTTAAAAAGAGTTACTAGCTAATAGGAGGAAGTTGGAGTAGTTGGCTACTATGACACTAAGGAGAAGATGCTCAGTGATTCTTTAAAGCAAGCTACCAAAGAGGCTTAAATATCTAAGGAATTTTACCATCCCTTGTCTAATTGGTAGTTTGTCAATAGATAAGGCTTTAACTAATTTGGGGACCAATATTAACATAATGCCTTATACATTATTTAAGAATATAGGATTAGGTTAGCTAAAGCCTACTAGGATGAGCATTCAGTTATTAGATAGATCTGTTAAGTGTGGTGTTATGAATAATCAATTACAATAATCAAAGAACAAGTACGAAAATCACAAACACAGATAGATTTACGTGGTTTATCAAGATTTGACTACGTCCATGGGCAGCTAAAGTTTTATTTCACAGTGAATTGTTTTCAACATAGGTACACTAGGCTAATAGATCATATTTATACACCCAAGAGAATACAAAAGACATAACATATTTTCGCCAACTCAGCACGGAGTTGGATCTGCGATCGTGGGCCTGGTGTAAAGTCTAAAATATATTATCAGGCTCCATATCTCAATAATTCTCCCACTTGGAGACTGATCCAGTCAACCCAACCATCTTCATTCTCCATGCCAATGTACCCAATAAACTCACCTAGCAGCAACATCTCCCATGCTATAGTAGAAGACCAATTGAGGCCTTGCACAATCCTAGTTTCCCAGCATCAACACCTTTAGTCAATATGTCTATTGGATTCTTAGCACCATCAATCTTCTTTAAACACATCTCATCTTCTTCCACCAAATTGCAAGTGAAATGGTACCTGTGCCAGAATGTGCTTAGTTATAAAATGATACTCTGGGTCACTAGCTGTATGGCACTCTGACTATCAGTGAAGAGAACCTTATCATCTTGCTTCTTGCCCAACTCTTCCAAGTAATCAGTCAACCATATCATCTCCTTACCAGCTTCAGCTATTGCAATGTATTTAGCCTCTGTAGATGATATAGAGACACACTTTTGAAGTTTAGACATCCAACTCACTGCTGTCTTGTCTATAGTGTAGACATACCCAGATGTACTCTTGCTTGAATCCACATCTCCACTAAGATCAGCATCAACAAAACCCTCTAGTACTACTTTGCCATTCCCATAATAAAGTAAGGTGCTAACTGTTCCTTTCAAGTATCTCATAAGCCACTTCACAACTTCCCAATGCTCTTTCCCTGGATCCGATATGTATCTGCTCATAGCTCCCACTATATGTACTATATCAGGCCTAGTGTAAACCATATTATACATCAAACTCCTAACTGTAGAAGCATAAGGCACTTTTGCCATGTGCTCACGTTCCTCAGCTGTCTTAGGTGATTGCTCCTTTGACAATTTGAGATGGTAAGCCAAAGGCATGCTCCTAGTTTAGCATCATTAACTCTGAACACCTTCTCAATGTATTGCTCCTGGGATAAATTTAGAATTCTAGCAGACTGGTCTCGGGAAATCCTCTTCCTTAGAATCTGCTTTGCTGCATCCAAATCTTTCATCTTAAACTCTGATGACAGTCTCCCTTTAAGATTATTTATCTCCTCCATACTTGAACCTGTAATCAGCATATCATCCATATATAAGAGTAAAATAACAAAGGAACTGGTAAACTTCTTGATGTAACAACACTGATCCTTTTCACCCATATGAAAACCGCTTCTGAACATGAAAGAGTCAAACTTCTTGTACCACTGTCTTGGAGCCTGCTTCAATCTATATAAACTCCTTTTGAGCTTACACATCATGTGTTCCTTACCAGGAACCTCATATCTCTCAGGATGTTGCATGTAGATTTCTTCCTCCAAATCTCCATGTAAAAATGTTGTTTTTACATCCATCTGCTCAAGGTGCAAGTCCTTTACTGCAACAATACTCAACAAAATTCTGATTATAGTTAGCTTCACAACAGGAGAGAATATTTCAGTATGGTCAATACCTTTCCTTTGTGAATATCCCTTAACCACCAATTGAGCCTTGAACCTAACTGTACCATCAGTTTCATTCTTGATCCTATAAACCTACTTGTTCAACAGAGCTTTCTTCCCTGCATACAACTCAGTTAACTCCCAAATATCATTCTTCTCAAGTGACCATATCTCATCATCTATGGCTTGCTCCCACTTGATTGAATCCTTCACCTACAAAGCCTTATCAAAGGATTCTGGTTCCCCTCCATTAGTTAACAACAAATAATGCAAGGATGGTGAACACCTTTCTGGTGACCTGGTAACTCTGGTAGATCTCCTCAACACTGGCTCAGGTGTGACTAGTTACTGTTCTGGTTCTGCAACAATATTTTCTGGATTTTCCTATAACTCAACCTCAGCTCCCACTTCTTTTGCATCTTCATATCGCACCCCAAACTTATCCTTATATAGGACATTCTCATCAAATGTCACATCACAGTGTCTCAAGATCTTCCTATTCTTGTGATCCCAAAATCTGTATCCAAATTGATCCAAACCATACCTAATGAAATAGCACTTCAAGGCCATTGCATCAAGTTTGTCTCTCATCTCTACATCAACATGAACATAAGCAGCACACCCAAAAGTCTGTAGGTGAGTAAACTTGACCTCCTTACCCGACCAATCCTCTTCTGGAATCTTGAAACCCAAAGGAACTGAAGGTCCGCTATTTATCAAGTATGTTGCTATGCTCATTGCATCTACCCAAAACGTTTTTAGCAGCCCAACTTGTAGTCTCATGCTTCTTGCTTGCTCATTCAACGTTCTGTTCATTCTTTTAGCAATCCCATTCTGTCTTGCCTTTCCAGGAACTGTCCTAGTGCACCTGATTCCCTCGTCATCATAGAACTTAAATTATATAGAATCATACTCTCCACCATTATCAGACCTTAAGCATTTGATCTTCAACCCAGTCTGATTTTCAACTTCAGCCTTCCACCTCTTAAAGGTAACAAACACATCTGACTTATGTTTTAGAAAGTATACCTTCCTGCTGAAGTCATCAATGAAGGTAACGTAGTATCTCAAACCACCAATGGAGGAGACTGGAGATGGCCTCTACACATTTGTGTGTACTACTTCTAACCATTCGACCTTTGGTTCTTTGTTAGCCTTTGTGAAACTAACCCGTTTTTACTTTCCCAGATCATAATTCTCATAAAAACCCATATCAACATATTTCAATCCTTGCATATATCCCTTTGAAGCTAGCATCTTCATCCCTTTCTGACTTATGTGTCCTAGTCTGTTGTCCCATATATTCGAGCTCGATGTACTATTAACTTCAGTAACTATGTTCGAACACCCTACGATACTGTATAAAGTTTTAGATTTTGTGCCCCATGCTATCACCATAGCTCCCTTCATAATTTTCCAAGAACTCTCCCCGAAAACTGCCCTGTAACCTGTGTTGTCCAATTGAACAATAGAAATCAGATTCTGCTTCAAGCCAGGAATATATCTGACATCCTACAGCTTCCACTTACTCACACCTGATATCTGGATACACACGTCCCCTTTTCCAGCAATCTCCAAGGCTTTATTATCAGCAAGATACACCTTCCCAAAATTTCCAGACTTAAAATTATGGAATAACTCTCTGCTCGAAGAAGAGTGGATTGATGCATCCGAATTAAGTATCTAGGAGTCAACCAGACTGTTCACACTAAGAATTAAGGCGTCACCAATGTCTTCTACAGAACATATAGAATCATCATCTTCATGGGGCTTATTGTTTTTCTGGCCTTTATCCTTATTAGGTTTAGGGCAGTCCTTCTTAAAGTGTCCTTTTTCACCATAGTCCCAACAAGAGACCTCGTTTCTGTCTCTAGATTGTTCTTGCCCTTTTGATTTCAATTGACCATGTTTATTATGGCCTCCCTCTGACTTTCTGCTACCCTTTTCCTCGACACTGAGTGCGTTACCAGATGAATCCCTGATTTTCCTTTTGTAAATGCTCTCGCTTAACATAACATCTCGGACTTCATCAACCTTTAGCTTCTCAGACCCATGCGAATTGCTAATTACGGAAACAAAAATATCCTACGACTCGGGTAGAAAGGACATCAAAATTAGGGCTCTAATCTCATCATCAAAATTAATATCAACAGAGCTTAACTGAATGATAATCATATTAAATTCGTTAATATGATTTACAATAGATCCACTTTTAGACATCTCCAGATTGAACAAACGACACATCAGATATACCTTATTAATAGCTGATAGTTTTTTGTACATGTTTGCTAGAGCCTTCAGTACTCTTGTAATCGTTGTCTCCTTGACGATGTTGAAGGCAACATTTCTCGCCAACGACAAATGAATCAACCCTAGCGCCTACCGATGTTTCAGATCCTAAACCTCCTATCTTATGGTTTCTGGTTTCATCCTAGACAAAGGTTCGTGGAGGTTTCTCCGATACAGATAATCTTCCATCTGCATCTTCCAGAAACCAAAATCGTTTCCATCAAATTTCTTAATTTGAATTAAGCTCTAATACCAGTTGTTACGAACGATCAATCACAATAATCAAAGAACAAGTACGAAAATCACAAACACACACAGATTTGGCTACGTCCACGGGTAACTAGAGTTTTATTTCACTGTGAATTGTTTTCGACATAGGTACACTAGGAGAATAGAACATATTTATACGCCCAGAAGAATACAAAAGAGGCCTGGTGTAAAGTCCAAAATATATTATCAGGCTCCATATCTCAACAATAGGGGTATTATTGAGGATATTCTTAGTTAAAGTCAATAAGTTTATTTTCCTATTTGAATTTTTAATTCTAGACAGAGATAAATAAATAAAAGAACCTTTGGTTCTAGATTAACCCTTTTTAGACGTAATCCCCTTGAACATGTTGATGCCTATTATTTTATTAATTCATTTAATGATGAAAATTTGGATGTTTTATAAGAAGTTATTTATGAAGGTCCACCGGTGCTATTTCTTGTTCAAGGTAAAAAGAAAGATGGGGATAACTATAACATTCCGTTTCCTATACTAAGGGTTAAAACCCTAAGATACGGTATATGTGAGATCAATGATAGACTAAGAAAAATGCATCTCATATTCATGCATATTATTATCATACACATATGTGAATTTAAATTTTGCACACATTAAAATGACTGTACATGCATTCATTGACAATTGCCAGGCATAATTGATTATAAATGTGATTATGTGAGAATTGTGAGTTAATTATGTCAAAAAATCGATGTGTAGAATTTACGTATTGATTTAGATTTTTTTAGTGAATTGTGGGGAAATTTTTTGAAAATGTTAAGTATTATTGTACTAGGAAAAATGCCACTTGGCAAGTAATTTGATGTATGGAAATAAAAATAAGAGTCAAATGATATTGAAAAATTTTATCGATGACTTTAGAATTTGTAAGAAAATGATATTGAAAAAAATTGGGAGACAATTGTAGTAAAAATATGGAGTTGGTTAAACTAGTTAATGAGAACTAGTTAAAGCCTTAAGAGATGGATGAGTGACAAGTGTTACATGTAAAGTTGATCTTAAAAAGTTTACTACTGTTCTTTTAAATTTGAAAAGATAAAGACAATGTTTGTCTTGTCTTAAAAATATCTTCTTCGTGGTTATCTTCTTTGAGCTTGTTCCTTTACATAGAGTTTTCCATTAAATCTTCACCAAAGAAAAACCTTGTTCGCATCTGTCCATTTGCTACTTCCAACTTTAGTTTCCTTCTCTTTGCCTTAAGAAAAATTGAAGCTTGCCAACCCCTTAAATGGTGTACGTAAATTACATGGAAACCACGATTTCTTGAGTTTTTGCAGATTTTGGGAATTATATCAAGTAAGTATCGTGGTAATCCTTATGAGAGATAGGAATATGAGATAAATTTGATGATTTAATTGTCATTACATGATCATGGAAATAAGGGCCATTTTCATGAACACTGTGTAAATAAGATGAAAATCTGGATATATTGTCATTTCGTATATGGTGATTATTCTGTTATTAGATAGTGTAAAGTTGATTATTGAGTAGAAATATCAAGGAAAATATGCATGAGAAGAGTGTAGAAATTATGCAAGTGGTAGAGACACATATGCTACGTTTTCCTTTTTCAGTGTGTATATATGTATACATACGTGAATATGTGAGTATTTTCAGAGATGACCCAAAAGAATGAATTTAGAGTTGGAAAATAGTTATAAGATGATGGTCTGAGATGAGAAAGATTGTTTAAATGATATATGGAG
>JAOQMP010000005.1:15604432-15617737 GCA_027563575.1 Erythroxylum pedicellare
GTCCAACAATTGTCTAAAACCAACATTTTCTCCTTCCTAAGTACTTCCCACAATCTTAGGAATAAGCCTTATAAATCCCATGATCGTGGGATGAGTGAACTAAAGGTTCACTCACCCACAACCTCCAATTTGTTTTCAAAACCTGACTTCTTTACTTCCATTTGACACACCTTCACCAAAGTCCATCAATTTCACTTCAATTATACCTTATTCATGCTTTAATACCTCACTAAATTCATGTCCAAACTAATTAAAAAATCATTCATTAAGTAACTTACAAATTAATATCTTTTGTACACCTAAAAGCAAACCAGAAGTTATTATACAAAGATAATTTTTCTAGCATTCACTTATCATCATCTTAACACATATTCTATTCATTTCAAGCATCGAACGTTTCATGTTAAAACATGAAATCAAGTTCTGCATTCCGTTACATGATTAACTTTAAGTTCCTTCTTCAAAGAACCAAGTAATCCATCAACTTCATGCAACCAACACACTTCCAAAATCAAGGTAGATGTAAGATGATCTTAACACTAAAATGATAACAATATAGAAAGTAGTATAAAGTAGCTTTCTTGATGTAGCAACTTACAAAGATTTCAAGTGAAGATGATCCAAAATCAAGCAAAATTCTAGAAGTTAGGAGGGAGTAAGAGTTTTGTTAGTGAATGAGCAAGGAAAAGGCAGAGTTACATCAAAAGGACATTTGTTACATAAGGACTCAAGCCACATGTGCTCTCCCTAGCTAGCACACATGTTCTTTTATAAGTTTGCTAAATGTCACAATTTAATTAGGCCACTTGTCACTCAGCCAATGTTGTCAAATGTCAATGCATCAACCATGCCAAATTTCACTAACTTATAGGCTTAGTCATTTCAATTTGCATGTACTAACTTATCTTGTCACTTGACTATTTTCCTAATCCAGATGTACATTTTAATACCTTAATTCTCTAATGGTATTAATTAATTCCAAATCACTAAGTGTAATCCATTAAACCAAAATTCAAGTCATATGCAATTGTCAATCATCTTATAATTTTTAACACTTATCATACATGTACTTTCATCAACATGTAACATTCCAACTAGGGCACAATTTGGGGCCTTATAGTAAATGCATGAGAATTGTGAAGTTCCTATTTGATTTCATGCTTTATAGCTTAGTTTAGGTGGTATGTAGGTCAGTGTTCTATAATCAATCCAATTCTTCTACTCATGTCGAAAGATCAATTCTAAGTATTATTTCAAATTAATACCTACAATTTAGTATCTTCAAGGATAGAATATCTTAAAACTGAAAATAGTTGAGTGTTATATAGAGGCCCTAGGTTATGCCAATGATCAAATCAAAATGCAGTGTTTACTCCATTACAAATGTAATGCTTGATATAAGGGTGCATGAAGGACCTTATGTGCAGAATATGTTGAAAGTTGTAGGATTGGGAAGCTTTTTGAGTGATTAACCAGATGCTTTTCTGTCTGATATGGTACATGTGAACCTAACGTACCCACAAGCTCTCTTTATCCTAAAAAATGTTCTATAATCTTTTAGTTAATAGAATCTTGTTCGTTCTACTAGCTGAGTTGATTCCTAGCCCCCCATTATGCTTAGGAAGACATATGACACTCCATTTCACTGTAACACTTCTTCCCACACTTGACTTATGCCCATTCCAAATGAAGTTTCTAATACTTCTATCAATTCTCTGTAGAACTCCTTTGGGAATAGCTAAGTATGATAACCACTGAACATGAAAATTGTTAAAAATGGAGATATCTGATTACATTCTACGTCCATATAACAGGAATTTATTACTCCATTTAGAGATTCTTTTGTTCACTTTGTCAATGAGGGGCTTGTTCAGCTTCCTTAAGCTTATTGGTAGAGATTGGAACACTTAAGCATGTAAGTGTTAATTGAAGAATAGTGAGTCCCACATCTTCTATCACTCTTATTGAATCATAACAAAATTTTCTAGTTAGATAAGCAACACTCTTGCTTGGATTGAATTTGAGGCCTGGAACTTCTTAAAATATCTGCAACGCTATTAGGAGTGTTCTAATATATGCAGGATCATTGGTAGAAAGCACAGGCAATTCATAAGTTAAAGAAAGTTAAGTGATCCTATGATCACTACATTGATAATGAAATATGAATTTCATGTTATCCTCTATACAAAGTTGTGTGATTCTTTGGAGAACTTCCATAGTAATAGCAAACAAATTAAGAGAAAGTGGGTCACCTTGATGAATTCCTCTAGTAGCTTTGTAGCGTTAGGTAACTTCTCTATTTATGATCACTGAAAAAGAAATAGATGTGATACGAGACTGAATCCATCTGATAAACTCAGAAGGGTATCCAAAAGCATGCAAAGAGTTGATTAAAAATCTCCATTCAATGGTGTTATATGCCTATTTAAAGTCTATCTTGAGGGGAGGACTTGTAATCTTTAAAAAATTCTTGAGCTAATAAGATGTTATTACTCATACTCCTTCCAGGAATGTAAGCACTTTGACTTAGATTTATTACATTTAAAGTAGCCTTCAACCTGGTTGCTAGGATTTTTGCAATGATCTTGTACACCAAATTGCAGCAAACAATAGGTATGAAGTCGTTTAAGCCTATAGGATTAGGACTTTTGGGAACCAAGACTAGTAAATCTTGTTCATCTCTATGAGCAACTTACGACTCCTGAAGAATTCCTAAATTGTATTAATCATAAGTGGTTGTAAGACACTCCATTTTTCCTGAAAGAAACTTACATTGAATCCATCTGGTCTTGGTGACTTATCAGGTTGAAAGAAGAACAAAACCCTTCTTATCTCTTCATTAGTGATGTGCTTGAGGGGTTTTGAATGTTGAGATTGATTAATAGAACCTGACATACTATTGAGCAAGTCTTCTGAGAAGCAAGTGGTATGACCTGTCAAAATATTCCATTATGCTAGTTTTAAATTGAGCAACTAAATTATAAGATTAACTTATGTAGATAACATGATCAACAAACATATAAATTATAATTAAATTAGATTTACCCCATCTCTTTATGTAAACTGGAAGTTCATTTTCATTTCTTATAAAGTTATTTGTGAGGAAAATATAAGTTAATTTTTACTTTGCTAATTTTAGGAGTTTGTCTTAACATATACATTTTCTTTGTTAACTTATAATTTTCCCCTTTTCATAAATGAAAAAACCTTCTTTTTCATTGCAATTGTGCTGTAAAGATAGACATATCCTTATTATTGTGAGAACATTAATATTGCTTTGTTCGTGATATTAAACACTCCCATTTGCATTGCACTTTAACTTGAATATCCACTTCAAACCAATTTAATATATGATCAAAGATAAGTCTACTAATGACTCACTCTTAGATTTATTAAAGCAGTTGATAAGTTGTAAAACATTAGCACTAGAATCTTAATTTAAATAAATTAAATCAACACTATTAGCTCTAGAATCTTAATTAAAAGGAATTGAATCAACACCTTAGCAATATAATCTTAAGTTAAAGGAATTGAATCAACATGATATTATCCTCATAAAATTTAATTTAAATTTCTTTATTAGCAATACTCTACTTTTAGCTTACATTTTTACCAAATATTACATATTTGCTCATCCTACTTTTCTATTAACTAGATTAAAAAATTGATATGTTTTAGAATTAGAACATTACCGAACAAAAATACATTTAATACTTTTCAATAAAATTTTGTGTAATTATTATAAATTGACTAAACATGGGTAATATTGCTACTAAAAGGATATAGGTAGCTTTTTGATAACCTCATCGAATATAAGTTTGATATAGTGTTCAATCTAGAATTACATCTAAACTTTATGTAGTTTTTGTCCTTGAATAAACTTTGTAAGAGAAATACTAAATAAATGCACTTTTACATAAACCTTATTTTATCTAAAAGTGATTTGAGACAACTTTTATTTTTCGTATACTCTAAGCTAATTAATAAATATGAAAAATTTCTATTTAATTACTCCAATTTTCTCTTATGTGTAAATTATTATAAATGTCATTTTGCTCACAATATCAGTTAAAATTATTAGGTAAAAAACCACCTCAGTCTATATGGAGAACTCTAATGTTAAAATTATTTTACTTCGTTTTAAACTTCTTGAAATACTTAACTGATTCTTTTGTATTTCAACAAATACACCCAATTCACACAACTAAATTTAGTAGTAAAGAGTAAAATTGATGAATGGGTTGAAATATGATTCTTTGAATTAATCTCGGCCTAAGCACAATTTCATATATATCATTGAAATATTGTCTTCACTCCTCTCTTTAGACTATTGATCATGAATTAACATCAAGCTCTGTTAATTTCAGTTTTTCCTTAGGTTGTGGTTAATTAAGAAGAGCTCATTAATTAACCCTAACTATCGGATAACCTAGAAATAGCTTTCTAAGTTTAATAAGACAGTCGTAATACGATTGAGAAAAATAGACCAATTTAAACAATAATCAAACAAGTTCGGATTATTTAATTTATGATACATTATCCCTAATGATTTAATACCTTTAGTTGCCACATACGACCTCAAACATGACTATTATGTATCATATTCAATTTCTGGCAATGGGTCTTTATAAAAAACAATTCAATATAGCATCGAAAGCATTCTTACATAATACCTAATCATTAATCTTAAGATAATGTAAACATTTCAAAAAAAGGGAAAGAAAACAATCCAAAATGAAATATGTTTAAATGTGCGAACCGGTGTCAATTGCACCTCCGAACTGGCATCGAGTGGGTTAGCATTTCTTCTTTTCCATCAAGCTCCAAGAATCAGTCAAGAATGTCTCCATCATTGTTAAAAACCCACCAGAATTGAAGAAAAATCAAATCGATTCTTTTTTTTGCACATAAACTCCATTAATCTCCAAGAATGCCCATTTTATAGTTGACAGCCGACCAAAGATGAAGACGAATGAGAGTTGTCAGTTTTGCCCAGCCTCTCCTCTTTTACTCCAACCATCCACCAAGATGATTTTACAATAAAAGTTAGCTTGAAAGGAATGGGACAGGTGGCCTAAAAGCACAAGAGGACAAATGATGTAGCTACTATACTTTTTTCTTGTCTAGCCGCCATTCCTTTGATTTTTGCTTCAGCGCTCCTCTTTTATTACCCAAACAACTTATACATTTTATTGTCCAATTATTGTCCAACATTCACACAAGCCTCTGCCATCACACCTCCTTCCTTTTTATCTTTAAAAGCCAAGTTTTTTCAAAGGAAAATGGGACAGGTGTTGCGTTATCTCCCTCTTCTCCCCTTTTTCATCACACATACTTCACTTATATCAAAAACTAGGTTAAAATCATGTGATAAATGGAGAAAAGTCTTAAAATGGGATAACTAGCTTAATTTTTTTGGTAGTGTAATTCACATTAGAACCATGGTCTCATGGCTATAACATTTTAATTAAAATGTTACACATACCTATGCTCTATCTTGTCTTTTTTTCTTTTAATATTTTTCTTCTTCTTGCTTCAAGAAGACAATAGAGTATGAGCATTGATAAGATAACTCAATAAGTATGCTTTCAGTTCAATTTAGCTCCTTCATTTCTAAAATGCGCCTAAAATCAAATATTAGTTAAAGTGATTATCCTAAGCATTTTAAGGCATTAATCACTAAGTATAATATATTAAATGTTTCAACAATTAAGTATCTATCAAATTCTCCCACACTTAACTTTTGATCGTCCTTTGGCAAATCATCAAAATCAAAGTCATAAATCAAAACACTTACTGAATTTCCATATTTCCTAAAATAGAAAATTATAAGTAAAGATGAATTAATTTCAAAAATTATAGCAAGAAATTAACATTAAACACTTCTACTTATGATCAATCAACATTGAACACCATTAAAAATTGAGCAATCTAGAGGTAGACTTGGAAAATATGTTTAAATAAGATAGCTCTATAGGTATACTCAATACTATTCATGATCATGACATTCCACAAAATTTGCATATCATTTCATTTCTCCTCCATTAAAATTCATATGCAAAATCATGAATCAAAGGAAAGGTGAGATATATTTGGGTAAAGTAGCATGAAAGTCATTAAAGCTAGTGAAACAAGAAAAACACTCAATAGACCATCAAGTGCAAAAATCAATATTCACTTACAATTGTGTACATCAACTATAATGAATGCAAAAACTATGTTTCTTAGCTCAAATTCAAGCTCTCTCACCACAAACCACAAGAAGCATATATCACTCACAAAAGGTGATAATAAACAAGACTCTGTATGTGATAATAATGTGCTCATGAATAGAAAATCAAAGCAAAATCAAGATGTACATGTCATGAAGGTCACACATAAACAAAAAGATAATGAGACTAATATGGATGTGTCAATCTAATAAGGCTCAAAATCTCACTGGCCTTTGTCTACCACTAGTTACCACTCTTCTAAAGAAAATGCATATTAACTAATCACAAGAGCAAAAGTACATGCTAAAGTTTTCTATAGATTTTTCTAGTTAATTCACACTTTAATTATGACTACATAGTCTTAAAAGCAATGAGAAAATTTTTTATTTTGTTTGTTTGGTTTTAAAAATCACTTAAAAAGTCACATAAGCAACAATTAATCTTAAAATATGCATTAAAGCTAATATATCAAACTAAGATCCCCACCCCCACACGTAAAACTTACATTGTCCCCAATGTAACATCAAATGCAATAAATTGAGCATTTAAGGAAAATAGCAATTGTGAAAATGTAAAGAGACAAAAATTAACTTCCTTTGAGTGGCTTCCTAAGTAGAACCTTTGTTTACTGTCGTTGACTCGACTCCATGTTGTTCAATCTTCATCGTAAGGGTTTTTTTAACCCTATCACTTCCATATCCTCCATTTGGAATCCATCATAGAAGGGTTTCAGTCAATTACCATTAACTTTGAATTTCTTATTTGTTTGTAAGCTTTCAATTTCAACTACACCATGTGAAAACACATTATTAACAGCAAAAGGTCCAACCCAACAAGAATGCAATTTACATAGGAAAAGCTTAAGTTAGGAATGGTAGAGAAGAACTTTTTTTCTAACCACAAAATTCTTCCTAAAAATCATCTTATCATGAAATTCTTTCTTTTCCTTGTAAATTTCTGCATTCTCATAAGATTCAAGCCTAAGATCTTCCAATTCTTACAATTGCAATTTCCTACATTCACCTACTACATCCATCTTCATATTGCATTGCCTAATAGCCCAAAAGGATTTGTGCTTAATTTTCATTAGAAGATGACATGATTTTCCATAAATTAGTCAATATGGAGATATACCAATTGGTGTCTTGTATGTGGTCCTATATGCCCAAAGAGTTGTTGAGGGAGATATGGATTCATGCATCACATGCACGATTAAGCAGTGGAAGTGTTGGCATCTAAATTTTGATCCCTATGACATCCCAAAAAGCCAGAATCTCAAATGCATGCATAAATAGATTATATGAACACGATGTAACATTTCATGTACCTTTTGATTCTCCTCCTTTCTTCATTCTTCTCTTTGTTTGGGTTATTGTAAACACCAAACCCTTCCTTTATTACTCAAGAACACGCAAACATGATGAAGAAACAATGTGTAAGGGTGGTTAGACCCTGAAACTAGATGAGTTCAAGCTGGTGCTCTAATGGAGAGTTAGATCAAGAATGGGTTGCTTGTAATTAAATTCATACAACAATTGCATAAATTTCATGAACAAACCTCAAGATCAATTCTCTTTAACTCCAGAACTCTTATGGACCCCTTATCCTCTCAATGGAGCGTGTTTTTGACTGGTTAGACCTTGTATACATAAGTGAAGAACTCACTTATGTACATCTGTCAACCCTTTGGTCAAATTGTGGCCTATGAGCCACGATCGCGGCCTACTTAATTGACAACCTTGCCTTCAATCATGGCCTACTTAAAAATAGCCATACATACTTTGTTTTTCATTCGATCTTTTATATGTGTGACCATTAGGTTCCTGGTTATTTTAGGCACTTAAATTAACTCTTAATTCAAACAAATCATGAAGGATTTCATGATGTCAATTTACCAAAATATAAGTGCATTAACACACAAACTCTTCGATATTTAATTATCTGACTTATGAACCTTTCCATAGACAATTACCATGCAATTCATTTTTTCACCATACTATACCCACTTGGTTTGATGTATGGGCTATATTCCAACTCCCACTAGACTGACTATGTCACATCTAGTCCAAGTGATGTTAGTTCTTATCCTCGGATCTCATTACTTTATATGTCATTGAAGACTCTCTTTATGACACATAACTTTTCTAGCTATAGACTCCTGAGTAATGACCCCGAAAAGAGGCCGTAAATATCATCTCCTTCTATCAGGAGTAGTGAATCTTTTATTGGCTACCCAGTTACCTTTGAATACTAATAGTTGTACCCAATTACCACCCTATAAGCGACCTCATCTTGAGGCAACAAGAAATGATTTCAAAGTACGAGATCAATATCTAAGACATTCTTGAGTACCTCAAGTCTAAGGATATTTACACAATTGCTATGATGAGATTAATCACTGACATTTAATAGATTATCCATATGATAATCTCATAGCGGGTCATCCGATGTACTTACTACTCTTAGTAAGTATCCACATGTCAACTCTAAACATCTCATGCTTATAGTTTGTGAGATTCACTGCTTGATCAAATCAAGGAGTATAACATGTGGTAGTCTATCTGGATTAATAATGTCCTATCTTATTAATCCTATGACTAGGAGTAATTTAGATACTAACATAATTGCATATGATAGGAATCTTATTATTATGATCTTATCACGATTTCCTTCATGCTATATTTTGTATCATATTAATTTGATTTAAGATCGAAATCAATTCATAGATAAATGAATATCAAATTAATAAAAATTACCTTTTACTTTATTAATCAAAATAAAGTTTGTACAAAAGCGCTAAAGGTGATTACATTTAGAGCACTACTCTAACAATCTCTCACTTACACTAAAGCTAATAAGCTTTGTATCTAATACCATAAGCGAGTATAATAGAATCAAATTTCATTTGAGAAAGTGGCTTAGTCAAAGGATCAACAATGTTTTGATCTGTGGGCACTCTCTCTATCTTCATATCACCTCTATCAATGATCTCCCTGATTAGGTGATATCTCCTAAGTATATGCTTAGACCTTTGATGAGACCTTGGTTCCTTGGATTGAGCAATATCCCTATTGTTGTCACAATACAATAGTATCGAGTCTATAATGCCTGAAACCACTTCAAGTTTCATAACGAACTTCTTGATTCAAACAACTTCTTTTGCGACTTTTGCAGCTATAATGTACTTTGACTTGGTCATCGAATCTGTAGTCTTCTCTTGTTTGGAACTCTTCTAACTATCCACTCCTCCATTTAATGTGAAGATGTAACCTGAATAGGATTTGGAGTCATCTTGGTTAGATTGAAAACTGGAACTTGTTTGTTCGCTCACTACCAACTCTCCATCTCCATATACTAAGAATACATCTTTAGTCCTTCTTAAGTACTTTAGGATATTCTTGACAGCCACCTAGTGACACTCACCAGGATCTAATTGATATTTGCTCGTAACACTTAGAGAATAAAATATATCGAGTCTAGTACATAATATAGTATACATGATTGATCTTATTGTCGAAGCATATGAGATCAAACTCATGCAATTCCTCTCATCTTCTGTCTTTAGACACATAGATTTTGAGAGTTTTATCCTATGTGTCATAGGAAGAAAACCTCTCTTGGACTGCTCCATGTTAAACCTCTTTAGCACTTTATCTATGTATATAGACTGTGAAAGACCTATCAACTTTCTTGATCTATCTCTATAGATCTTTATTCATAATATATAATCTGCTTCTTTAAGGTCTTTTATGGAGAAATTTCGGGACAACCAAATTTTGATTGATTGCAAAATTGAGACATCATTTCCTATTAGTAATATGTCATCCATATATAACACAAGGAATATGATAGTACTCCCACTAACCTTCTTATACACACAAGGTTTATCCAAATTATGTGAGAAACCAAACTCTTTGATTGTCTCATCAAATTTGATATTCCAACTCCTCGATGCTTGCTTCAATTCATAAATGGATTTTTGAAGCTTATATACTTGTTTGCCATTTATGGATGTGAAGCCCTCAGGTTGTATCATATACACATCCTCGGTAAGGTTTCCATTCAGGAAAGTCATCTTCTCATCCATTTGCTATATCACATAATCATAATGAGCAACAATGGCTAGGAGTATTCTAATGGATTTAAGCATGGATATAAGGCTAAATGTCTCGTCATAGTCAATTCCTTATCTTTGAAGATAACCTTTAGTGACTAACCTCACTATATAGGTAATCACATTACCTTCCAAGTCAATTTTCTTCTTGAAAATACACTTGCACCCTATGGGTTTCAGCCCTTCAGGTGGGTTAACCAAAGTCCATACTTAGTTTTCAGACACAAAATCCATTTCAGACTTTATGGCTTGAAGCTAATTTTTAGATTCTGAACTCTTCAGAGCCTTTTCATAGGTTATAGGCTCATTGTCCTCAATGAGAAATATGTCATAATGTTCACTTATAAGAAATCCATATTTCTCTGGAACATTACATATCCTACTTGACCTATAAACATTATGCGTGTCAAAAGGTTCAACTATTGTCTCATCTTCATGAACATAAATCTCTAGTTCAGGCAGTTGATCTG
Source organism: Erythroxylum pedicellare (assembly GCA_027563575.1). Lineage (NCBI taxonomy): Eukaryota > Viridiplantae > Streptophyta > Magnoliopsida > Malpighiales > Erythroxylaceae > Erythroxylum > Erythroxylum pedicellare. Next base: position 15,615,229 of record JAOQMP010000005.1, read on the forward strand.
TGTTTGTTTGAGCATTTGAACTTCATCAAGTTTAACTTTGCTCCCACTTTCTTCTCTTAGACAAAACTCTTTCTCTAAAAGGACAACCTGCTTTGAGATAAACACCTTTTGCTCTAAAGCATTGTAAAATTAATATCCAATTGTTTCCTTAGGATATCCTACAAACAGACATTTATCAGATTTTGCTTCAAGCTGGTCTGATTGAATTCTCTTTACATAAGCCGTACAACTCCAAACTTTCATATGGAAAAGATAGGGCCTTTTGTTAGTCCATATCTCATATGGAGTAACTTTAACTACTTTTGAAGGGACTCTATTTATCACATAAACAGTAGTCTCGAGTACATAACCTCAAAAGGATTTCGGTAGATCTACTAAGCCTAGCATTAACTTACCATGTTCAACAAGGTTTAGTTTCTTCTTTCATCCACACCATTATGTTGCAGTGTGTATGGTGGAGTCCATTAGGATACAATCCCATTATCCACGAGATAACTTAGAAACTCCTTGTTCAAGTGTTCACCACCTCGATCTAATCGAATTGTCTTGATATTTTTACTGGGTCGTTTCTCTACTTCATGCCTGAATTGTTTACACACTTCAAATGCTTCAGACTTGCATCTCATTAGATATACATACCCATATCCTGAATAATCATCAATAAAGGTAATGAATTACTTAAAACCACCTTTGGCATGAATGGACATCGGACCACATACATCAGAATGTATTAGGTCTAATAATCCATTCTCTCGTTCACCCTTTCCTCTAAAAGGTAATTTAGTTATCTTGCCTAACAAATAAGATTCATGTGTGTTATATGATTCATAATCAAATGACCTTAAGCTACCACTCTTGTGTAGCTTAGCGATGCGTCTCTCACTTATATGGTCAATTCGATAATGCCATAAGTAAGACGATTTTAAGTTATCTCGTTTTTATCTTTTATTATCATTGATATTTAAAATTGTATTGCACATATCTAATATGTAAATACCATAACACAATGAAATAGTACCATACAACATTTCATTCAACTTAATTGAACAATCATTGCTTGAAAAAGTTAAATGAAATCTTGCTTTATTAAGATATGAAACAAATACAATGTTCTTGGTCACAACGGGTACATAATAGCAATTATCCAAAACTAACTCTAGCCCACTAGGAAGATACAAAATATATGTTCCCATGGTTAATGTAACAACTCTTGCTCCATTGCCCACTCGTAGGTCCATCTCTCCCTTCTTAAGTGGTCTACTATCCCTGAGACCCTGCATATCAACACATATGTGTGAGCCACATCCGGTATCTAATGCCCAAATATTATGATTAGAAATAGTATTAACCTCAATGATAAATAATATACCTGAAGTAGATGGTGGAGCATTTAATGCCTTCTTCTGCTTCAGCGACTCCAGATAAGCTTTGTAGTTCCTCTTCTAATGCCTTTCCTTATTGCAATGGAAGCATATCCCCTTTGATGTAATCTTTTTTGCATTCTTCTTGGCTACACCTCCCATTGGCTTCTTGGACTTCTTCTTCTTCTTTTGGTTCCTTTTGCAAGTACCAGAAGTAGAGTCCAGCAACATCACAACCTTACTATCTTTTTTGACAGTTTGCTCAACTATTTTAAGCAGATTAATTAGCTCAGGTATCGAGGTGGATATTTGTTTCGTCCAATAGTTAAGCACAAACTGTGAATAACTATCGGTCAAACCATCAGAATTAAGTCTATACTTAATTCATGATCCATTACGAAACCCATACTAGCTAACCTCTCAGTGTATCCATACATCTTCAGCACATACTACACTGGAGATGATCCCTCAACCATCTTAGAGCGGAAAAGCAACCTTGAGGTCTCGAACCTTTCAGACTGAACTTACTTATCAAACAGTTCCCTTAAATGATAGACTATGGTATGAGTATCCATATCCTGATGTTGCTTTTGTAGTTTTGGTGACATAGAGGCCAACATTATACAGCTAGCCAACTGACTACCATTCAGTAGCTTCTTGTAAGCTTTCTGATCCTCATCAGATGTATCGACAGTAAGGGGATCGAGAAGTGGTTCATCTAGGACATATCCTAGTTTCTTATATTTGAGAACAATTCTCAAATTCTGTAGCCAATCTAAGAAGTTAGGTCCTGTGATTTTGTTGGAGTCTAATAGAGAACGTAGGTTCACAATGGATTAAGACATCGTAACGATTCAACAACCTAGAAGAACAAAAGAAAGTGTTAGAATGTACGCTAATGCATATCGATAAGGACTTTAATCACATGCATTACAAGTCCTATTATTTTTATCCAAATCTATAGCCCTCACTACGAATTCAAGCAAACTATAAGTTTTCCTAATAAGTCGATATCCAATATTACTAAGAATGACCTTGGGTTTGCTCAATAAGCTACCTTAGGTTAATCGGTAGTATCATTCATACCAATTGCATTTAGTTATGCAACTATCGACTTGTTCCATCAACTGTTGATTTAGCACACTCAT
>JAOQMP010000005.1:15625536-15638446 GCA_027563575.1 Erythroxylum pedicellare
TAAATGATCCAGATGTATCAAAGGTCTTGAGTTTGGGCCTAAGCCAACTATTTCATCCTTATCAATATCAACATGCGTTCAACGTCTTCAAGAGGAAAACAAGTTGCTTAAGGATAAGTTACAACATACTGAAAAAAGCTAGCCAACTATGAAAAGTACCTAAAAAAATTACTTGACTCAAAATTATAAAAGCAGTGAAGATGAATAGGCTAAGTTATTTGTATTACATCTTGTAAATTAATCTCTGTATTTATTATTTTGCATACAAGTATTTTTGAAGTTGTAACTAAAATCTTGTACATGAAAATTTTAATGATATTTTTATTTTTTAATACAATATTTCAAATTATCAATTATTTTTGTAAAAATTTTTTGTATAATAAATTAACAAGAACAAAAAAATCTAAATATTTTATACAATAATATGGATTAAAAATGTAACAAATAATTATAATTCAACATGGTATATTATTTTGTTAAAATGTAAATTGAAAATTTGACTATATTTTACAAAATGTAGCTAAAAACATTTAGCATCGTTTCTAGAAACGTAACTAAAAAATTTGGCTTCAAAACGTAGATAAAAACTATCAGCTACGTTTCTAGAAACATGACTAAAAACTATAGTTTTAAAAAATGTAACTAATAGTTTTTACCTATGAAAACTAAGCATAGCCAAAAAATATTAGCGATGATTTCTTAAAAAGTTGCCAATAGTTTTTCTCTACGAAAATAAAGCGTACGCAAAAACTATGAGCGACAATTAGCAAAAGATGTCTATTATAGTTTTCAGCTATGGGAATTTGACGATATTTTCGACAATGAATATAAATAGTCGTCATTGACTATTAGCGACAATATTTTTCATAGCCAAATGTCCTTTTTGTTGTAATATACATAATTGGATTTTACTTTGATCTTAAGTATAAATTTTGCTTTTAGTGGAAGAAAATCTCTAAAATTTTCTTACTTGAAGAGACAATTCATCCCTCTAACACTTCAAGCTTTGATTGACATTTAGGAATGTGAAAAGGAGATAGTTGGGACTTCTTTTTAAGCTTTCTTATAACTTTCTTTTCAGAATTTAACGTTTAATAATTAACTATTAGTTCGAAGATAATAAACTACTATAAAAAAATCTTTTGCTTTGTTGAAAATATTGGTATTGGGAACTTCCTGAGGAAAAAAGGAATCTGATTTTTTCCTTTCCTAGTCAAGCTTAATGAGTGAATTTAAAAAGGAAACAATATATACCTCAAAGTTATTACTAGTCATTTTTCGTACTAAAGGAAAAGCATGACGTTTGTTAATGAAATACCCAACCAAGATGGATCACCATTTTTAGGCTCTCAATCTAAGCACTTCTATAAGAGGAAAAATCATATGTGAACCATCTATGATCAAGGGGAAAGATGAACTTAAAGGACTCAAAAGGAGAGGCATCTCTAACAACCTCAGATAAAGATACTTTAAAGAAATAAGGGGATGAGATAAAGCAAAATAGTAATTACAAGTCGAGAAGGTAAAGTGGGCCAATGACAAGCTGAATGAGGAACAGCAACATCAATTAAAGGGCTGGGAAGAGGGAGAGGGAAGGGAAGAGGGGGAACATAAAGAGAATGAGAGAGACTAGAAAAAGAACCAAACTTAGGAGGATGAGAGGATGGCAACAGCAAAAAAAAGTCAGACATCACTTAGGAGTCAACGAATGAAGAGAACTGGTTCATTCTTAAAAAGGAAGTAAACTTTTATTTCAACTTTCAATACATCTCCAAGTGTCAGTCTTTCTTCCTTTTTTCAAAGAACTTATATTGCGACTCAGAACTAATAGTCAGGCAAAATTAAATGCACAGCTAATGTCCAAGCAAAATACAAGGGTGACTACATGTTATGTACAATTGGTTATAATTATTTTATTTATGTCATTTAGAGGAAAGGAACTTAATAATTATTAAAAATTACAACGCGGATGCTTCAACCATTTGTGGTAAGATGCATAATTGGAATGCCGAAATTCTGATAGCTGAGAAGATGGATGCAATGACCAGCCATGTCATGCACTTGAACATCTCATATCTATCCCTAACCTTTTTGTTGTACTTTTGGACTGTGTTATTCGTACTTAGTCTTTCATTACCGGTAACCTGGCTCTTTTCCATCTATCTTTTTTGGTTTCAGTGTATCCTGAACTCGTTCTTGTTTGCTTGACACTTGGATGTCTTTAATATTATTGAACTTCCAAGAAAGAAAATCGTGGTGTCATTAAACTAGATATTCTGCATTACAAATTTCAGCGGGTTTAGACGGAAATAATAAGATGTGAAAAAGCCATGTTACCGGAATCCTAACCTGAACTTCTTTATGAGAGGGTTTATAATGAAGACAGATAAAGTGCATTAGTTGGTTTCGTTGCAATATTTGAATATCCAAGCTGAATTTAAGAAGTTACTGATATGATGCTTCGACTTTCTGGATCTTAACATATATACAATGTTTCATAACTAAAACGCTGACCGCATAAAGGACAAAGGATAAGTCAAACACCATAAATTTTGTTGAGGTTTCCCTCTATATATAGATGATTCCAAGTAATAATGTCCAAGACTGAACAAAATCCAAACTTGGGGTGAATTGAGGAAGATGAAGATTTGACGTTGGACTGTATGTGGTTGCAACGGGCATTCACAGTAGTCGGAAATAGCAAAGGAAAGCGAAGAGAGAGACATGACTACTAGTGGCGTGTAGCTGCAGCACAAAAATGTAAATGAGATAGAAGAGTTTACAAGAAAGTGAATGATCCCTTAGAACTCAAAGGACATAGCTGCATAAGAACAGAATAAGAATTGAGCACAAAAATGTAAATGAGATAGAAGAGTCTACAAGAAAGTGAATGATCCCTTAGACCTCAAAGGACATAGCTGCGTAAGAACAGAATAAGAATTGACTCTTTGTGCTTGAAAAGATAAATACTAGGTCCAGATGAATGCAATGTCTTTGGGTTGAAAACAATTATCGTCAGAAAGAGTGAAGATATATATGCCGAAAACATATGTCATCAATTTTTGCATGGACCAGGTATTACATAACAAACTTGAATTATGATTGTTAGAGTCCTAGTTAGAGTTATTAGTTAGAGTCATTGTTAAAGTTAAACAGTAGTAGTTTAGTTTATCAAGAATTGATTTTATAAGCCTATACTTACATGGGCATATTTTAAGTTTTATTTCAGAGCAATTTACCTTATAATACAGAAGAATGTTTAGCCTTTATTCCTCTTTTTCTTTTGCCTCTTCTATATTTTTTGTTGACTACAAAGTGGTATCAAAGTGGTATCAGAGTTAGAAATCTATTTTCCACCATTCATCTCTTTGAAGCGCCAGAAACTGTATTTTGAAGGTGTTCCACAGTAAAAACCAAGATGGATGGAATGTTACCATTTCAATTTCCGAAACTTAACAAGGAGAATTATGACAACTGGTGTATTAGAATAAAAGCATTGCTAGGATCATAAGATTTGTGGGATTTTGTAGAAAAAGACTAAAATCATCCAAAACGTGAAGAAGTGTTAACGATAGCAGAAAAAGAAGCACTACAGGAAGCTAGAAAGAAGGATTAGCAAGCGCTTACTCTTATTCATATATGCTTAGATGAAAATGTGTTCGAAAAGGTGTCTACTGCAATTACGACAAGAGAAGCGTGGGAGATTTTACAAAATTGTTTTAAAGGAAAAGACAAAGCAATTAAAGTATGCCTGTAGACTTTGAGATGTGACTATAAAAATCTCAAGATGAAGGATTCTAAATCTATAGAAGAGTATTTTAACAGAGTCTTGACTATTGTGAATCAATTAAAGATATATGAAAAGTCAATAGAAGACGTTCGAGTGATTGAAAAAATTCTTCGATCGCTCATTTTAAAATTTGATTACATTGTGACTACCATTAAAGAATAAAATGATTTGGATTCGATGTCTATAGATCACCTTTTGGGCTCGTTACAAGCCCATGAAGAGAGATTGAAAAAAAGAGAAGAACCGGATGCTCAAGAATTGCAGGCAAAGTTGAATTTAAATAAAAAAGAAGACAATCAACATCAAGGACATAGTAGAGGACAAGGAGGTAGAGATCGTGGTCGAGGCTGGAATCGTGGAAATTGTGGAAGAGATAGAGGAGGCAAAAATAATTCGAATGACAACGAAGAGTTAGATTTTCAGCAACAATATCCAAGAAGATGTGATAGAGGTAGATCGCTTCAATAAGGTCATGGTCAAAGATCCAATATACAATGTTACAATTGTGAAAGATTTGGTCATTATGCAGCATAATGTAGATGGAATTCAAATGAAGAAGAAAATATAAATTATGTTGAGGTTGAAGAAGAAGATGATGAAGCATCTGCCTTGTTATTAACATGCAATGGTGACAAAGAAAGGAATGAGGAGTCTTGGTATCTCGACTCAAGAGCTAGCAATCATATGACTAGTAATAAAGATTTATTTTGTAGTCTTGATGAATTTGTCAAAGATAATATTTCTTTTAGTGATAAAACTAAAGTTCCAATCAAAGGTAAAGGAGAAATTTTAATTAAATTGAAGAATTGAGATCATCAGTTTATATCTGATGTTTATAATGTTCCTGCTTTGAAAACAAATATGTTGAGTATTAGACAACGTTTGGAGAAAGGCTATGAAATACAAATGAGAAAGAGTGGATTGGTCATGCGAAATGGAAAAGGAAGATTGATTGCAAAAATGCCAATGTCGAAGTACAAGATGTTCGTAATGAAGATCAATAAAGATAGTCCCATATGTTTAAAAGCTACTATGAATGATTCCTCATAGCTGTGGTATCTTAGGCTGGGCCACTTGAATTTCGGTGGATTGGAGCTATTGTATAAGAAAAGGATAGTACATGTAGCTTGCCTTTTATAAGTCATCCTGATCAAATTTGTGAAGGTTGTATGTATAGTAAGCAGTCTAGGAGGAGCTTTTCGAAGGAGTCTCTATCTCAAGCTACACAACCACTCAAATTAGTGTACGCCGATATATGTGGTCCTATCTCACCAAGTACATATAGAAAGAACATGTACTTTTTATTATTTGTTGATGATTATACTCGCAAGACTTGGGTTTATTTTTTGAAGGAAAAATTTGAAGCATTTGAAGTATTGAAGAAATTTAAAGCTCGAGTTGAGAATGAAAGCGGTTATCTAATTAAAGCAATCGGGCTAATTAAGGAGGTGAATTCACATCGAATAAATTTAATCAATTATGTGAGTATCTTGATATTTGACATTCTTTGACGGTTCCTAGATCACCTCAGTAAAATGGAGTTGTGGAGCGTAAAAATAGAACTATTCTTGACATGACTCGTAGTATTCTGAAGAGTAAGAGGATGCCAAAGGAGTTTAAGGCTGAAGCAGTAGCATATGCGGTGTTTTTGAATAATCATAGTCCCATAAAGAGTCTAATGTAAATGACTCCACAAGAAGCATGGAATGGAAGGAGGGTAAGTATTTCGCACTTAAGAGTATTTGGAAGTATTGGTTATGTGCATCTTCCTAATGAAACAAAAAGCAAGTTGGATGATAAGAGTCAAAAGTTCAAATTTTTTGGCTATGCTGAAAATTCAAAAGGGTATAAATTTTATGATCTTCAGAATGGAAAAACAATCATTAGTAGAGATGTTGAGTTTGATGAAGAAGGCTTATAGGAATGGAATGTATCACAAGATGAAAATTATGAATTTCTTCCTTTGTTTGATAAATTTTTTTTTATGAAAATAAGTCCCATAATCAAATTGTTACTGATGTGACACCGCAAACTCCTCCACGTGAAGTTCAAACAACTCAAACGATTATGTCTCCATAAGGCTCCTCCAAGAGGCCATATCGTATGTGAAATTTAGAAGAAATATATGAAGTAACAAAAGAAATCAATGATTCTACTCCATTTTGTTTGTTAGCAGATACGGAACCAATGTCGTTTAAAGAAGCTATTAAAGAAGAAAGATGGAGATTTGCTATGGATGAAGAGATGAAAGAAATTAAAAAGAATGATACTTGGCAATTGATAGATCTCCAAAAGGGAAGCAACCTATAGCAGTAAAGTGGATTTATAAAGTGAAGAAAAATTCAAAAGGAGAAGTAGAGAAGTACAAAGCTCAACTTGTTGCAAAAGGATTCACTTAAAAAGCTGGAATTGATTATGATGAAGCCTTTGCAACAGTAGCTCGCTTTGAGACTGTTCGATTAATTATTTCATTGTCAGCTCAACAGAGATGGAAGATTTATTACATAGATGTAAAATCAGCCTTCTTGAATGGAAGTTTAGAGGAAAAGGATTATGTGGAACAACTATTGGATTACATCGTTGAAGGACAAGAAGACAAGGTGATGAAGTTGAATAAAGCCTTATTGGTCTTAAACAAGCTCCAAAGGCTTGGTATACATGTATTGATGATTATTTTTAGAAAGATGGTTTCTCAAAATGTCCGTATGAGCATGCCTTATATGTCAAAGGGAACAAGAATGGAGAAATTATGTATGTTTGTTTATATGTTGATGATTGATGATTTGATCTTTACAAGTAGTAATCCTACGATATTTGAAGAATTTAAGAAGAAAATGACTGAAGAATTTACAATGATTGATTTGGGGCTTATTACTTATTATCTTGGAATTGAAGTGAAGCAAAGTGAAGATGGGATTTTTCTCTCACAGAAAACTTATGCTGAAGCAATTTTAAAGGAGTTCAAAATGGATAGAATGTGGGATCAATTTTTCTAAGTTCGATAATGTAGAAAAGGTAAACCCAACTTTATTCAGAAGACTGGTTGGAAGATTGCAATTTTTAACTTGTACAAGACCAAATATCTTGTATAGAGTTGGTGTCATTATTAGTCATTACATGGAAGCTCCAACTTTGATGCACATGAAAGTAGCAAAGAGAATTCTTCGATATGTTAAAGGAACACTAAAGTATGGCTTATTTTATACTGCTATAAATAATTTCAGATTATCTACATTTAGTGACAATGATTGAGGAGGAGACATCAACGATCAAAAAAGTACAAGTGGTTTTATTTTCTTTACGAGAGGTACCACGTTTGCTTGGAGTTCAAAGAAATAACCGATTGCTACTCTTTTAAAATGTGAAGCTGAGTATGTTGCAGCTACTTCCTGTATTTGCCATACTATTTGGTTGAAGAAGTTATTGAAAAAGCTTAAATTTGAACAAGATGGAGCTACGAATATTTTTGTTGATAATAAGTATGCTATTGTTTTGGGAAAGAATCCAGTTTTTCACAATAGAAGTAAACATATAGACACTAAGTACCATTTTATAAAAGAATGCATTGGGAACAAAGAGATTCAATTGAAGCATATGATATCTAAAGATCAAGTTGCCCATATGTTTACCAAAGCTTTAAAATGTGAAGATTTCTGCAAATTGATAGTTATTCTTGCAGTTATTAAAAGTTGAATTACAAGTTTAAGAAAGGGTGTTAGATAATAAACTTGAATTATGATTTTTAGAGTCCTAGTTAGAGTTATTAGTTAGAGTCATTGTTTAAGTTAAATAGTAGTACTTTAGTTTATCAAGAATTGGTTTGGTAAGCCTATATTTATATGGGTATATTTCATGTTTTATTTGAGAGCAATTTATATCATAATACAGAAAATTATTTAAGTTCTACTCCTCTGTTTCTTTTGCCTCTTCCGTATTTTTTGTTGTCTAACACTAGGGAACAAAATTAGATATATGGTTTCATCATAAAGACCTCGTGGTTTTTAATCTCTCAGGCTCAGGCCATTAGTCGAACTAGATTCCCTGAGAAGCTTACATTGGACCAAGAAATGTAGCAGTTGCAGTTGCAGTTGCATTTGAAGGTGGCCTACTGTTAATAGAGGAACCGACTTGGATAATAAATTACGTGAAAAAATTCGGTCAAGTTATCCTAAATCAAGGCAGTTAAAATTTTATGCATCATTCAAAACTAAGGTTGACAATGAATTTGTAGGCATGACAGCCACATGCACCTATTCCAAGTATAGTTGGTAATAATTATAAAATATTCTTATTAAATTATTGTAACAATATATCATTATCAACAATAGATACAGCTCTGACTATTCTTCCAGCTTGTATATAGACCTAGTTCCTCCTTTTATTTATTCTTTTCTGTGCGTTGGACTTGGTTGAAGCTTCATTTACTTGATTTCTAGAAGCAAGAGATGCTCGCAGACATCTTCCAATTTACTGTCCAGGAGAGTGGTTAAGCAAGGTAGGGCACGTTGAGGATTAAGACTCGTTTAAGCATCTTCCAATTTACTTTCCAGGAGAGTGGTTAAGCAAGGTAGGGACGTTGAGCATTAAGACTCGTTTAAATACGATTGCATCAATTGACTGCTTCCCATAATCCATTGACATAAACTTCCATGGAAAATAGAAAAGAAGACAAGAAATGATATCAGAGAATGTGGAGACGGAAACAGAAAAAAGGATGACGATGCCTTTCCTTCTTGTCGGGCGTTACATTTGTTGCAATGAATGATTGTATTGTTATCTTAGCATCCAAACTTAGAATTACAAACCTCTGTGAAATAATCCATGCCAAACGTATGGGTCAGCTTTTAGAGAAATGGATAACTTTCATTAAAAATTCCAAGGGCTGCATGATAGCGATCAAGACATTGCTGACCAAATCATCCACAGCTTCCCAAATCCTGACGCGGATATTCTTAAACACGTTAAAATATTTGTGTCCCAATTCGTAGCTATTGCCATGTGTGTGCAATTGTTTATGAACAGTTGAAACGACATAACCAATGTTATCTTATACAAGACGACAAAGCTGCAACAGATAATATAAACACAAACTTCTTATGTAAAACAATGGGTAATCAGATCACCAAAGGTGGTATATAATCATACCAAGCCATAAGCGATGTAATTAATGATTTTTAAAGGACCCTAAGCATATATTAGACTTATTACAATTAACAGAATAAATATTTAATTACGGCTTGTTATTTCTTTTTATAAAAAGGAAAATGAGATCATTAAATCTTTTAATTGCTATTATTAATATTCTTATTAATTTATTACCAGTAACTCTTTTTCACTTTCTTTTTATTAGTACAATTCTCTTTTCTCTGAAATGGACTGTGATAACAGGGTTTGACATTGAACATAAGACTGAATGGCATCTCGATCCCAGTTTATTTCTCTTTTATTTTAATAAATTGAAAGTTTTCCAATTAAAGAAAGAAAAAAGAACTTGTTTTTCAATTTATTAATTGTCTGTTTTAGTGTTTACCCGTGTCACTTTTTCCTTCCTCTCTTTTCATACCTAAAACATCACTTTTACTCATTAAATATAATTTTCCCAACTTAAAATGTACCATTTATGAAAATAAGCTTGATATTTGTTATAAATCAACGGATATTTAAAACCGTCAAAAGAAATCGCATCGAATGGCGATAAGATCGTCAACGGCTACAGCCTAATGTATGCGATTGATAAAAGAAATAAGGGGGAGAGAGAGCGAGCGAGCGAGAGAGAGAGAGAGAGGGACGGGATGCTTCGTACTGCGGTCAAAGCAAAAGCTGCGTTGAAAAGTCTTCAGCTAAGCTTCTATATAAATACAACACTTTCCACTCTGACCTTATACTATCAAATCCTCTCCTTTTTAACAAGTTTCCAACAAAACCACCTCCCTATCTTATTCTTAGCTCTTAGTTCTCGATTAAGCCTTACAAATGGCGGTCTCTCAGACTCGAGTGTCTTCGGCGCTGGAGCTCATCAAACAACACTTGTTTGGCGACGCCGATTACTTCGAATTCGAAGCCAAACCGCAAGTTATCCAGACCAAGCCTCCAGTCGTTCCTCAGTTTGATCTCAAACAGCCTCAAACCGAAATTACTAAGCCTCAAAGACCGTCTTTAAAAGTCTCGCTACCGTACAAAGCCCAGTGGATCCATTTCAATGACCCGATCCAGTGTCCCCAGCGTGCCGTTGCTGGGAATGAAGAGGGGAGGCGTTACAGGGGAGTTCGCCAGCGGCCGTGGGGTAAATACGCGGCGGAGATCCGAGACCCAAACCGCAAAGGCTCGCGAATGTGGCTCGGGACCTTCGACACCGCAGTCGAAGCAGCCAAAGCCTACGACCGAGCGGCGTTTCAGCTGCGCGGCTCCAAAGCTATACTCAACTTCCCGTTGGAAGCTGGGAGGTACAGTGCACGGGCCAAGGAGGGAAGTGATCGGAAACGGAGACTAGAGGGTAGTGGGCTGGAGGTGAGAGCATTGAAGAAGGTGGTGAAAGAGGAAGAATGTACTTGTACCACGATCTGGGACGGTGGTGATGTAAAAGGCATTTTTAACGTGCCGCCGTTGGAATCCCGACATACGTCGTTAGGATTCCCTCGGCTTATGGTTACATAAACAAATTAGCTATTTACTGCAGCGTTGTTTCTGTATACTTGTTTAGTGTGTATAGAGTTACTAGGAGGAGAAACTATTTTTAACGACAATAAAGGGAAGAACTTTTTCCTTTAAAATTGATAAAAGCCATTAAGATATGAAGAAAGAAGCCCTCTTTATATGTACATATGATATAATACTAACCAAAATCGACTTTTGGCCCAGTTTGATCATACCATAACACCAGGGTTTCAATGGTGCAAGAGTTGAATGTTTAGAGGAAACGGGGAAAGTACAATTAATATCTGCCATTCAATGTCTTGGCCAAGCAACCAAATGTTGTGCGAAAATGAGGAACTTAATTCAAGCACAGTCAAAATATTGAGATATCTACTCAGGTCATGTTTCTTATTGGATAACTTCTTGACACTAGAATTACTGAAAATATAGCCATCTCTAAGTACCTGCAATGCAATACCGGGTCTTCAAGAGAAATGATTTCGTCATCCAAACCTTAGCTACGATGTGAATACGGTTAGTCAATCTGCAGGCATATTAAGAAGAAAAATGAAAGTTGAGATAGATTGGCGTTGACCCAATTTTAGGTATATGCTTATGTCACGTAAATGCAAGGTTAGCTGCTGATAATTTCACGTGTGTACCTATACCTAGTCTTCGCAGTATATATATTACATTGTTTTACATCATAGGAGTATATATAACCTGACTGTCAAGTTAGTTTGAGTTTAATTAAAAGAGTTACAAATCAATTTAAATGTTACGTGGCGCGAGAGTGTGCACCAAATGCATGGATGAAGTATTTGTCTTGGGCAATATCTGACTGAAAGTCGTAGAAAGTTTAAAAAAAAAAAAAAAAAACTAGCGGTTTTTCCATTTTCACGGATCAGCAATCTTTGAATAGGGGGTAGCATTTTCTTTTTAGTCCTTTTGATCGACGATCTACGTAAATTATTAGTCAACCAAGTCCTGCAACCACAATTGTCTCTATTTCTATTGACTCACTCAAGTGTAGACTAGTACTAACTTTTAATGATCAATTTTGATTTTCTTGTCAGGGATCTTCTATAGTTGATGATATATATATAAATATAGTGAAAGCTTTTGCACATAATTCACTGGAGTTATTTTATACCGTGAACTTAAAACCATCCAAGTATCTAGATTAGCAGGCACATCAATGAATATCCATTTTTGTGGTTTAAAAATCAGTTAAATTGCAGCAACATACACTTGTTTTGAGAATGATTACCTTCGGGTCAGTAACTATAATAATAGTCCTTTGATTTGGTTCTGATGATTTAAATTATAAAAAAAAAGTCTCATTGTTAGTTAAGTCAAGTATTTCCTACGTACATTAGTAGACAGGTAAGGTTGAAGACCGCTTCAAATCTGCACCACTTGCTCGCTGTCACAGTTCTGTTTCTTCGTACTGTGCCAATAGATGGGGTCAGCGCCCCTGCACCACTAATTTTTTCGTTCCTTCTATCTCTTCCTCTTTTGCTCAAAGTAGGATAGGAGAATAAGGTGCACCGCTTATTTTTCTTAAAATAACCCAATCTTCCCTAATCATTAAAAGTTCTGATCGCCTAACAATAAGCATTATTTTCTTAATTTATGAGGGCCTACAAAAAGTTCTGATCGCCTAACAATAAACATTATTTTCTTAATTTATCAGGACCTACAACTACAATACAATAGGGCAGGTGTAAATTCATAATATATATAATCTCCCAGGACAAGTGTCAGAAACTGTGAGAGGTACAGCTAATAAATAATTCAGATCAAGACGTGGCCAAAGTCCTTCACTGAGATATCCAGCTGATTTTTTCAAAGTAAACAGAATAAGTCATAACAAAGCCTTAATCAAAGAGGGTTAAAAGAAGCCAACCACTTCTTACCTGTCTACTAATGTACATAGGAAATACTTGACTTACTATGTGGTTTAAACGTTTCCTTAAGATCGTTATTTGATTGATTTGATAATTGATAAAACGGTTCATTTTCTTTATATATATAATATTATAAATTTAAGTTGCATTTGTTATATTCAACACGAATAGTAAGAAATTACTCTCCATTATAATGTTATATTTCAAATATTATAAAATAATACAATAATATACGTCTCTTTATTAATTATCATATATCATAGACTGGAGAGCACTAAATTAAATTAAAATATACGAAGTATTTCACAAAAATAAATCACTTCAATTCTTACATTTATAGGGAATTTTATTATTGTCAGAAAAGATTTAATTTTTTGACTCTTTCGTTTCAATTTTATTTTTTGTTGATATTTTTAATTTTTATTTCCTAATTTTAATTCATGTTTTAAAATAAAAATAAAAATATGTTTGGCTCTTAATGTTTAATAATTATATATTATATAAAATTTAAATATAAATTATTTTTATACATAAACTTTATTTTAATATCTTGTATAATGTTTATTAATAAATCATA
>JAOQMP010000005.1:15640860-15656312 GCA_027563575.1 Erythroxylum pedicellare
TCTTAACCAATTCTATATATTTTATAATTATCAAAACATAAAGGGATTTTTATTTGTCAACCACCATTGGTCCAACAGTAATGGTAAGTAAAATGCCAATGGTGGTGGGTTTAACAATATGGCTAAAAGGTGTCAGTATAATCAATACTTAGAGCCTAATAATATCTTTTGGATAAGCGAGATTTACAAATATTAAGGATATCATCAGAGTTTTTTAGTGCAAAAAAATACATTTAAAATCAATAACTTTAGCATTTAATGATGGGTGAACAAGAGTTTTGGTTTGATTATAATTTAAAGCATTAACTCATCAAGCATGGCTTGCCAATAATAAAGAAATTTGTTGGCTAGAGTGAAAGAAGTGACATTAAGTACATGAAGATTATGAGTGAAAGTAGAATAAGTGAAAAAGATGGAGAAAGTCTAAGGCATGTGGGTGTGATCACATGTACAAGTGATCATAAGATATAGATGTGAGGATGCTAATGAAAATGTATGATGTGTCAAAGGGAGTTAAGACGGAGCTGGAGAGGTAGGGAAAACAATGGACTAACTAGTGAAGTTAATATGATGGTAGAAAAACAAGGTGTTTAGGGAGGAATAAAGGATCAATTAGCATATGAAAATTCATTCAAGAAAACAAACATAGTGATAAAGTTTAAGGACCAAAGCATCGATAGTATTTGTATTAAGCAGAATAACCAAAAAGACATACGATGTAGATTTTGGTGTAAGTTTGTCAGTGTGAGTAAAACATAAAAAGGATAAACATGTACATCTAAAAGCACAAAAATGATAAATTTTATTTTGGAGTAGCTCATAAGGGACTTATGGTAAATAATAGGAGGATGTAACAAATTAATAAGATACGTAATAATAGAAAATGGTTTCTACCAAAAGGACTTAGGAAAAGAGGCATTAATAAGAGAAGCAAGACTAGTTTTAGTTATATGACGAAGTGTTCATTCAACAAGGTCATTTTGTTAAGTAGCATGATAGTGGGACATATGATAGGTAATTCCATAAGTAGCAAGATTAAGCAAAAGCGCATTTGATGAATTGAGAAGTTTCATTGAATTGAAAATTTTAACAGTGGTATAAAAGTTTTATTTGATATTTTGAAATTTCAAAAAAAAAGAAAAAAGATAGAGATTTTTAAGCTAAAGGACTATTTACATATAACGATTGAAATCATCAACAAAAATATTAAAATGATGATAACCAAAAGGGAAAAAAATGATAAGAGTTCCCAAATATCATAATGAATAAGTTGTAAAGACTTAATAAATATATAAGAAGATAATGAAAACAAAATTTAAGAAATTTTTCATTAAAGATAAGAGGTATAATGATGTATGCCATGATTTTAAATAAAAAAAGGGATAATCTATAAAATGTACTCAAACAAAGATGACCAAGATGTTGATTCCATAAATAGAGTGGAGTAGGAGTGACTATAAGAATAATAAATTTTTTAAAGTTTATAGTAATCTTCAAGTGATAGAGATTATTGTAGATAAAATCTAAAATGGTTAAATTCAATAATATAATAATTATCTTTCATAAATTAACTACTAATAATAAGTTAGTAGTAAGTAGAACATTAATAAGATGAAGTAGAGGAATGTGAGTATAAAGGGTTAAATTACTAGTAGAGGAAATAGGAAGAGTATGACTAATAACACTTAGTTTAAACATGATACAGAGTTCCCAATTCCATAAATTAAGATTCAAGTGTCATGTAAGTAGTCACTTATTAATATTGCTAGAGTAAATTGTAAATCATCAAGAGAGAACTAGATATTCATAAAATTGAAAGTTATAGTCAGAGTCGTGGGATCATTTGGAAGTGTAAGTGGATGATTTTGAGATTTAAAACAATTAAATCGATACTGTGCAATAATATATCCCTATTTCTAATAAATTTTACATCGTGAAAAGGTTTATTTGGTAATTATTTGCTTAAATTGATAATTAATTTGGGTTTGACTTAGGTTATAATCTGGGACTTGATGGTTGCTTCAATAAAACTGGTAGATAAAATGGCCAAAGGAATGACTGAGTGACTTATTTGGAAGCATGTTTAATGGCACAGACTTATTTAAGGGGACTAGCCCATTTGTAACACGTGATTAATTTATCTATTTTCAATTTGTTTCACGTGCACCATTTTGTATATGCATAAGCGTTCTCTTTTCATAATTTGTTAATTTGTTATGAGTTAGTTTTACCAATTGTACAGTAGCTATATTGTATAAATATATGTAAACATGTTTCAAAAGTAAGATGAACAAATTCTAGAATCATCTTTTGTCATGCTATCAAAACATTATTTCTTCTTTTTGTTTTCTCAGTAAAACAAACACAGAATTTTCTTTTAGTTTGTTTTGTTATGCGATGGGAAATCACATTCCTAAACCAGAAGAGTTACCATTGAGTCCTTATTACCTTCATCCTAAAGAGAATCCATCGTTTGTACTGGTGTCGCTAATACTGATGAGATCTAACTATCATTCTTGGTCGAGAGCCATGAAAATGGCACTCTTGTTTAAAAATAAACTAAAGTTTATAGATGGAAGATTGGAGATGCCAAGTAAGGAAGAGGATCTGTATCCAGCTTAGGAGCATTACAATACTATGGTCCTTTCTTAGATCTTATAGGCTTTATCGCCTTCGATCAAAAGTAGTGTGATTTAGCTAGATTTGACAGTTGATGTGTGGAATGATTTAAAGATTGATTCTCACAAGGAGATTCATTCAAAATTGTCCAACTACAAAAAGAGATCTATTCATTAAAGCAAAGAGGATTGTTAGTGACTAATGTTAGACTCGACTGAAGATATTAGGGGATGAGCTAACCAATTTGAGGACAATTCCTTCATATGCCTGTGATCTAAGTTGTAGCTATGAAACTTTATCGACTGTGAGGAATTTTCAACAAAATGATAATGTGATACGTTTTCATAGAAGCTTAATTGAAAGTTTTTCAAACATTAAATCTCATATTATGCTTTTAGACCTGCTTCTAAACATCAACAAAGTATTTGCTATGGCTACGCAAAATGAAAGGTAGAATGCAACCACAAATTCACCAAATGTTATGAAACCGTTAACATTTTACAATAGAGTTAATGCTGGAGATGCGACGAAGAATATTACTGCTGGTGAAAATAGAGTCACTTTTAAGTGTTCGTATTGTGGTCTTCTTGGCCATACTGTTGAGAATTGCTACAAGAAACATGGCTATCGACTAGGATTCAAGCCAAAATCCAAGTATAATGCAAGGTTTCTGAACTGCATAAGTGCCAATGTTGAAAAGGGAGTGTAATATGAGAATCATATACAACCTAATCCAAGTCATGTTAACACCATCAACTAAAATGTGCCACCTCAATTCACACGTAAACAGTATACAAAGATAATCCAACTGATTCAAGAATCATCTATCAGTACAAACCAAGCAAATCCACCTGTCCTCTCACCTGTCCAACCAAAGATTAATGCAATTCAACTTTGCTTGGTACCTTATTTTGACACTACCAACAATGTAGCAGCTGGCGATGGAGGTATATCCTTTTCATTCAACATGTGTGTGACCTTTTTATATACACAGGCTTGGATATTAGACACGAGGGCCACATACCACACAATATGCTCATTGGAATTATTTACAAATTACAATGCAATTCACAATGTAAATGTGAATTTATTAAATGGAAGTAAGGTGAAAGTGACATATATGGGAGTTGTAGAATTAGCAGCATGCATAATGTATTTTTGGCACCCACATTCACATCTAACCTCATCTCTATTCATAAGATGGCTTTTGAAGACAACCTTAGCTTTACCTTTTTTCATGATATATGTATGATATAGGATTTTCAGAAACCGAAGACAATTAGATCAACTAAATTGCTTAATGGCCTAAACCTACTGTTCTCTTTTGATCGTAAACCTTCATTGTCTTCTCATTTGAATTCGCATTGTAGTTTAGTTACTGTTTATGAAACCTCACAAGCCAATGTATGGCATTATAAACTAGGTCTCTTTTTAAACTCAATATTGAAGCTATTACAGCCTCTTGATGCTAGTGTTGTATCGCCTACCATCATAAACTGTAATATTTGTCACCATGTAAAGAAGAAAAGGTTACCATTCTTTGTAAGTCACTATAAGGTAAATAAAGTCTTTGATTTGTTACATATTGATATATAGGGTCTAACTAAGACATATTCCATGTATGGGCATCAATTCTTTTTAACAATTGTTGATGCTCATAATAGTTATACCTAGGTTTTCTTGTTGAAAGCCAAATCTAAAGCCAGATCTTTGATTCAACATTTTTGTTCATTTGTCAAGACCCAATTCGATACCAAAGTCAAGTGCATTAGATCAGATAATGCATTAGAATTCATAATGCCTGAATTTTAAGCTTTTGAAGGTATCATACACCAAACTTCATGCATCTATACTCCATAACAAAATAGTATAGTAGAATGCAAATGAAAACACCAACATATTCATAATATGGCAAGCGCACTCAAATTCCAAGCTCACTTACCTCTTTCTTTTTAGGTTGATTGCATTGCTCATGTTGTGTATCTTATCAATCGCATATCATCTTCCATCCTACATAACAAAACACCTTTTGAGATGCTATACAAAGTAGCACCATCTTTTTCTTCATTAAAGGTATTTTGTGCTATGTAAGTACAATAGCTGAAGCTAGATCAAAATTTGATCCAAGAGCATAAAAATGCATATTCATTGTCTACCCCACTTCTACCAAAGAGTATAGGATCTTTGATCTTGCTACCAAAAGGATACATGTGTCTAGGGACGTTATCTTTTATGAAATGATATTTCCTTATAATGATATTGTAGGTTTTACAAATAATTTCGTCTTTCCTACTGCTTTAAAGTCTATCCCAACTGATTGAATCATCGATGGTTTTACATATCCTTGGTCTACGTATACATCACCACCACCTCAACCTACTCATACAATAAGTTCTGATCAAACATTTGTTTTGGTATCACCTTTAGCCACAAGACCCCACTCGCAAATCCATCAGAAACATCAAACTGCTTTCCCATTTACGTGATTTTTACTGTCCATATCTACCTCTTCAAAGTAATACAACTTCTTCATCTCCTCACACCCTAGACAAAGTCTACACCTTTGATAGATTAACCACCAAACACAAAGCCTTCACCACTTAAATACAACACATTGTTGAGCCCAAAACCTATATTGAAGGTGTTAAACATGCTTGCTGGAGGGAGGCAATGCAAAAGGAGATTAAGGTCCTAGAAGATAATCACATTTAGGAGCTAGTTGACCTTCCACCACATAAACATCCAATAGGATGTAAGTGGGTTTATAAGGTGAAGTACCATGCTGATGGATCAGTCGAGCATTGTAAGGCTCGTTTAGTAGCCAATGGATTCATGTAAAAACATGGACTCGACTATTTGGAGACATTTTCTTCAGTAGCAAAGATGGCAAATATTCGAACAACGTTGGCCATTTCTTCAGCCAAATCTTGGTATACCCACCAAGTTGAAATTAACAATGCTTATCTACATGGTGATATCAACGCTAAAGTCTATATGAAAGTACCCCTGGTTTTATCCCTCAACATGAAGGTCAAGATTGCAAGCTCATTAAATCTCTATATGGACTTAAACAGGTAGGCAGACAATGGAACACCAAATTCACATCGACATTACTGTCCTATAGATTCAAACGAGCAGCGGCTGATCCTTTTTTATTCATAATGCAGTAAGGCAATTCTTTTCTAGCATAGTTGGTCTATGTCAATGATGTTATATTGGTCGACATGAATCTTATTAAGCAAATTAGGACATATTTGGATGCTCAATTTACAATAAAAGACCTTGGTGAGCTGAAACTTTTCCTTAAGATGGAGATTAGATGTTCCAGTAGAGGCCTTAATCTCTCTTAACGAAAGTTTACTCTTGACCTTCCAGTTGAAATAGGTTTCCTCACTTCAAAACTAGTAGCCACACCACTTGCTACCCTAACTCGGTTGTCTAAACATGATGGCCAACCTCCTACTGACAATAAGACGTATCGAGCATTGGTGGGGAAACTAATTTATCTTTTCCTCACATGTCCATATATTTCTTTCGTTATACAACATTTATCTTAATTTCTTGATTGCCTAACTACTATTCATATGCAAGCAGCTTATTAGATCTTGAGATATCTCAAAAAATCTCCTGGCCAGGGCCTCTTTTATCCCTGCTCTGCCACTTTGGAAGTGTCGGTTTTTACAGATTTTGGTTACTGCATTTTCTTAGGTGATGCACTCATATCCTAGCGGACTAAGAAGCAAACAACAGTCTCTCGTTTGTCAATTGAGGTAAAATATCGAGTATTGGCTGCTGCTTATTGTGAGCTTTAATGGGCTATATATTTGTTACAACATCTTCACATACCACATCCTTTCCCTACCTTGCTTTTTTTTTATGATAACCAATTTGCTATGCATATTGCTCATAACTTAGTTTTTCACGAACAAACAAAGCATATCAAACTTGATTGCCATGTTTTCCGTGAAAAACTTCAAGCTGGAGTTGTCCACTTACTTCCTGTCTCTTATACTTATCAACTCACAGATTGCTTCACCAAATCTTTGTCTACAATTGTCTTTTCTTCTACTCTTCCCAAGCTGGGCATATAAGATTTGTATGTTCCATCTTGAGGGGGCATAACATGTGATTAATTTATCTATTTTGAATTTGCTTCATGCGCAACAGTTTGTACATGCATAAGCACTCTCTTTTCATAGTTTGTTAGTTTATTATGAGTCAATTTTACCAACTATATAGTAGCTATATTGTATAAATATCTGCAAACACGCTTCAAAAATAAGACGAAAAGTTCATTATCCATAATCATCTTTTGTCAATTTAGGCCACTGAGAGTCATCTCTTACTCAAGGAATTAGAGATTTGGATATATTAAGAGTGCCATATGAATTTTAGTATTGTGTCCATTATTAGCATATGAGGAGCAACCACTAGTTTAGGAGGTAGTGAAAACGATGTTAGATAGAGCTGGAGAGTGATATAAGAGGGGGCATTACTCGCGGCTAAGGAATTTTACTTAAATCTTAACAAAAGAGATGACAGATTCTTGGTGTTCAACAACAATAATAAAGAACTTATAATCTATAGATAACTTATTTACTATGAAAAGGATGAGACCTTCTTCTGAAATTTTGTTTCTGGTGGCAATAAGCTCATTAGTAGTGTTGGATATGTTGGAGGTAATCAGTGACTAAGGTGGAACATTTCTTCAATGTGTGAAACTTTTGTGAAAGGAGAGGACGTTGGAAACTTGATTGTTGCATAAAGTGCCTCTCAAGACCAATTTAGAGGTTATGAGCAATGTGATATCCAAGAGCAATTTGGGTAGTGGAGCTTGCAATGAGACGATGAGGAAATAATAAACGAATTGATCGAGTTTTTACCATTTGACATATTTTAGAGAAGGAGAATCAATGTTTGAGGTACCAATTGGTGATGAAACATTAATATTAACATATAGCTATTCAAGTTTGAAATAATTAAAATAATTTGAATATGATTTCTCCGTATTAAATAATTTGTTGAATCAAATTATGTAGTTACGAAATTGGCAATTTAATTGAATTATATAGTAGGTGAATTCTAGTCTGCCATTGGGCCTATTGATTTTTTTTGGGTGCTTTGTTGCTACTACAATAACTAGATTGTTGTAGATGTTTTCGGTATGTAATTGGAGTCTGTAATGAATAATAGTGGTGTAGGTTGGAAAAAAAGAAAAGAAAACTAGCTTCGTAGCTCAGTCGTGAACTCTCTTTTATGATATCATGATAAGATATATGTATGTAAAGATAAAATATACATCTTTTTCCCAATCGAACTATGACAAATTTAACATTTTTACGTAAATATAAATAGACATAAGGTAAAAATTATTTGGACAACATAAAAAAAACAGTTGGGTATAAACTTTAAGAAGACAGTCGTAATAAAATACAAATATGAATATACCCTGCACCAAAAATTTAATAGCAAGCCGAAAAATGAGAGAAAAGAATCTGCAAAGCAGTTGAGTATTCTTATCACCGCTGGTACCCGTATTCTTCTAATACCGAAGACAGGTTGGTTAACTGAGAAAACGACAATTAGTCAAATGTACGATCCAAAGGATTGTAATTGGAACAAGTTTTGTCAAAGTCTTTGCTTGTATAAAAAGATGCTCTTCCAATACAGTGTCTTGTTCTTCTAGCAAACTTGTGTCTACATCACAAATTAATTTTGTTTGTCCCGATTTGGTACTCCTGTTCTGAATTTACAATGACACCTGGAGAAGAAGACAAGCATGCTTAATATTCGTCGGCATGACGCAACCATCTCCGCAGTATGTTTTCTAAACTTGCGTTTTGCAGCTCTGACTTTCCCAATGTCGAACTTTGAATCTGGACAACTTCGACTGCTAAGACAACTCTTGGTTAAATCGCGACATACCATATGCCAACTTGGAAAGTGATTGGAGAGAGAATATTTTTGAGTGTGCAGCAAACTTGTATTTAAGATGGTGAAAAAATTTAATTTAGTTAAAAGGTGGGTGAGGAAGTTAATATTGAAGTTCTTTTTAGATATTTGGTGCATTAATTAATAGATCTTTAAAACTACACGAGTCATAAAGTTGATTTAAAATAGCATTATTATTAGAATGAGATGTCAGAACTACACCTCTTTAATATGGGGAGTAGTTTTTAGTAACTTCTTATCTAGTGATAGTGTTCCAAATCGTAGCAGTATGCCTTCAAATGGTCAAAGTTCATGTGCACATAATCAAATGTTAACATGTCCTCCACCCATATTAGGGCCGTAAGAAACTTTTCATGTATGACCCAAGAAACATTAATCAACTATTTTCTTTTGAAGATAGTATAAAATTTGTCCATTGGTGGTACATGAATCACTTTAGTCATAATGCAATGAACTTGATGTTCAAGATAATGTATTAGTTAGTTAATTCTCAATTGGGTCTAGAGATTGGTAGTTCGCTTCCCAATGATTAGGATGATCATTTATGTGCATGAATCAAAATAATTATAAATTGAAGTTTATTATCCTGCCATACGTATATCACATTATTTATAGGACAATAGTACTTAAAGAATATTATCATAAGGTGGGTATTCTCGTCATTCAAAGAGAGACATTTTCAACTTTCATTCGTTTCATTGTGAATAGGTCACTCTTAACACTGAACAAATATCCTAAGGAAAGAAGCAAACAATAATACTTCTAACCTCTTTAAAAACAGGAATTCGAGGTATGCTGTGTATATACTTGACTTGAAACGTACTTGACTTTCATAACAAATGTAGATAAAATTTTTCTATTAAATAAGAGTAAAATTAAGTATTATTAAACTTTTTCAAATTCATTGCATTGTTACCGGAAAAAAATGGATAAGTGCTTGAATAAGAGAGGGTGCAGAATACTCCATATACGTGACAGGAATAATAAGAGTTTAAATGAAATTAAATGAGGTCTTTTTTTTCTTCAAATTATGACTCTTTTGTCGTTAAGATAAAAGATTTATTAAATAAATAGATAAATACAAAATGACTAACTTATTCAAGATAAAGTAATTGACTCTTTTTTTTGTTATCTTTAATTTGATAAAAAAACATACGGTTAGGAAAGCTAGAATGAGTATTTTTCATATTTCTCTCGTAAACAAATTGTATAATCATCTGAAATTCAGTGATGGTATACAATGGATTACCTAACCATGAGAAAGCTTGAGTTGACGTATTCCTATAGAAAAGGGGTTCTGATGGACAGGGTAATCTGAGGGATGCATTTGGAATCCTCTAAAAGTAATGTGAATCCCTTTTTAAATTTTCCTGCCGCTAGCTCAAGTAGTTTGCCAGAGGAAGTGGTAAATAACCACTGAATTAACTTCATTTGTAACCTAAATTTTACTTAGATAAGGCTAAAATGGTTAAATTATATCGGAGCTAGAGTCAACAATAGCTATGATTTCTTAAGATTATTAAATAAATTACAAGTTATCGATTGCTAATGATATGGAATTTAAAAATAATGATTAGAAAACTCAAAAAGGCCATAAAGAAAAGATATATGCTGAGTTCCTTTAATGCGAACAAATTGGTTTATTTGTAAAATTTGGAAGAAAAAAATAATAATAAAGGAAACAATGGTATGATAGTATTGACAGTTTTTCTTCTTGATACCTGAGGGTTTTGCAAACATTTTGGAAACCTGGAGTGTAGTCAAGGTCATAGCAATACATCTCTCCGCATAAAAATGGGAAGACAGAAAGCTCCCTCGTAATGCTTGAATTGAATCCTCTTCCAGTGAATCAAGTTTTGCTCTTTCTAACTAGACATTAAAATCTTTATCTGAGACTTCTTTTTGGAAAAATTTCCATTTGTTAAAAATTTATTTATTATCTTCTTTAATTTTTGAAAAACAACTTTTTTCATATAAATAATGTTTCGTTTGTCTTTGTCCATCTATTGCACGTCAAAAAGGTTTGTTGAAAAGTCACATGCGTCCAATCATATGTACGACCAAGTATAGTCCATCAAAGACTGTTGACTAAGTAGTGGTATAAGCGGAATGATTGTGGAAGAAGTCCATTTTGTTGGCTGTGATGGGGACCAGTCTACCTTCAGCGCCCGATTCACTCGACAGAGTTCTTAGTGTTCATTTTAGTCAGGGGCTTTAATTCGGGTTCTAATAGGCTTCAAGGGTAAAAGATTCTGAGTAACCATTTTGCAGTTTAGCAGCGGGAATCATTTAAAAAAAAAAAAAGAATTTCAACATTCAGTGTACTTTTTGGTTAAAAATTCAGGAAAAAGATAATTGTTGAATCAAATTAAATTCATATTATGAGAAGAGACACTGAATCCGTATTGAGAGTAAAGGTCTTACTGTCTTTTGTTTTCCAAAAAGTCTTATAAACTGTATCCATCCACAGGAATAAAATAATTCAAAGACACTTTCCCAAAAAAAAAAAAAAAAACAGAGACCAAGAAAGGCACAACTTTGATCCAGATCGTCATTTCCACCAAAATTTTTTGAGGCCTGGCTTGCTCAATATTTCGCTTTCAGATCCAAGGAGATTAGAACTTGCGTCCATCAGCCTTACGTTTAATAGTATTTTTTAAGATATACTATGCAAGACTACTGTCCAAAATGGTAGCTGAAACTAAAAAAGTAAAAAATAGTCGGCCAAATGGTCAGTTATCTCACACGTCTCCTGCTTATGAAGAAAGTAAATAATCCCATTAGCAAAGAAAAGAGACAATTGTGAGGGAGAAAAAAAGAGAGACAAAATGTGAGACAAAATATTTTGTATATTTTGTTAGTCTAGTTTGTAATTTTCTATTTTTTTCTATAGTAAAAATTTTCTATTCTTATCTATAATTTTTACCCTAATTTATAAAATTTTCATATGAAATCTGTATGTCTATTTTATCTTCAATATTTTCAATTTCATTTTAGCTGCGACTCAACTCTTTCCAAGTTCTAATTACTCCTAACAAGCAGTATTAGAGTCAGCCTTGGGTGTGTATATCTGCTTATTGTATGCTTTGTTAAGTGTAGATCCTCAACATCAAAAGATAAGTGAGAATATTATTTATCATGTCAAAGATACTATTCATAAAGCGGTTGTGATAAAAGTAATGGTAGCAAAGTACAACATTGAAAAATTCAACGGGTTCAATTTCTCATTATAAAAGTTGAAGATAAAGGCAATTTTGAAGAAAATAATTGTCTGGCGGCCATTAGTACAAGGCCAGTTAGAATCATAGATGAAAAGTGAAATGAGATGGACAAGAATGCTGTAGCTAATCTTTACCTAGCTTTAACTGATGGACTATTGTCTAGCATAGATGAAAAGAAGACTGTGAAGGAAATATGAGATCAGTTCACAAAATTATATGAGGCCAAATCACTTTACAACAAAACTTTTCTAAAAAAGAAACTATAAACTTTACACGTAGTGGAATCCACTTCGATGATGGAGTACTTAAATACTTTATTTTCCCAACTCACATAATTGGGGCATACAATGGAGATAAGTGAACGTGTGGAACTTCTACTCCAAAGTCTACTAGATTCGTATAATCAACTTGTCATCAATTTAACAAACAATACAGATACTCTAGTCTTCGACAATATTGCAGCTGCTATTATAGAATAACAGAGTCGACGCAAAAGTAAGGAAGATAGGCTGACAAATTCGCAAAAAGCGGAGGCCTTGGCAATGACAAGAGGAAGATCAATAGAACGTGGCCTAAATGGGAGTCATAGTCATGGTAGATCAAATCCACGAATAAGAAGAATTTCAAGTGCTATAATTGTAGCAAGAAAGGGCACTTGAAGAAAGATTGTTAGAATCTGAATAAGAAAGATTCTATTCCTCAAAGAAATGTGACAAATACTTCAGATGATGGAGGTGCAATGGTCTTTGAAGCGGCAATGACTATTGGAGGCAAGAAAAGATTTGTTGATGCATGACTTCTTGATTCATCAACTAATTTTCTTATGACCTCTCGAAGAGAATGGTTCCATCAGTATGAATCTATTTCTGGGGGATCTATCTACAGCTGTAATGATCAAGCTCTGAAGATCGTTGGTATCGGCACCATCAAGTTAAAGATGTATGATGGGGTAACTCAAACTATTGAAGAAGTGCAACATGTGGAGGGCCTAAAGAAAAATTTGTTGTCTATAGGGTAACTAGATGATCTTGGTTTCAGATTTGAGATTTAGAATAAGATCATGAAGGTGATTAAAGGAGCGTTTGTATTTGTGAAAGCAGAAAATATAGTTGCAAATTTATATGTGTTGAAGGGAGAAAGTTTGTAAAAAGGAGAAGCATCATTTGTTGTGACAAGTCCAGGTGAAAATTCTATAATGACATGGCATAAAAAGCTTGGAGATATGTCTTAATAAAGAATAAAGATACTTGCAGAGAAGAATCTACTTTTAGGTCTCACAAAGGTATCACTACCCTTCTGTTAGCATTGCATTGTGAGCAAGCAACGTTGATTGAAATTCAACAAATCAAACTTCAGAAGTAAGGAAATTTTAGAATTGATTCACTTTAATGTATGGCAAGCACAAGTGACATCCCTGGCAGGAGTAAATTTCTTTGTATCATTCATTGATAATTATTCAAGGAGATGTTAGGTGTTTCCTATCAAGAGGAAGGCAAATGTATTTCTAATTTTCAAATTTTACAAAGCACAGGTGGAACTCAAATTTGGTAAGAAGATCAAGTGTTTGCACTCGGAAAATATAGACGAATATGCTGGTAAAATTTTTGATGAATTCTGTAAGTAAAAAGGCAGTTCACAATGGCATATACTCCTCAACAAAATGAAGTGACGGAGTGAATGAACATAACTCTGTTGGAAAGAACAAGAGTGATGATGAGAATTGCGAGCTTAGACAAGAAATTCTTGACAAAAGCAGTCAATACTACTTGTTATATGGTGAATTGGGAGGAGATATGGACTGGTAGACTGATGGATTATTCAAACCTCCAAATATTTGGAAGTCCTGCCTAGGTGATGTTCAATGCCTAAGAAACTACAAAGTTGGATCCAAAATTCAGAAGATATAATTTCTTGGGATATGTTGAAGGAGTAAAAGGGTATTGTCTGTAGGATCCTATTGCCTACAAGATTGTTATCGACAGAGACGTTATTTTCTTAGAAGATAATGATTAAGAGAAAACAGAAGATGTTAGCACTTTAAAAGAGAATTCAAAGATAACAATAATACAGGTGGAAAGGGAATTTGATCAAAATGATTCTTCTGAAGCTGCACCAGAGCATGAAGAGAAAAAGCCAGTCAAATATAATGTTTCAGATACTTGAAGAGCAACTCACACAAGAACAGCACTGAGATGGCATTCAGATTATATTATGGAGAGCAATATTGCATATTGTTTTTTAACTGAGGACAAAGAGCCATTAACTCTTCAAGAAGCAATGAATAGTTCAGATGTATGTCAGTGGATGACAACAATGAAGGAAGAAATTGAAGCTCTGCATAAGAATAAGACATAGGAGTTGGTATCACTACCACAAGGAAGAAAGCCTATTGGCAATAAATGAGTTTACAAGATCAAGCGGAGTGGTGGTGATCAAGTAGAGCGATATCGTGCTTGATTGGTAGTAAAAGGATATGCTTAGAAGGAAGGAATTGACTTCAATGAAATATTTTCTCTTGTGGTTCGATTCATTACAGTTCAAGAAGTCCTGGCGATGTGCGCTACATTTGACTTGCATCTTGAGTAGTGAGATGTGAAAACTGCATTTCTTTATGGAGATCTTGAAGAAGAAATTTATATGCACTAGCCAGAAGGTTTTGAAGAACAAGGAAAAGAGAACTTAGTTTACAAGTTGAACAAATCTCTGTATGATCTAAAGCAGGCACCGAGGTGTTGGTATAAGAGATTTGATTCCTTCATCATAAGCCTTGGATATAGCAGACAGAATGTGGACCCTTGTACATATGTCAAAAGGTTTGATAAAGATGATTTTATAGTTTTAACATTATATGTGGATGACACGTTGGTTGCAGGCTCCAACTATGATCGTATCAAAGAATTGAAGGCACAGTTGGCTAGGGAATTTGGAATAAAGGACTTGGAACTAGAAAACAAGATTTTAGGGATGCAAATTCACTGAGATAGAAATAACAGAAAGTTTTGTCTTTCTTAAAAGAATTATTTAAAGAAGATCTTGTGATGTTTTAATATACAAGATTGTAAGTCAATTTCTACCCTTCTTCCTATTAATTTCAAGTTATTCTCAAGTAGAAGTCTTAGCAATGAAGAAGAGAGGATGGAGATGTTTTAAGTACCGTATGCATCAACAGTGGGAAGCTTAATGTTCGCTCTTATTTATACAAGACTAGCCATTGCATATGCAGTGGGAGTAGTTAGTCAATACATAGCGAATCTTGGTCGAAAGCATTGGAATACTATTAAGAGAATTCTTAGATATATCAAGGGAACCTCAGATGTTGCATTATGTTATGAAGGATCAGATTTCACTATCAAAGGATATGTTGATGTTGATTATGCAGGTGATCTTGATAAAAGTAAATCTACGACAGGATCTATGTTTACACTGGTTAAAGGAGCTGTGAGTTGGGTTTCAAAACTGCAGTGTTGGCCCCTGGAATTTTTTTTATGAATAGGCATGATTAAATTAATTTTAGGGTTTTGCTAGATTAAATTGTGTTGGAGTTAATTAACATGTTAATGTGAGTAAGATATTATGTTATAGTTTAAGGGAAATAAAGTGTCAGAATGATAAGATTTCATAAGGGGCATTGTTGGAACATCAATTAAGTTATAAAGTCTT
>JAOQMP010000005.1:15693996-15731591 GCA_027563575.1 Erythroxylum pedicellare
GAGAGAGATTTGCTTTTGCAAGTTATCATCTTTAATTGGGTTTTGTTAGTTTCCAAAAACTATCCATTGGGTTTTGTGTGTAGTCCAAAAACACTCAATTATCTTTCCTTATTCACCTACATTCCCTTTCATTCATCTAATATTCCATTTCAGTCAAATTCTTCACATCAGGCCCTTTGCATCATTTTCTGAAAATCTGCCCAGATTCCTAATCCAAAACATCCAAAACAAGAAAAATCACATCTTTTTTTTCTAATCATCATTTCGACAAAATTCCTTCATCAAAGTTGTATTTCACTTCTTAAAATTCAATTTAGCCTCAAGAACCACCCGAAAATACTCAGTCGTTTACCCAGAAATAAACTTTGAAATCGTCTAGTCTGCAGCCAGGATATCCAGAACATAGTCAAATTAAAAAATTCTTGACTTTTCACCCATTGATCCGATTAACAAACTTCCTTCACCAAAGTTGTAGCCCACATCCTATTCTACAATTTTGCTTCAATAATCCCCTCCAAATTCGAAGCCATTTGTCCGGAATTCACCTTACAATTTGCCTGTTCGTTTGTACTCGAAAAATTTCAACTTTTACAAAACTTCAATCATCATCACTAAACACCATAACCCTCACTTCTAGCCACCTTAGACCACCACACGCCATCAATTTTGCTCAATTTTTTGTTCTTGATATATATATAAATATACTCATTGCACATAACAAGTGGTATTAGATTGCAAAATAGAGGTGAAGATGAGCAAAATGATCAATCTAAACGGTATGAACTACCGTATATGACGAACCAAGATGAAGGATCTCTTTATGATTACAAAGATGCATTTGTCGGTATTTTCGACAACTAAACCGGAGGAGATGTCCAACAAAAATTGGGAATTTGAGCATAAACGAGCGTGTGGTTATATCGACAGTTTGTCAATGATAATGTGTATAATCACATTTGCAATGAGACTCATGCAAGAATGCTGTGGAATAAGATGGAGCAGTTGTATGCTTCAAAGGCTGGCAACAGCAAATTGCTTTATTTAACAAAATTAATGTAAGTAAAATACTAGGAGGTTACTTCTGTAACTGATCATTTAAACAATATGGAAGGGATAATTGATCACTCATCAAAGATGAGCATAAAGTTTGATGATGAGGTGAATTTTCTAATGGTGCTAACTTCATTACCAGAGTCTTAGGAGACTTTGAAGGTGTCTTTGATAAGTACTCCACCAAATGGTGTATTAAATATGGATTCTATTAAAAGTAGTATACTAAATGAAGAGATGAGATGTAAAATACAGTATGTAGTCTCTTTATTACATTCAGATGTTCTACTTAAAGAAAATAAAGGAAGGAGTCAATCCAGAGGTCCAAAGTCTAAAGACAATAGCAAAGGAAAATCAAACAGATATGCAAATATGTAATGCCATTTCTGCAAGAAGAAAGGCCACATCAAGAAATTTTGTCGAAATTTAAAGAAGGAAAAAGACAAAGATGTGAAGAAAGAAGAAAGCAGTGATGATGAACAAAGTAACATTGTTGATGTATTTAACCTTGTTATTGATATAGAGATAGTCATCTTGGTGTCACAAGAAACAAGTTGGATAGTTGACAGTGGAGCTACTATTTATGTTACATCTCACAAACAATTTTTCTCATCTTACAAGCCTAGGAATTATGGCATTGTTAAGATGGCAAATGGAAATCTATCAAATGTTGTTGGTAAAGGATATGTTTCTTTAGAGATAGCAAATGGTTTAAAACTGTTGTTAAAAGATGTCAGGTACATTCCTGATATGCGTCTGAACTTGATTTCTGTAAACAGGCTAGATGATGAAGGTTTTCGAAATACTTTTGGAAAAAGAAAATGGAAGCTTACTAAGGGCTCCTTAGTAATGGCTAGAGGTCATAAGCATTCAAGACTATATATGATGCAGGTAAAGCTCTCTAGTGATGTTGTAAATATAGTGGAGAATGATAATACAATTGATTTGTGGCATAAAAGACTGAGCCATATTGGTGAGAAAGGGATGACTCAGCTTGTAAAAAAGAATATGCTATATGGTCTAAACCAGATACATTAAAAGAAATGTGAAGATTGTCTAGCAGGGAAACAAAACAGGGTTTCTTTCCAGAGTTCCCCTCCATCTAGAAAGAAGAATGTTCTAGATATGATTCACTCAGATTTGTGCGGACCATTGCCAAAGTCACTTGGTAACACACAGTACTTTGTGATTTTTATTGATGATCATTCCAGGAAAACGTGGGCCTATACTTTGAAAACTAAAGATCAAGTGCTAAAAGTGTTCAAACAATTTCATGCCTCAGTTGAGAGACAAACTGGGAAGAAACTGAAGTGTATTCAAACAGACAATGGCATCAGATAATTTGATGCTTATTATAAAGAGCATGGTATTCGACATCAAATGACACCACCATAAATACCACAATTGAATGGCGTAGCTAAAAGGATGAATATGACTTTGATGGAAAGAGTCAAATGTCTACTTTCACATTCAAAGTTGCCTAAGGCATTTTAGGGTGAAGATTTACTTACAGCTATGTATGCATTAAATCGTTCACCATGTGTTCCTCTCCAGTTTGAAGTTCCAGAAAAGGTGTGGTCAGGAAAGGATGTTTCTTATAATCATTTGCAAGTCTTTAGTTGCAAGGCCTTTGTTTATATTCCTAAAGATGAAAGAAAAAAACTTGATGCCAAGACATGACAGTGTGTATTCATTAGCTATGGTCATGATCAATTTGGCCATAGGTTTTATGATCCGGTGTAGAAAAGACTTATTAGGAGTCGTGATGCTATGCTTGTTGAAGATCAAACTATTGAAGATATCAACATAGCGGAGAAGGAAGTTCTAAGCTCCGATGATGACTCAATAAGTTTCCGATTGAATCCTCCAATAGTGGTGCCTGAACAAGTTGGAGATGAAGTGCAGAATGATCAGCTAGAAGCAACTAATTTAGATGCCCCCAATGAAGTTGAACCAGAGGATTATGATGGTGTTCACATTCAACCGCTAGAACTTGAAGATTCTCCAGTACCATTATAAAGATCTAGTAAAAATAGACAACCATCTACTAGATATTTAGTTGATCAGCATGTAATGCTGACTGACGGGGGAGAACCAGAAAGCTTTAATGAAGCCTTGAATGATGAACACAAGAAGAAATGTAAAGAAGCAATACAAGATGAGATGAAATCATCGTATGAGAATAAAACATTCAAGCTGTTGAAATTGCCAGAAGGCTAAAGAGCATCGGAGAATAAAGGGTGTTCGGAATCAAGCATGAAGAACACAACGACCATCCTCGACTCAAAGCAAAATTAGTGGTCAAAGAATTCATCCAAAAGAAGGGTATTGACTTTGACGAGATATTTTCACTGGTGGTAAAAATGATATCTATACGTACAGTGCTAGGGTTAGCTGCAAGTTTTAATCTGGAGGTTGAACAAATGGATGTCAAAACTTCCTTTCTATATGGGGATTTGGAAGAAGAGATATACACGGAGCAGCTAGAGGGTTTCGTTAAAAGGGGGACAGAAGAATATATTTGTAGACAAAAGAAAAGTCTATATGGTGTAAAATAGGCACCAAAACAGTGGTATAAAAAATTTGAGTCTATTATGGGGGAGCAAGACTTCAAGAAGACTACTTCAGATCACTGTGTATTTATGAACAAATTTTCTGATGATGATTTTATTATTTTATTACTCTATGTGGATGATATGTTGCTTGTTGGTAAGAATGTTTCTAGAATCAACAATCTGAAGAAATAGCTGGGTAAACCTTTTGCCATGAAAGACTTGGGATCAGCAAAGCAGATTCTTGGCATGCAAATTATCAGAGAAAGAAGTGCCAAGAAACTATGGTTGTCATAAGAGAAGTACATTGATTACATACTTCAGATATTCAAACTGGACAAGATAAAGTAACTAGTTATCCTCTTGCTAATCACTTTACATTGAGTTCCAAAGAGTGCCCTTTTACAGATAAAGAGAAGGAAGAAATGTCCAGAATTCATATGCTTCAGCAGTTGGAATTTTGATGTATGACATGGTTTGTACACGACCAGATATTACTCATGCAGTTGGAGTTGTGAGTCGTTTCCTTTCAAATACTGGAAAGGAACATTGGACTGTAGTCAAGTAGATACTCAGGTATCTTTGAGGGTCATCTAAAATATGCTTATATTTTGGAAGAGCAGAACTTGTATTAGTTATTTACACAATATGGCTGGAGATATTGATTTGAGAAAGTCTACATCAGGTTACTTGATTACTTTTGCAGGGGGAGCTGTGGAGTTACAGAAGTGTGTTGCACTTTCTACAACTGAAGTGGAGTTTATTGCAGCAACGAAAGCCTGTAAGGAATTGCTATGGATGAAGAAGTTCTTTAATGAACTTGGTATTAGGCAAGAACAATATCAACTGTTTTGTGATAGTCAAAGCGCTATTCATCTTGGTAAAAATGTCGCCTTTCACTCACGATCAAAACATATTGATGTAAGATATCATTAGATCAAAGATGTAATGGAGACAAAACAATTACAGTTAGAAAAGATCCATACTAATGAAAATTGATCAGACATGTTAACCAAGATTCTACCAAAATCCAAGTTCAAGTACTGTCGTTCAGTAGCAGGTATGACAGAGTCTTCCACATAATTGGGAGTGGGAGATTTGTTGGATGTGGGTCCCTCACATGGAGGGACTGCATTTGTTGAAAACAAAAGAATTTGCAAGTTGCATTTGTTGACAATAGAAAAAGAAAAGACAACTGCATTTATTGAATTTGCAATTGTCTCAAGCGGTGGAGTGCCTATATAAGGCACTCCTTGCTTCAAACAACATTTGTTGAAAACACAGAAGAAAACTAGAGCAAAGCAGCGCTCTGACATTAGAAAATATTTTCTTAAAGGGTTGGTGAGTGACAAAATGGTGAGGTTAATATTTTTAGGTCAGGAAATACCTTGTGAGCCACTATTTTGGTTTTATCTATATACTTACTATTTGTAATAGTAGAAGAGTTATTATGAGTTTTGTCCGTTGACGTAACCCAAAATTAAAGGTAAATCACATTAAATATTTTGTGTCCATTTTGCTTATTTTTTTGTTCTTGATATATATATAAATATACTCGCTACGCATAACCCCCGTAGCAACAGTAGTCTTCTTCTCGGCAATTTATGAAACTGATTTCTTTTCGGTAAATGCATCTATGCAATCATTCGATTCTGAATTATGTTTCTTCCTTTTTAATATTTCTTCAAATATTTTGTTACTGCAGGATCATTTTCATGTAGAGAACTTGAGGAAGAAACTCTATCATCTTACAAACGATGATATCAGGGACACCCTGAATGCTAAACTAGCATCAGCTGTATATCTTCAAGTTAAGACCATTAGCCTCTAATATGTGTGACTCGTTCAAGGGACTGGTTTTTGCCTTGCTCATTGCCCAACTGGTAGATGTTCTAACCCTGAACTTCCAACTGGCTACCCTATTATATACATATACAATAACCAACAAATCCTTACTTGATATATACAGATCGCAACTGTAATATTAGCCACAGCAACGTGGTCATTTGCAGGAAAACACAAAATTAGATGGAAATGGTGGGGTGTTATATGGGCCGAAAACATTGTAACCTACATGTTGCTTAATCCAATTTAGTTCGCTGTCCAATATGCACTAAGTAATAAAGCCTGGAATCTAGTGTACCAACAAAGGGTAAGTGAAGAAAAAGCTAAATATATGGTCGTCTGTAACTATAAGCTCATTTCATTAAATTTTCCCAGTCGGCATTGACCACTCAAAAGGACTTTGGTAAGGAAGCTCGAGAAGCTGCCTGGGCAGCAGAGCAGAGAACGCTTCACGGACTCCAATCTACAGAAACAAAATCCTTGGAAAAGGGTGCCTTCAGGGACATCAGTGTCACGGCAGAGGAAGCCAAGAGATGAGCTGAAATCTCGAGGTTGGATGCTTTCTTTTTAACAGAGTCGTAAATCATCGGTTTGCTAATAATTATTACTTCTTTTCTTTTTCTTTTTTAACTTGCAGATTAAGGGAACTTTACACTTTGAAGGGTAGAGTCGAGTCTTTTGCCAAGTTGAAGGGATTAGACATTGATATCAACCCTCATTATACGGTATAAGATGTGCAATACCAGCGTGTTCCACTTCCTTGTATAAACGCCCTTTGCCTTCTATCACCAGTACTTTGATTACTAGGTTATTGTATTGTACAATTGAAATGATAATACATTCCACCTTTATACTCCTAAGTCCTATCCTTTCTTCAAATTATATGTTACATAATAAAAATACTAGGCTATGTCTAAACTAAAATCAATATCTTTTAAGTACATGTATACATTTTTCTAATGTAGAATTCTATTCTTCCATCCACATCAACAAATATGGGCGACTGTATACCTATATTATCATCTTTACCTGGTCCATTATATTTTTGTGTTCTAAAATAATCGGTAAAAAGTTAAGAATTAGTAAAAATAATATATTTAAATATTGTTCTAAGATACTGGCTTATTCTCTAAAAGCATTATGAACTATATTATATATTTATAAATGAAGAACATAAATAATATCTTGTTATCTATAAAACAATTTTTAGAAAAGAATTTGACAATTAAAAGGCTAAATTCCTAATATTTATAGCAATGTTTTTCCCTTAAGATATACCAAAATCACAAACAAGTTATAAAAACAAATTAACTTTTTTCAAAACTAAGATCCGCAGAAAATGCATGTAACAAAACTAAATAAGCATTCATATAGTTTATAACTTATATTTAACATAAAATTCCAAAAAAAACTTATATTTAACATAAGTTTCAATGAATTATGATTGATAATAAAAGTTTTGAAAATTTTGAAATTCATTTCTCCTTTGGAATATTAATTTAAAAATTATTCATTAACATCATCATTACTTAAGAATATTTAATTATTTTATATTTCTTGTTTGGTCTATTGCCTTATCAACTGCTTTTTATTTATAATTGTTGTAATTAACAAATTATACCGATATTGTTAAATGTAATATTTTAATTTGGAAGACTAAAAGTTTTGAAGCTTGCTTTATGAATTGCAGCAAAGATGCATTTATTTTTCCAACATATATTTGTGAAAGGAGCATCTTCTAGTGTTTGGGAGAGAATTTTCTTAGTTTCATACGCTCTTCGTATCCCAACGACTTATGCTGCCAAGTTATTTTGAAGAATGTACAACTTTCATTTGCGAAAAGAAAGGCTTATTGTTAGAGATGTTAATACAGAAACATCTCACTACTGTTATTCTGTAGTTATGTTTAAAAGCTACCAAATTTGGGAAGAATTCTCAGGTGTTGCTGATTTTTAGTAATGAATTAGTCTCTTAGACTTCTTTTTTATCATCTTATATGTACTGTAGATTTATTTAGAAAAATGAAAATATTGTCATTGCGCCACTATAGAAAACAAATTCGTGCTTGTGTCATCTCATATAGCTATTGTTGAATTGTTTTTATAATAAATCCTGATTTTTTTTGAAAAAATCACAAATATATTATCATGTTAGACATTTATCTATGTTTATGTTAGGAGAGAAAAGAAAATACAATTGCAACAACAGAGCACTCGAATCAAGTTTAATCAAACAATATCGATGAGAAAATACAAACTTAATAAAGAAACAAACACAAAGATTTAAGTGAAAGAACCCTCAAGAATATAAAGGAAAAACTATGGGCCAAACTGATAAGCAAATCCACTAATCACTAATAAGCATTTAAAAAAATTGATCTCTCACCCCACAATGACAAGTTGTCTTATAGAGATTCAATATTGAAATCAAAGATGATGTGCAAATCAACATACTCACAACCTAATCCCAAAATCAATCAAACAAGGATGAGAATTAGAAACTACTTGCTCTCTCTTTATTTTCTTTTCCCTTTTTTGTGATTGTGGGCCTCCTAGTGAAGAAACCTAAGTCTTCTCCTCTTTTATATTCCAAATTATGTTTTTTGCAACATATACAATCACATAAACAACTATGTAAGTGACTATGTATCTCCCAACATCACTAAAGTCGTGGACTTGTACAATTACAGAGAGCTACACGATCATCACACACGACCATGTATGTCATCCACGTAGACATGTGTGTCTTCACTCCTCACACATTCCTTCACACAGTTACAAAGACTTACATGGCTGATTTTCGAGGCTGTGTAAGTTAAGGACACGGACGTATAGCACCCTACACGGTTATGTATCTCCCTAGAAGAAATTTTCTATCTTATCTTCACTTGTTCGTCATTTCTAGGAACTATAAAGGTGTGTCTGGTCACCAAAAGTCTCAAAATAGGGATGGACACTTAACAGTATCCTCCATTAGCCTAATTATAGGGCAGATATGTTATACTTCCACAATTATTTAAGAGACAACCCGATAAGCTTACTCCAAAGCTCATGCTTACTTCTGAGAATTGACTAAGTCAATATATTAGCACCATTCAAGTCCGTATGAATCTTCTTTAAAATCAACTCTTACTTCTCAATTACATACCTTAACCAATGATATCTAACATCTATATGCTTTGTGCGATAATGATGCATAGCATTTTTGCTCAAGTTAATAACATTTTCATAATCATAAAACCCTACATAGACTTCTTTCTTCACATCCAACTCTTGAAGGAATCTTTTCAACTAAAGCATTTCGTTACTAGCTTTCACTGAAGCTACATAATCTGCTTCAATCATAGATGGAGCTACACATTTTCGTAGCTTTGATTGTCATGAAATAACTCCCCTTACAAAATTGAACAGCAATTTTAAAGTAGATTTTCTTCCATCAAGATCTCCATTCGTATTTACATCCATAAAAACTTCTAAAATTGACTCCTCATCACTAAAGTATAAACTCCATTTTGAACTAGCTCTCAAGTATCTCAAAATTTATTTTACTACTTCCCAATGAACCTTTCCTAGATTAGACAAAAATCTGCTCACTAACCTAACATCCTGTGCGATATTTGGCCTTGTAAACACCATAACATACATCGGAGACTCTAATGTAGATGAGTATGGAATAGAAGACATACAATCTTTCACCTTTTCTATTAAGGGACATGTACGCTTGCACAGCTTAAAGTGAGGTGCCAGTGGCATGCTAACTGGCTTTGTCTGTTTGATATTGAACATTTCTTGCACTCGTTCAATATAACTCTCTTGATATAATCACATTCTCCTTTTTTTCTATCTTGAGTTATCTTCTTGCCCAAAATCTACTTTATAGGTCCCAAATATTTCATATCAAAAGATTTGGACAAATCTTCCTTCAACTTTTGGGTTTTACGAATGTCTTAACCCACAATCAGCATATCTTCAACATAAAGAAAAAGAATGATGAGGTTCTCATCGAAAACCTTCTTAATGATGAGGTTGTCATTGAAAACCTTCTTAA
Source organism: Erythroxylum pedicellare (assembly GCA_027563575.1). NCBI lineage: Eukaryota > Viridiplantae > Streptophyta > Magnoliopsida > Malpighiales > Erythroxylaceae > Erythroxylum > Erythroxylum pedicellare. Next base: position 15,703,491 of record JAOQMP010000005.1, read on the forward strand.
ATTATAACCAAGCATCAAAATAAGTTTTCTTATAACCATAATATGTCATAAAAGAGTTGAACTTCTAATAAGACTACCTTGGAGCTTATTTCAACCCATATAAACTTTTCTTCAACTTGTAGACTAGATTCTCCTTATCTTTATCTTAGAAACCTTCTAGGCTACTCCATATATATCTCCTCTTCCAAATCTCCATGCAAGAAGGCTATTTTAGCATCAAGTTGTTTAAGTTCAAGATCTAGACAAGCTAACAAACCCAAACTTGTTAGAATTGAAGTCATCTTGACCTCTGATGAGAAGATTTCATTAAAAAGTATGCCTTTCTTTTGACTAAATCTTTTTACCACTAGTCTTACCTTGTGCTTCACCAGCTTGTCACCATCTTTTTTCATCTTGAACACCCACTTATTCTTTAGTGCCTTTTGACATTTTGGAAGCTTCACAAGCTCGTATGTATCATTCTTCATTAAGGAGTTCATCTCTTCCTTTATAGCTACGAGCTAGAGATCTTTTTCATCACAGGATGCAACTTCTTGCTCATTCTTAGGCTTTCCCTTAACAGTAACCAATAGATATTATGTATTCGAATATCTAGTAGAAGGCATTGGCTCCCTTATCAATCTTTGATGTTAATTGTCATTAGTTGTTGGATTTGATTGGTCTCCCTACTCATTATCCTCAATAGTTCCATCTTCAGCATTGTCTAAATGTGGTTCATATAGCTCATCATTATCATAATGTGTCTGATCACCACCAATTCGTGTTTGGTTATACATTTCCTCTTCTTCACCTATAGACTACTCAACATTAGAATAGGAATTATCAATATCATAGAAAAAGCTACTATGTGTTAACTTATCTTCTCTTAGAAGATCAACACCTCTCTCATGCACCTAGGAAACCATATCCTTGCTTATGACCACCTTTTGCTTATCTGGGTAAGATTATGTAGCCAAATTGTTCATCACCATAGCGTACAAAGATGTAAGGTATTGCCTTTGAGTTAAGATTCTATCTCTGATCCTTAGGTACGTGTCCAAATGCCTTGTAGCCAAACATTATTAAATGGTGATATGTAGGATTTTTACCATTCTATGCTCTCTCGGGAATTTTAAAATCCAACGAAACTGAAGGAGCTCGATTAATCAGGTAGACTGTAGCTCAGACTACTTCTCCCACAAATGTCTTTTGTAATATAGAAATTCTAAGCCTGCAACAAACCTTTTCCACAATAGTTTTGTTCATCCTCTTAACAAACTATTTATGTTAAAGAGCCCCTAGTTTAGTTTTCTCATATCTAATGCCATGTGATAAGTATTCTTCAAAAACCTTTAAAATATATTTCCCTCCATTGTCTATTCTTAGGCACTTCATCTTCCTCTCAGCTTCCCTTTATACCATAATATGAAACTTCTAGAAAGTTTCAAATACTTGACTCTTGGCTCTTAACATATATACACAAGTCTTCTTTAAAGTTTCATCAATCAATGTAACAAAATATTTGTTACCTCTTAGTGACTCTTGCTTAATATGGCCATAGACGTCTGAATAAACTAACTTCAATATCTTCATCTTCCTTATAAATCATTTCTTGAAAGAGACAATATGCTGCTTTCCTATTAAATAACCATTATAAGGACTAAGGGGTAAAAAAATTTTAATTAGGATAAGGGATTTTCCCTCATGTGCCCCAAGTGTCGATGTCGTAGATTTGAAGAAGTTCCTCTTTGACTATGTATGGTTCCACCTCACACACCTTCAAGTGTGTCTTGTACAATATACAACATAATTCTTAACCATTACCCCCTTAGACAGCTTTTAGTTTTTATCCCTAAAAGTGTGTTTAAATCATTCTCGATATAACATATTTGTCGATAACAGATTCAACCTTAAATCAAAATTGTATTGTATATCTCTCAAGGTTAGGAAACATTGGATGTTTGTTTAAACCCGGATATCACCCATACTAATAATTTTAATGAAACTATGATTACCTATTTTTACGTTCCCGAAGTCTCTGCTTGTATAGATTGAGAAGTACTTCACTTTTGGAACACAATGATATGATGCTCTCGTGTCAATCAACCGCTCAAAACCCAAATCATTGATATGCAAACAATTACTTGTCACACAAACTAACGATTCCTTTTTATCTGTGCTTGAAACAGTTGCAATTGTAATCTTATCATCACCATCATTATGATCTTGATTTGATCCCTCTTCTATTTATAACAGAACCTATTTATATGTCCTAGCTTATTCATTACATCTTTATCACTTCAGGATTTTGATTGATTATTAAACTTACCACGCCCTTTAGGACCCCTACTCTAACCCCTTCTCTTGCTTTTTCCTAAAAAAGCCTACACATTGTCAACTTTCATCCCTTTTCTTCTAATTTCTTTATTAAACATATTCTCTTTAATTACATCCAAAGAGAACACACCTTTAGAAGCTAAATTGCTAATCGTCATCACTAACATCTCCCAGTTATTCGATAACGAACTCAAGAGGAGCAAATCTTGGAGGTCATCATTAAGAATGATCTTCATTATAATAAGCTTAGTAATTACATCCTGAAAATCACTTAGATCTTCTGAAACAGATTTCCTAGCTTTCAACTTCAACTTTCCAAACCTTTTGATAAGAGAAACCTTATTATGGGTAGCTTTCCTTTCGTTGAGTCCTTCTAACTTTTTCCTTAGCTTGAAAGGATTTATCTCTTAAGACATTTGGTTAATTATGCTAACATCAATCCATTGTCAAATTGTGCCTATAGTTTTTTTGCTTCATTTTCTCTCATTCTCTATCTGACATCTTTTTAGGTTTTGAAAGAACATCATCCTTCAAACCTTTACCCATATTAATAGGATTAAAAAATCCTTGCAATACAAAAGGTTCTTTATCATAGGCCTCTAAATAGAGTAGTTTGATGATGTCAACTTGACAATAAAGTTATTTTCATCTTCCATTACAATGGTTGTAATACCACTTGATAGGAAAAAAGAGAAAAACATAGCTTTCTTATTGGGTCAACACAATCGCAGCAGCAAAGCTCTCTAATCAAGTTTAATCAAATAATATCAGTGAGAAAATAAAAGCTTAATAAAGAAACAAACATAAAGATTTACATGGAAAATCTTTTAGATTAGAGGAAAAAACATGGGCCAAATTGACAAGCAAACCCATTAATCACAAATAAGGATTTAAAAAATTTGATCTCTCACCATACAATAAAAATTATCTCTAAACGATTCTAGATTGAAATCAATGTTGATGTACAAATTAATAAGCTCACAACCCAATCCCAAAATCAATCAAACAAAGATAAGAATCAAATACTATTTGCTCTCTTGTTATTTTCTTTTCCCTTTTTGGTGATTTTATGCCCCTTAATGAACAAACTAAGTCTTCTCCTTTTTATATTTCGAATTATGTTTTGTACAATATATAGGGTCATATACATGACCGTGTAAGTGACCATATATCTCCTAGCATCACTTAAGTCACAGACTTACACGACTACAAAGAGACACACGATTGTGTATATCATCCATACAGGTGTGTACACTACTGTGTACATCTTCACTCTTCACATGCTCCTTCATGTGGTTATGGAGACTTACACGGTCGATCTACACAGATGTATAAGTCAAGAACAAAGGTGTGTAGGACCCTACACAACCGTGTATCTCCCCAAAAGAACTTTTTTAATCTTATCTTCACTTGTTTATCATTCCCACGAACCATAAAGTCGTGTACATCACCGAAAGTCTCAAAATAGGACTAGAAACTTAACAATTTAGAGGTTCAATATGACATACACATATAACTTATAAATCATGATTAAGAAGCTATTACTTTTAAAAAATAACTGAAAGAGTTTAAGTCATATATAACCACTATATTTCCTTCCTAATAGGGCATAACAAAGTTTTCAATGTTAATGAGTAATATAAGTCCTTAATCTAACCTTTAGAAACCACCTACACCCCTTGTTACGATCAAGAAATACTTTAAATAGGAAGAGTGTCATTCTATAAAGAAAGACGACATCAATTAAGAGTATTTTTATTTGATGATATGTTTGGAGCACAATCTTTATTTACTTTATAATATGTATCATATCATTTGCTAATATTAGCATATGTATCTCCATCATCACTTGCACTCAATTTGTGTCATCCCTGAAAACAAGTTTTAAAATAAATGCCAAATTATTTGAACAATATTTGATTATGATATTTCTTTTGTCTCATTTTTCAAAATTGTATTAAGACTAGTTTTTTTCAAATATTACTAAATCGCTCTACTCATTATAAGAAAGTAAGTACTCATATGCATCGGTAAGTCTAACTTATTCATTTAAATAAATTAGTTATCACAACATATAATGTTAGAAGATTTACATTTTGAATTAACCCTGCCTTCCTTAATGCCCTTTCTTTTGAAAAATGTTTTCTCTTAAAGAACTTCTTGAACTTTCTAGTGATAAGGGCAAGATCTTCTTCACTTTTCCTCATTGATGTCTCCTCTTCTTCACTCAATTCTTCTTTCAAAGCTTTTATTATTAGCTACTTTCTTTAGAAGCATTACCTCTTCTTACATATCTTAGAGCCTCATTTCATGCATGAGGAGAGATCTAATAAACTCTTCTAATGATAGTGTTTTTAGAACCTTGGCTTCTTGTATAGCAAACATTTTAGCTTCCCAAGTCTTCAAAACTGACCTAAGTAATTTTCTTATCATTTAAACATTAGTATCGGTGTTTCCAAGACCTTTTAGAGCATTAATAACATGAAGGAATCTCATATACATACTTGATGTAGCTTTATCATGATTCATTTTGAATAGTTCATATTGATGAGTTAGTATGCTTATTTTACTTTCTTTAACTTGATTAGTACCTTCATGTGTGAATTCAAGTGTGTGTCATATATAGTGAGTGATTCACAAATGGATACCATATTGAATTCATTTCTACCCAGTGCTTAGAATAATATGTGAATAACTTTACTATTTAAAAAGATAAGTCTTTTATCTTAAAGATCACATTATTCCTTTAGTTTAGGTACCTTTTATCACCGATAATTTTCATAGAAGTGAGAGTTCCATTTGAGACTATTTTTTATAAATTAAAACTTTTCGCCATCAAGAAGAACATTATCCTAGTTTTCCAACATAGATAGCCATTACCATCAAATAAGAGAGCTCTACTAATGTTTTATCCCTTTTGTTTAGGATATTGATGATGCTTTTATGTATGTCATTATTGTAACATCTTATCCTCATATTAAAGGATAGAACTCCGATTTTAATAATGGAGTATTAAGACTAAAAATAAAATTTAAGTGTTGGATTTAGTGAAGGAAAATACGTTGGAGAAGTTTATTAAGAATATTTTAGTATGAGAGTTTTAGATAGTGTAGTAGAAAGTTATGGTCTTTATAAGGGGGAGATGTTCATGAGCATAGATGTATTGTCTGTGATGGCGTCACATTGTCTGTGATCACGTCAATTCATCTGTAAGGATGTATCGTCTGTAAAGATGCATCGTCTATAAATATGTATCGTCTGTAAAGACGTATTGTCTATGATGACCTCACATCATCTGTGATGACATCATATCATCTTAAGAGTTACATCGTCTTAAGTTGACTTTGCTCGTCTTAAGTTGACTTTTGATTCGTATGCTTTTCCATTCATCTACTTATTCCATTCTTCTGTTTTACCATTCATCTGCTTATTACATTCATCTGCTTTGCCATTCGTTTTCTTTGCCATTCAACTGCTTATTGCTTCGTCTGCTTATTACATTTGTCTAGTTTGCCATTTGTCTGCTTATTGCTTCGTCTATTTTTTGCTTCATCTTATGTGGACAGAACCTTGTTTGATTCTTTCAGCCATAACTTTGTCATCTGACCTCCAAATGACCTGATTTTTGAAGCATTAGATTCATAACACATTTCTCTACCTCTCTATAGAAATCATAGCTTTTAGTTTTGACTCAAAAAAGATTGATCTAATAAAAGTAAGGGTATCGGTTGGAAGAGCATAAACTGGATATTTTACTAAACATATTCCTGTATTTTAATGATATCCGGATCTACAGGATTCCAAATGAGATGATTTTGATTTGGAGTAAACTAGAGTTGCAAGATATAGGGGAACGTGTTCTAGAAGAAAGTGTTGGAAAATGACTTCAGCGTCGGGGTCAGAAAGAACATGTAAAATTAACCCGAAATTATATGTTATGGGAAAAATCTGAAGGTGAGTAAGGGTGATGATTTGTGATTACAGTGGTTTTATTAAGTCATAAACTTAAGTGTAAATTATACTTAGGTGAGTTCTAATAAAGGGAAGTGGATAGGTGGATAAGAAATGGACAGGTGTCCTAGCTAAAGTTAAGATTTTTATTGCCTTAAAAGGATAGCTGTTGTCCTTGTCCTTATCCTTCTTAAAACTTCTTTCTTTAGAGTTCCTCTAACACAGAGCTTTTCATCAAATATTCACCGAAGTTAAACCTTGATTTTCTCTGTTTATCACCACCTCCACTTTGATATTTCTTTCTTCTATCCCAAGAAAAACTGAACCTCCCTGTCAACCTTCCAGATGAGGTACGTGAGTTGCATAAAAGTTAGGGTTTTGTGATGGTTGAAGATTTTGGAGCTTTAAACAAGTCAACTGTTGGCATTTAGGCGTTTCCAGAATTTGAAAGCAAATGTTTTATTAGAGCATATTATGAGTCAACCTAGATGATTTCCTAGGATTGATTTGATTTGATTTGTTTAAAGTTATAATATTATTGAACTATTTGTGATTTGTTTCTGAATTCCGGACTTAAAATCCGAGGGGTTTAATAGTTGGGCATGTATTGGAAGCATTCTGATTTGACAAGAAATCTCATATGATATGTGAATTCTCAATAAAAGTGAATATCGAACTTAGGTTCGACGATTATGAGCTTTGTTTGAGTATCATATGTAATTGTGATATATGACATGTATGTATTTGATGCATTTTATAAAATTTATGTTCAGATAAAGGCGTTGTGACTTGAGTTGCCAGTATGAAGCACTTCCACGTAGAGCTTTGCTCTGTAATTTTTGATTCTGCACGTAGAGCTATGCTCCGTGATTCTGTTCTGACTGCGCCCTACGGGCCAGTATTTGTATAAGTACGTGAGAGGCACTTGGTCATAACAATAAAAACGAATATGAGTCTCATGCATATAGCATTATAAGACTAAATTTCTTTGAATAATTTGCAAAGCTAAAATGAGTTATAAAGTGATATGAGCTGTCTATTATATTGAACTGTATAATTATATGATATCCCATGTTATGTGAATATCAAGAATATAAATATGATATGAATGAATATCTGTGAAATATGTGATATATGTATGTGATCCGGTGAAATCATCAATGATGGTTCACTCAACTGAGTTCGCAAAACTCATCAAAATTGCAACATGACTTTTCAGGTTTTATAAAGGTCTCTAGAAGGGGCTTCGAGTAAGAGTTTCGGGTCGGGATCAGTATGCACCTGCATATGTATTTCTTTATGTTGTATTGGAAGTGTAGTCTTAAGTGTTGTATCGGAATGTAAAGACATTATGAATGTTAGTAATTTGTCTATATCTGAAAGGGGCCCAAATGGCTGTTGAATACTAATATTTGTAATAATTGTACCTGTGAATGGAAAATGTTTTTAAATAAAGTGGGCTAGATTTGATTAATGATTTCTACTTACGAGTATATTGTTTTAAGAAAATCGAAATTTTGTATTGAATTTTTTGACCGAATGACTATTTTAACATGCCACCCTTATAAGGTACGTACCCTGATATCATCATGGATGTTAGGTACATGTCTTGCGAGAGTGGGGTGCTACAATTATGATCTTTACTTTATGATTTTATTCAAATGCAAACCTAATAGAGCCACTTTAATACCATCGGTTAGTCCCTAATAGCACTCAATAGGGGGAATTCGATCTTAGTGAATTTTTTAAAATTATTTTTTAACTAATATATGCAATTTAACATGTATCAATATATGATGATACTAAAATATAATTTAATATAAATGAATCATACAGTTGTAAAGTTATTTAAAGGATGTAGGTAAAGAGAAAGATAAAAGCAATTTATAGTATTTTGATAAACAAATTTTTCCTACATTCACTATATAAGATACTTCTTGAAATTTTCACAAAATATTATCCTTTAATAAGCAAAAACGAACCTTCTTCTAACAATCTTATTTTTTAGGAATAAAGAGTAACTCTTCCTACAATCTTTCTTTAAAGTGAAGAGTAACCCCACTCACAAAATATTTTACAACTTCAAGTATATCGTTTGATCACTTTTAGAAAGATAAATGGCTCACTCATTAGAAAATAAAATACTGAAAGTTCAAACGCTTGAAAGGTATTAAAAATATGTGTATAAAAACATATAAATTCTTTTTAATGCAAAAACTAGTCAGAAAATATATACTTATAAGGTTTTGGGACCTAAACTCATTGTTAAGGTTAGAAACTAGTTATCATAATGGCTAATTGTAGGAGTGCTAGTCGAATAATGTAGCATATTGGTCAATCAATGTGCATTGAATGTATGAGATTCACTAGTCGTTAAGTATTAGTCAACATGTCAACCAATGTTACTATAACCTCTTGGTACATCAATTTTGATAACTTTAATATATATTGGCCCACCACTAACATATATAAGTCAACCAATCCACTTAAAACTAAGATTTTAACAACTTCAAATGCTTAAACTTCATCTTTTAACTTAAAATTTTCTTAACATACTTTTTGAAATGTTCCTCGAAGAATGTTTTGTAGTTTAAAAGGATTTTATTTGATATTAAAACTTTAATCCCTCTTGATGAAGATTATCAAACTAAATAATTAAAGGTACAATAAAAATTACAAATTACTTATAACTTTCATATACCATGATCATTTTTATCCTTCACTTTGATCTTTGCTTCGAATGATGCAAACTACAAATTTTCCTTAGCAAGTTCATGAAATGTCTTCTGATTTATGGATGACTGCAACCTTCTCTCATATTGGTTTCATCAAAAATAAAAATCATTTTCAATTTATGTTTAGAACATTGATTAAAACCTCCCTAAGTTTAATAAAATCTACTTTCATATTTTATATATGCTTGCAAAAGACTAAGTTCAATAATCTTTGATATGTTACCTTTGCATTTGTTATACATAAAGGCATGAATTTGTAACAATAGATTCCTTTTTACCTGATGAAGGATTTCTTCTCCTCATATGTTTCATTTATTCTTTTTTAGTTGTTTCTTAAGTAAGAATCTCTAAAACTTATCATTTTATGGCCTAACGTTGCATCTGCTAACTAGTATAGATAACTATCTTTTAAATATGTCTTCTTCAAGTCTTTGAAGACTATGTGCATTCTCCATTTCCCACTATCCTTCTTGATCATGATTATGTTGTAGAGATATTTAAGATAATCAACTTTCCTAATGAATCTTGTGTATAAGAGATTGGTTACTTTTTCTTAAATGGAATGTTATCATTCAATCATATTTTTTTCTTTTTCTATTTTATGAAATTAAATAAACGTTTATATTTAATATAAATTCATTGATAATCCTTGGCATACTCATATGGCTTGATGGTGAATTTGTAGAGATTCATTTTTAGAAATTATCCCAACAATTTTACAATAGAATCGTCCATACTTGTGTAGATGTCTAATGCCATAATTCTTTCAAATCTCTTGCTACTATATGTTTGATTTCTTTATTAAGTCTTACTCTTAGTTCTTTTATTGGGTCTCTTATATTTAACTCTTCTACATTCATCCTGCATTCAGTATTTATTACATCTCAAGGATGTTAAATAGCTTTCTTTTTTTTTTTGCTATATATTGATCTTTATAGATTTTCATTGGTCCATTTATAGTAATAATTTTTTTAAGAAGGTGATAGAGGAGAGGACTACACTTGTTGCTTCTAATTTTATCCTTATTTTTATCTATCTTTCTCGACAACCTTTCTTTTTATTACCTTTTTTCCAAGAAGTGATTGAGTCTACCTTATTTTGCTAAGGTAATGATGGCTTTCAATAAATTTTTACACTATTTTGTCTTGTTACCATACCCTCGATGGAAACACTAATAAATATTAGAATCTCTTCATGTGTTTTATGTATTCACCATTTTTAGCCTATTAACCAAATAATCATCTAATAAAAAACTAATCACCTTAATGCATGATGTATTGAATTGAGGAAGGCTTTTCTCTTCCTGCTTCCTGGGCTAATATTGCCTTAGTCGTTATGTGGTCTTTTCTCTACCTTATATATAAAGAATGCATTATATTTTCTTACTTTAACTCTTTAATTAGGGATATCAATGTTTTTCAGTTTTCTGTTTTCATCTTCTAGGTCTAAATATTTCTAGATTCTTATTTGAACATCTTTAAAGCTTTGAGTTCTCCTTTTTATTAAGTTCTAAAGGAATAGTTTGGCCTTAACCTGTTGGTGAATTGATGACTATTACCCCTAGTTGTAGATTAGGTATTTAATTAGCTTTTTGACTGAATTGTTGTAAGTAATCCCTAAGGCTCTCCTCTTGTCTATGTATGATTAAAATCATACATTTCTAATCCCTTGTTCACCTTCTGTCTCTTTGTTATTAGTGAAGTGTTACATGAACTTAGATATAATTTGTTGGAATAAAAGATAGATATTGGTTTAATACTATCCATGGCATTTCCATTATCAATGTTAACAAAAGACCTAGTATTTAATTGCAAATGTTGCTCCATAAAGGTCTATTACTTCTTGATATCTATGGACATTATTTACTAAGCATTACATTTTATAGTAGATATCTAATGATAATATTTTAAACATGTTTTTGTAGTTTCTCCATTTATACTTCAAAGTGAGATGGCTATCAATAACCATATTTACATCCTAAACATCTAACACATGGTTCCACAAATTAGGCTTACTCATGAAAAGAGTATCCTTGCATGTACTAACTATAATGGGGTCAAGGAGAGCTATTAGATGACAATTGTAGTGCATAAATGATGTAAGTTGGTCATACATTACTTTTACCACTATTATCATAGATATTGCTTGTATTTTGGATACTTTTGGAGGATGTGGCACTTAAAATGAGATGTCTTTTTTATTTTAGATCTTATTTCTTCCTATTTAAGGAAAAGGAATGAAATTGGAGAAGAATTGGACTAACTTGGACAAAATTTGAAAGAATTGGAGGACCCTTGTACACCACCCTGTACACCACTATATTACATGTTCCTAAGTGGTGACTTGTGTTTCTCCTTTGGAGCCTGCACATCACTGTGTTACCCCCTAGATCAAAAAACATGATATTTGCACATCCTCGGGTAGTTCCTATATTGGTAATGAAGATTTGTAAAAACAAAATTATAAACCCCAAAGGCAACACAACTGCTACACAAACTCGTATTCTGTCCATGTAACTCATTAAAAATAAGGGTTTTAGAAAAGAAAATGAGTTCTTTGTCTAAGAAATAGTAGGAAATTAGTATTGATTAAGATAAAGTTATTCCTAGAAAACAAACTAGATTTCAAAAAAGATCCATTGAAGATTCAAGATTCATGATAAATGATATGCTTTTCTTATTTTCTTTATTGTTTTTTAGTTGTTATTCTTTATCTATTTATAAACTAATTGTGATATAGATTTAGGTAGGATGGATGTAATGTATGTTCAATTGACTCTTTTGGTTTAATAAATATTTTTTTTTAAGATTTATCTATAGTTTTATAATTGCTTGAATTGGAGAAGTGAAAGCGAAAGATTCAATTGTTTGATTCATGCATCAAGACCTGAACCTAAGATGTGTGGTTAGATCACAATATGGATAAAGATAGTTAAGTAGAGCTATTCAAGAAAAAGTCAGCAAACTTTTTCTAATTTAGAGTAAATCCTATAAAGAGAGTTCATACAATAAATTAATCAATTATTAGGTTGTCTTGATTTGAAAATGATTTCAAATGATTAATCAAAGAAAAGGGGTTGAATGTCTAGAGAGAGAATATAATCTAAATTAAAAATTCTTGTTAATCTAAGAAACTAGAATCATTCGTTAAGTCATAATAATATTGAATATAATAAAATATGAGGAGAAGCCTCACCTAAATCTAGTTTATTTATATATTGGTTTATCATTGATCATTACTTTGCTTTGTTTTTTAGATTTATTGTTTATTTTGTTTTCTTATTCAGTCGATCATAACCACTGATATAGCTATTAAGTTTGTAAACAGTTGGTAATTAACTAACAATCCTCCTAAAATCAACATGTACTCATTTGTGTTAATTACAACTACATGTGCGCTTGTAGTGAAATAAACACATCAGTAAATTTATTGTCTTTATTGACGCTTCTACAAAAGACCATTGATTCGGTGCCGCAAATTATATATGGTTGTTAACATAACGGATGGATGACTTGTTCCAACTTGGTTTGTTAGAGGGCTTACTTCTTTGATCGTCCTTATTTGGCTATGGCGCCAGAGCAGGTGTAAAGCGCTTGAGTCTATCGTCCTTATTTGGGTAAGGTGTCATAGCAGGTGTAAAGCTACTCAAATGAAAAAGATCGAGAACTTTAAGTCCTATAAATAAATGATGTCGGTGAAAAGAATCCTTACAGGTATTTGGGGTTGATATAGGATAGTAGTTTCACAAGAAGAGAACGTCAGGAGTGTTGGAGATTCCGGCAATTCCATTTCGGCACTCAAGTCAACATAAATCTCAAGGGTTTATAATAAGACTGTAGAGTGTGAAACAAATGGTTTATATTTACGATGATCCTCTTTGCGTGGGAAATTCTTTTGTCACATCCCTGCAGTAGTACAGCCAGTCTTAATGGCATATACTCTTTCCATTTCCATTGCCTCATCGAGAGTGAGAATCGACAAAGAATCTTTCTCCTTTCAAGCGCAGCTCCTAGGTTGGGCATAAAATCTTCTGTGCCGTTACTTTGTTCTAACTTTGAGCCCCAAGCTACTGCTTATGCGTTAGTCATTTTGTCTCAGTCCCTCCTGATGGGCCAATAAAGTATCTCTTACAAATCTAGTTTGAAAAGAAACTCAAGGACAATAATTTAGATATATATACAACCCATTAAAAAATTATTTTATGAACATTTCGAATTGTTTAGATTTTAAGAAATTAATATGAAATCATTTTAAAAAGATTTATTCAGAAAAAGTATCAATAATATTGATGTGTAATAAATAGTCTAACGATATGAAAATAATATATTAAAGGTGATTCCACCTTTAAATCTTTTTAATATGAATGGGTTAACTTGTCGTAAATTTTTTTTGACGAAGTTGATATGAACCCAATTTTAGTTTAATTTTTAAAGGTGCGGGTAAATTGAATTGTAAGATTTAGGTGAGTTGTTATGCTTAAGTCTCCTTTACACCAATTTCCCAAAAAGGACTTCTTTATTGGTACGTGAATGCCTAAGCTTGATGATATTATAACTGGGTATTAATTTTTGAAATAATTTCCTTAAAATAAATTTTAAACTTCAGTGAATTAATTTTTGAAATAATAACCCAACAAGAATAGCATAATCAGTAAAAATAAAATAATAATTCGGTGAACGGGCCATCATACCAAACTTCAAGAATAACGTAGCATTAGGGGTTGGTTGATCTTATAGCATATTAAATAACCAATAGATACTGAGAATACATTTGATATGTGGGCGTTTTAGTTTAAGAGAACTATTTCACTATCATAGATAGATTAAGATAATAAATGTATCTCCTAATGAACATGAGAAACGTGCTTTAGAACATTAAATCGGCTACTTGGAAGCAATACCTTATTGAAAATGTCGCATTTAAATAATAGGGCGTTATCTGACAAAGGGTCCAAGTTATTACCTTGCCATTAACCAATAATTGAAATAACATGATGTAAGAAATAAGCATTTTTAATGGATTTATTAATACGCACAAGGCTTAATTTGCCTAACGGGGTTGGATTGGAGGGAGTTTCCAAACCCCAAACGTCCTTATCGGTACAAAAATCATTATGTTGTCATTCCCCACAGTTGGCATCACGTGGAAGTCACTTCAAACATGCCATCCGCAATTGCATCACAAGTGTTTACTGCTTTCTTTGTCTTTTTTAGATTGATAAAAGAAAAAACTTTGCATTTCAAAAAGAAGGGGAGGAATCAAAACATAAACCTTTTTTTTAGGTACCAGACTTAAGTCTGATGGTAAGTTAAAAGAAAATAGAAATTTGGGTAGATGTCCGTGAAAAAAAATGGTCGCATTTAGGGTATCAGAAAGTTTTAGGTTATAGTTGGATCCTCGATGACAATGTCATTCTCCAGAGTCTAGAGAAGAGAAATACCAAGAATTTGGGTTGGCTTTCATTTTTCTCTTTTGTATAAAGGGTGAAAAGAAGTTTGCTCTGATGAAGAAAAGTTTATTTCATCATGGTTTGATTTGTACAAAAAGGGGTATTTATGCTGAACATGGGAGCAGCTTATTTGCTACTAACTATTTGGGAATTTGTAACAGAATTGTCAGCTAATGCAATTCTGTTACAGTGGAACCTTCTAGTGCTATGTACAGAAGACAAGAAATAAAATAAAGTGGTTCTTGTATGAGTTTGGTCCGAATATATTTGTGTGTGGGTGAGTTGTTATTGGGTCTTAGGTCAGCTCACTCCCATTCTCTTATCGCCGTGGGTCCTAGATAACCCGACATTCTTATCACCCCCTTCATTTTGGAGCTTCTAGAAGGCAGACAGATCCGCACTTGAGAGTTAGGTCTTTGAAGACGCGTGCGGTGAGGAGCTTTGTGAATAGATTTGCGAGTTATTGTTGGCTTTGTACACGTTAGATATCTAAAAGACCCGAGTTCACCGCATCACGCACTAAATGGAGGTCGATCTCTAGATGCTTAGTCCTCTCGTGGAAGACGAGGTTCTTCGAGATGTAGATCGCCACCTGATTGTCACAGTATAAAGATATGGCTGCTCTGCCTTTCACTTGAAAACACTGTAATAATTGAACAACCAATTTTAATTCACACATAGTTGAAGCTAGGCTTCGATATTTTGCCTCCGCCGTGGATTTACTAACAATCATTTGCTTCTTTGTTTTCCATGAGATGGGATATTTTCCAAGGAACACACAAAACCTAGTTAAGGATCATCGGCTGAACACGCAACTGGTTCAGTCTGCATCGAAGTAAGTGGTGAGTTGGATGAGTAGAATAGGCCTTAATTTTGTGCTCCTTTGAGATATATGAGGACGTGTTTTATAGCTTTCTAGTGAGGCTCCCTTGGTGATTTCATGAATTGACTGAGTTGTTGTGTGATGTAGGTAAGGTCGGGTCTTGCGAAGCTCAAGTACTGTAGCCAACCTACAATTCTTCTGTAGAGTTCTGAATCTTTAAGCAGCTCACCTTCATCAGTGGTAAGCTTCCTTCCTGGAACTATGGGTGTTATGTATGGCTTACAATCTAGTAGGTTTGTTTCTTATAAGATGTCCTTTATTTATTTTCTTTGGCTAAGTATCATCCCCTTTTCTGATCTATCTATTTCGACACCTACGAAGAACTTAGCATACCCTAGGTCTTTGATTGTGAATTCTCTATGTAGGGCATCCATGATGTTGTTTAAGTTTTCTTCCTTTACTCCAGTGATGAGAATGTCATCCACATAGATGATGATGACAATAAAATTGTTGTCCTGGCCTTTAGTATACAGGCAATGGTCTGCTTCAGCTTTGTCGAAGCCTAAACTCTTTAGTTTTTTGGTCAGCTCTTTATGCCATTGTCTTCCTTGAGTCCATAGATAGATTTCATTAGTTGGCAAACCTCTCCTTCCTTGTTTTTTTTTTTTCATAACCTTGTGAATGGTAGCATGTAGATTTCTTCTTCTAAGTGTCCATGTAGGTAGGCATCATTGACGTCACATTGTAGGATGGGTCACTTTCTAATTATAGCTATAGCTAGGAATGGCCTAATAGTCACAATCCAGGCTACAGGGGAGAACACTTCTGAATAGTCCACTTCTTCCCTTTGGTTGAATCCCTTTACTACCAACCTTGATTTTAAATTGTCGACAGTGCCATCTAGGTTGTGTTTCACTTTGTATACCCACTTCGATGCTATAACTGGCTTCCCTTTAGGTAATTTTGCCAATACCCAAATATGGTTTTCTTCTAGGGCAGCTAGTTGGTCATTCATAGAGTTTACCCAATCCATTGATTTTCTTGCTGTTTCATAAGACAGAGGTTCAAAGATAATGCATGCATTACCTATAAACTCCTTGTGGCTTTGTGTATGTGTAATCGGAAAATTTAACTCCTTGTCTCCTTCTATTCCTACAGGATCACAGACTTGTAAAGTTATGTCAGCAGAATCAGGGGTAGAAGTGGAACAAAGAGCAGAGGCTTGGTGGACATAATCATCAAGGTATCTTGGTGTGGTGTGAGTTTTTTGACTCCTTCTTACATTTGTGTTTATGCTATTTCCTTGATTGGTGGTGGGGTTAGGATGAGGTAGTGTGTCTTTAGGTTCTGGTATGGTGTCTATATGTTATGTGCTTAATGATCCTGGTATGTCACTAAATGTCTCTGAAACATCATCTGTTATGTTGTAAGGGAATAGTAGTTGTGGTACTTGTTCAGAGTCAGTTTGTGTGGTGGAAAAGGGAAAAGTGTTTTCATGGAAGGTGACATCTTTTGAACTGAAAATAGTTTTTGTGCCAAGGTCCATTACTCGGTAAGCTTTATAGTTTGGCATGTACCCAAGGAAAATGCATTTTAAAGCTCTAAGATCAAGTTTGGTTTTGTTAGGTGTTTTATCAAGGGCAAAACATAAGCACCCAAAAATTTTAAAGTGTTCATAGGTTGGCTTTCTTCTGTGTAACCTCTCATAAGGTGTTTTCCACTGTAGGGCTTCGATTGGGATCCTATTTAGAAGGTAGGTGGCAGTAAGGAGAGCTTCCCCCCAATATTGTTTAGGTAAGCTTATTAGAAATAGTAGGGCTCTCATTATTTGCAGTAGATGTTTGTGTTTTATCTCCACTATCCCATTTTGTTGTGGGGTGTATGGAAAACTTTTCTGATGTACTATTCCCATATCTGCATAGAACTTTCTGCATTCATTGTTTATGAATTCTCTTCCATTGTCAATTTCTATCTTTAAGACCTTTGTGTCATATTGCTTTTCAATGGTTTTGACGAACTGGGTTATTGTGGAATGCATTTTGTCTTTGTGTTTGAGTAAAAAGGTCCAGGTGGCTCTAGAGAGGTTATCCACGATGGTTAAGAAAAATTGTTAGCCATCTAGGGTGGGTATCCTATATGGTCCCCATAGATCTAAGTGGAGAGCATCAAAGGGCTTAATGGTTTGGATTTTGTGTTTAGGGAAGGGTTTTCTGTGCTATTTTGCCATAGGATAGATTTGACAATCAGATGAATGATAATTGGAAAACTTGATCTCATTGATGTGTCTCATTTTTTTATTGGAAACATATCTTAACCTACTATGCCAAACGTTGAAAGAAATAGAAGCATTAAGAGCAACATTCTTAGTTCTGTAGAAGTCTAGAGGAGGACCTTTCAAGGTCCCTGAGGGTAATAGGTTATCGGTTGTTAGCTCATACAGTCCACTTCTAACCTCGATAGCTGCCATAACATTATTAGTCCGTAGATCCTGCAAAAGTAATCTATTAGATATGAAAATTGCAGCAATATCATTCTGTGTAGTGAGTTTATTCACAGATGGCAGATTCTTGAAAAAATTTGGGATGTGTAAAATTCCATCAAGAGTAATTTTGTCACCGATGGTAGTCTGACATATGTGTTTTACTTGCTGCTTTGTGCCTTCTGGTCGTGTAATAGGTTCGTATGTGTTGTTTATTTCATGTCCATGGCAGTAGTCTAGGTTTGTGACCATGTGTGATGATGCACCCGAATCAACCAACCATATGCACTCATCATTTGCATTATAAACATGAGTGTGATTTATGCTATTGCCTGCAAAGTTTACCAATCCGCCCAATTTTACCTCTCCCGTGGCCTTTCCTTTGATTGCTCTAGATATTTCCTATTGTATGAAGGTGGCTAGGTCTTGTGGGATTTGTCCATTCCTCTCAGTGTACTCACTAGTTTCCTATTGTGTGTCTGCAGGAGTGTCACTGATTATAGCTAAGTTCGCTTTGCTTTTCTGCCCCGTTAGTTCCTTGTACTAGTCAGGCACACCATAGATCTTGAAGCAAGTCTCTATGGTATGTCCTGTCTTTTCAAATTTTTCATAGTACTTGTCTTCCTTTTTAGTGAATGGTTTTCTCCCATTGTTGTTGTTGTTTCTGCCTCCTCTCCTGAAAGTTGAGTTAGACTATCTTGCCATCATAGCTACATTTAAGTTTCTATCATTATTGGCATTTACTGTCTTTTGTCTCTCCACTATTTGCATCATAGCAAAGGCTCTATTCACCATAGGCAAAGGTTCCATTAGCATTACTTGGTTTACTACGTGCTCATATTCTTCATTTAAGCCCATCAAAAGTTGTACTAATCTGCGTGTTTTCTTTAACGGTAGTTGCTTTGGTGGCATCACAAGTGCATGTAGGTGTTGGGTTTAGGCTAGCTAGATCATCCCAAAATTTCTTTAACTTTGTGTAATATGCGGGAATGGTAAGGTTACCTTGTTTGAAAAGGCTGATTTCCTTTTCTATTTGATACAGCAATGGTCCGTTGGCTTCTCCGAACCTTTCTCTCAGTTCCTCCCAAAGTTCCCTAGCTGTGGAGAATGACAGGAAGGCATAACTGAGCTCCTTGATCATGGAGTTAAGTATCCAGGACTTATCCCTATAGTCTGCTCTCTTCCATATGATAAGCAAGGCCATGCCTTCGGTTGGTGGCATGCACGTTCCATCCACGACGAAGAGTTTGCCTTTTGCACATAGAGCCATCATCATTGATTTGCTCCAGGTTAAGTAGTTGTTACCATTAAGGGGAGTGGTAACTAGGACAACAATAGGGTTTTCGGTGTTTGTTATGAAGTATTTTTCTAGGTCTAGGTTACTGGTATCAATGTCAGCTATGCTTGACATTTTGATAGATAAGTAGAGTAGTGTGGATCATACCTTAGTCTCTGATAACATGAAAAGAAAGTTTGCTCTGATGAAGAAAAGTTTATTTTGTCATGGTTTGATTTGTATAGAAAGGGGTATTTATGCTGAACAAGGAGGCAGCTTATTTGTTATTGGCTATTTGGAAATCTGTAGTAGAATTGTCAGCTAGTGCAATTCTATTACAATGGAACCTTCTAGTGTTATGTACAAGAAGACAAGAAATAAAATTGAGTGGTTTTTGTATGAGTTTGGTTTGAATTTATTTGTATGTGGGTAAGTTGTTATTGGGTCTTGGGTAAGCTCACTCCCATTCTCTTATCGCCATGGGTCCTAGATAACCCGACATTCTTATCAAAGGGCACGTGGCTTGCTCAAAATATCAATTTCTAATTTATTAACGTTGTCAATATCAAGAAGGGTTTATTAAGAGAAAATGCGTCATCAGCTTATTTTCTCCATTAGAAGTTAAAAGGAATACATAAGTCTCTCAGAATATTGTATATTTACGGTCAAAACGATAAGATGAATGCTTACACAAAAGAAGAAAGTGAAGTTCAATCATGTCAAAGTTCAAGTGGGTGCATTTATATGCAAAATTTAAAGATATAAATAAATATTAATTAGATTTAACTAAGTTATACTCAATTATAAAATATTTAATTTTCTTAAAAAACATTAAATATTATTTTAATAAATTTATTAATCCTTTCTCGTGAAACTTATAAATATAAGATCATTAAAAATTTTTAATTCAATTTATTATATTAATTATTTTTTATTTTTAGTCGAATCATTGATTTATATTATACTTCTTTTCGTTTTAGTATGACTCAATATTTTTGAAAGAGTATCTTTGTTTTCCAATTTTCTATCATCTACAAATTTGAAATTTTTTAGAAGCTAATTAATCTCATTTGAAAATTAAATAACTTAATTTATATAAATTGCTCTAAATTAACATTGATGTTATCTTATTCTTAGTATTTTTAAATATCAATATTAATTGTAATTATTTCAACATTTATTTTGTGTGATTTATTTATATATATTTGACGTGGGAATGAAGGGGCGACGCTTTATTTTGTCCCCTAAAGCTGTCCAGCTCCAGCCAGGTAATCTCTGTCTCACGTGCTATACTTTATGTCCACAAGTCCACACATACCAAAGGTGAGTGTGAACTTGTATTGTCACACTAAAAACCATGATCGTGCTCCCACGCGTTTGTATCTTACCTGCAGTGCACGGACGGTTTAGGGACACATTTTAAATCTGCGCACAACTTCCAATTTGGCTTTTGTTTTTTCTCTTTCAAAGATTATTTTACTAGTAATACTAAAAGATATGCTAAATATTAATATTGGGATTAGAAAATTGGAGTCTAATAGTGTTTTCTTTTTCTATGGATACGCTGAAGAATGAAAATTTTAAATCGTAAATATTTTGAAAATTAGAAATATATGATGGAATCTTTTAAAACTATTTAAAGATATATTTTAGTGTAAAAATAAATGATAAAATCCCATTTTAATTCTTTGGAGTGCTCCAATTCTATTAAATTGTAAAATTGAAGATGACATAAAACTACTCTACTTCCAAACCAATTAAAGGGCGAATTTATTAGATATTATATTATTTAATTTATAATTGTAATTCAAATAACAAGAAATATCAAAAACTATACAATATCTTAACATAAAAATTGGGTCATGACCCACGCTCTCCGTGAGCACGTCCACTGAGTCGTTCCGCTTTCAAACGTCCCTTTTCCCTCTCCACAAGCTGACTCATGAGAGTAAAAGGCTCCACACCAGCTTAAGCTTGTATTAAAATTGGAAGATGTTTTAGACAACACTTTGTCTTGTATCCTTCAACTCTCAAACCCAATGGCTTTCACCTGATTTATGTTTTGTGCCGTATCAAAACCACCCACCCATTTCCCACCACATCAGAATCCCTACTAAAGTTTTATTCTTCGGTTTTAGTACAAGATACTATGTGCAGAATCACCTGTTGGTGTCTGCTTTCTTGCTTCCGCTCTGACCAAGAGTTCCCCTTTGTAATGCAGTGAATCTAGTTAACTCCGATGGTTCCCTTTTCTTCTTGGATTTAGTACTCCTGTTGATTGCACTAAACTTTCCTTATTCTTGGCTCAACTTGGATATAAATTTAAGATCTTTGCTCAACTTTGGGGCTTGTGTGGCACTTTCTTTCCGATTTATGGGATTGGGATTGGAGGGGCCGAGTCAATGATGAAGCCTAAGTTGTTATTTGATTCCAATTCTTTTTCTGTGTCTGACGTTATGCTTATGGGAAAGACAAATTTGATTCCCTTTTCGGGTTTCTACAATCAAGCATTCGGCGTTAAGTTATGTCAAGAGTTCAGTTCTAGCAGAGGTAAGGATGGGCCTACTGTACTTTGCGTATTCTTCCATCAATGTCTCTGTCTACTAATCAATGGATTCTACATGAATATGTTTCAGGAAGTTTAGTACGAGATTTAAGAATCTTCTTTCTTGACCTTCTTCTTGGCTGTTTCCTCCTTATTTTTCAGGAGGATGTTATTCAAGCACTTCAAACGGTAATTGTCTGTCCAAGGCTATGTGTTCAGTTGATCAGGAGAGAAGGGTAGCAGGGAATGACTTATATGACATCAACCAGACAAATGGTGATAGTTCAAGCTTCTTTTCCAGTAGGAAAGTGCTTGATGCATTTGATGATGAGTATGGTGGAGTTGTCGTCGATCCTCATAGCCTGCCGGCTGATCCAGATGGTTTTGATTCTGCACTTCATGTTTCACTTTCCCATTGGAAAATGAGGGTAAGTAGAAAATACGTACTGCGTAATGTCGTTGTTAGTGGTAGCTTATTGTTTCTGATCAGACTCACAATACATGTTACCTAATTACAGGGGAGGATGGGAATCTGGCTTAAGTTGCCTCTGGAACGATCAGAGCTTGTTCCAGTTGCTGTAAAGGTTAACCTATTAAACTTTCAAGACTTACTGCTGCTTAAGAGGCTTTAGGTTATAGTTTCTTATAGAACTGGAAATCAGATGGTATTGATGTTTTGGTGAATGCGGTTTCTTTCATTCATTATCACTCATTACTGAAACAAGTAATTTAAAATGCAGCAAGGTTTCAAGTATCACCATGCAGAGCAAGGTTATGTAATGTTGACATATTGGATTCCTGAAGGACCTTCAATGCTTCCAGCTAATGCTTCACATCAAGTAGGGGTTGGGGGCTTTGTCATCAATAATAAAAATGAGGTATGGGTTCTTGAGACAAATAGGGTGGTATTTGTTAACACCAAGGCAGAAATGAATATCATTTTTTTAACTGATAAAAACAGGACAATCGTCTTTTTCTAGGTTCTTGTATGCTTCATGCTGTCTTGTTTATTACGGATCAATTTTAAATACCCGCGATGTCATTTTTCTGGATTTGCCTTTTCTATTATTATGCACTATTTTATTTTGGAGAGTAATACCTTCCCAATCAAAATTGGTTCCGGAGACCGAACTTCAAGAGGTTACACCAAAATCTTTCTTAATGTATTTTTGCACAGTTATCAAGCAAATCTAAGGATTCTCTAGAAACTCTTAATTTGCTTTGTCCTGGACATCCAATTTGAGAATGTCAGGCTGCATTCATAAGTTTTGAAATTGACTCATTTTTCATAGCATCTAAATTTCGTATGATTAGAAGCTCTAGTCAAACCATACAGCCTTTATTTATGGGAGATTCGTCATTTGTTGAAATTTGCACACACTTGGTGTGAGGGGGCATGATAGAATCACGTATAATCCATTCTTCAGTCTCACCTACGAGCGTAAACTTTGACTTTATTGGTTCGTTGACAAGATTTACCATCAAATTGAGCTCATGAAAATGGAAACCATACACCTTATATCTTTCATCCACTTCAATTCTGCCTTTGAGCATTCAGAAGGAATATCAAGTCATTAATTCCAAAAGTAAAATTTATAAACCTCAGTCCCAGTATCTTTGACATCCAAGTATAATTTGCTACCTCCAGGTTCTGGTGGTTCAAGAAAAATTTTGTGCTCCTGCATTTTCTGGTTTCTGGAAAATACCAACTGGATTCATTCATGAGGTACATAATTTGTGTTAGTTCAAATGAAATGAAATTAGTCTTGTCAATTTGCTTACAAGTTGTTGGTTGCTTCATCAGTCAGAGGAGATTTATATGGGAGCAATTAGGGAAGTCAAGGAGGAAACTGGTGTAAGAATTTCTCACTTTGCATGTTTCTAATGTACCTCAGTTTTCAATTTTTTATTCTTTTGCAAGTAGTTTAACATAAAGAGTGCTATACATTGGGTAATACCCTCTTGACAATAACGTTACCTTTTATTTTATTTCGCAGATAGATACTGAGTTTGTGGAAGTTATAGCATTCAGGTACTAACAAGATGCCATACTAATTGGCACAATCTCCTAAACATTAGCGACTGTACAAATGATTGCAATTTATTTGCCTCCATAGTCTATGACAATCACATGTTTCATTCTAAGCATTATGATTATGGATTCCATTTACCAGCCAACAGTTCTGATATCCAGCACCTTTACATTGTGTAATATGTTTTTCATCACTTTCAGGCATGCTCACAATGTGGCTTTTGACAAGTCGGACTTGTTTTTTGTCTGCATGCTCAAACCATTAACAACTCAGATCTGTGTCGATGATTTGGAGATTCATGCAGCAAAGGTAAGCACTGGACTAAGCTTGCCAGGACTTGTATTCTAACTAATAGAGACCATTGGATTAGTTTTTTGAGTAATTATGGTAACTGTTGGGGTTCTTATGACTGGTATGAGGTAAAATAATTGGTTCAAGTTTACAATTAAACTTTTGTTGTCTTGCATTGTTTTCCAGTGTATACTTTCCTAATATACACTGCCAAACCAAATTGGAATTTTTAGTTGAGACTGGTAAGTTTTAGTGGATCAAAAAGGTTGACTACGAGTCATGCACCACTAGAAAGTGTGATTAGGTCTGGTTTCTGAGCTAGCTGTTAATTCATTACTCCATCCATCGTTAAATTTCTGTTTGGTCTTTTATGTGTCATTTTACATCTAATAAAGTGCATTGTTAGGTTGATCCGGGCAGTTGATAAATTTGTTCTGTTATAGCAACAGACCATTAGACTCTAATCTTAGTTTCTACTCCTTGTCCTGGTTACTGGATTTTGCCAATGGGATTAAAAGTCAGGTGATTATTGGATTAATAACGTGCACATTCAAAGATATAATGACTAGCCTGCATTGATCCTGCAGTGGATGCCATTAGTTGAGTTTATGGAGCAGCCACTAATACAAGAAGACAAGATGTTCAAGCAAATCATTGATATTTGCATTGCACAGCTTGGGAAACGTTATTGTGGGTTAACTGCTCATCACCTCATCTCAAAATTTGACGGCAAGCAATCCTGCCTCTACTACAGTGCAATTGACAATGATCACCTGTGCACAGGCAGTTGAAGCGTCCAGTTTGTTTTACTCAGTGATGGGCCTAAACTACTGAAGAAGTGGCTATAACAGTTGCTGTGTAACATGTACATGTCGAAGTTTATATATCCTGTGAAGAATCTGGTATGTGTTGGTCAAACATATTCCTGGTAATCTGATCATCTCTTCAGAAACTGGTTAGAGACTACAGAGTTTTCATTGGATAGACCTTGTAGCTTCCAAACAGAGGCCAAGCTGGTTCTGCATTAGCTTAACTGATCAAGGCCGGGCCTTGTCTCCAGTTTTACTTTATGGACGGACAAAGGAAATATGTGTAGACAATGCAATGTGGTTTATGGTTATTAAGTTAACAAAGACGTGGTCTGGTCGAATGATGGTAGCTCATTAATGTTTCAGATATGAAATTTCAAGTCTAATGCTCTCTCTCTCTCTCTATATATATATATACACACACACATTTATTTATTTAAGACGTAAAGGCCTGCAGGCAGCCATGCGCTTGTCATGTTTCAACTCCACTTAGTAGATATTATGTCTAATCCTAGATTTAAACATCAACCAAAATTTGGCATTTTCCATTTTAGATTTCTCAAATGTGAGTTATACGATTTCGAAGGTGTTGGATTCAGCAAAGTTGGCACAGTAAAGAATAACTCAATTGTGGATGTGGGCTCATTCAATTCAACTATATATATTTTTTGGGTGATCTAACAATTTTGAGCAATATTGTAATTTCGCTTGTTAACAACGAATTACGTGAAGAGAAATCAGAGGAGGTTTGAGGAAAATGACGATTGTGTTGAGAGACAAATAATACACTCTCTAAAAGATTAACCAAATATTGACGACAAAAAATAACTCTTCAAGTTGCATAAAAATAACTTTAAAGATGAAACAAATATCATGAAAAATTAGAGATGGCATGAAAGGTAGGTTGGCTCGACCCAACTTGATTTATTATTTTTTAAAAATAATTCAAAAAATGACGTCATTTTGTTGCTCTTGGTTGTGCCTCAAACCGGGCCAATGTGGGACCCAAAAATCCCAGCCCGTGGCCCAATCCTTGAACTCGGGCCTAATTACCATACTTAGGAAAAACTCTCCAGTATAAAGGAGAAGAAAAGGGACAAACTGACAAGCAAATCCACCAAACTCAATAAAGATTTACATAAAAAGTTTATCTGTCTTCCCCTAATAACAAATTGTCTCACAAAATTTCAGGATTAAAATCAAAGTTGATAACACAATTAACAAATACTCAAATCAATCCCGAAAACAATCAAATAAGGATGAGAATACAACATTATTTGCCCTCTCTTTATGTTTTTCCTCATTTTTAGACATTATAGTCACACTCTCTACAAAAACCTACGTCTTTTCTCATTTATATCACAAAATAAGTTTTTTCTACACCGTACATGGTCATTTACATGGTTGTGTAAGCAACCATGTATATTTCAGCACTGCCTCAATTGCAAATATACATAATTATAGAGAGTTTTACATTACACACGGACGTGTATATTCACACGGGCATGTACAAGACTGTGTATGTCTTTGCCTCTTCACACTTTCTTTACATTTTACAGAGACTTACATGGTTGATCCACATGGATGCGTAAGTCAAGACAAAGGTGCATAGCACTCTACATAGTCATGTATCTCCCTAGAAGATCCTCTTCCATCTTGTCTTCATTTGTTTGTCATTCCTACAAACCATAAGGGCATCTTAGATCATTAGAAGTCTCAACACAGAGTTAGATACTTACCAATCTCCCCCTCCAGCCCATATATAGGGAAGAAACGTTACTCTCCATTATCTACTTAAGATACGTTATGGCAAGCTTACTATAAAGTTCATGCCATTGTTTTTAAGAATTACTTTAGTCAGCATATCAGCACCATTCAAATCCATATAAACCTTCTTCAATATTAATTGTTGCTCTTCTATCACAAACCTCAACCAATGATAGCTGATGTCTATGTGCTTTGTATAAGAATGATACAAAGTATTTTTGCTCAAGTTAATAGCACTTTGACTATCTCAGAATAATAAATAGTCTTCTTGCTTCACATCCAACTTTTGAAGGAATCTTTTTAACCAGAGCATCTCCTTACAAGCTTCCACTACAGCTACATATTTTCCTTTATCCGTAGATAAAGCCACACACTTTTGTATCTTGGATTACCATAAGATGGCTATAGCTGCATACTTGAATAGAAAACCTGAAGTGAATTATCTTCCATCAAGATTTCCATCCATATCTTTATTTGTAAAACCTTCTAGAGTTGGCTCACCATCACCAAAGCACAAGCTCCACTCCAACGTGCCTCTTAAGTATCTTAGAATTCATTTCGCTACTTCCTAGTGAATCTTCCTTGGATTTGACAAGAATCTACTCACCATCCTAATAGCTTGAGCAATATCTAGCCTTATTGTAGATGAGTATGAAATACAAGACATATCATATTTTTCCTTTTCTGTTGAGGGAAATAAATGCTTACACAGCTTTAAGTGAGATACCAGTGGCATGCTAACTAGCTTGGCATGCTTAATATTGAACCCTTTTAGCACTCGTTTAATATATCTTTTATGAGACAACCACAATTGTCTATCCTTACTATCTCAAGTTAACTTCATGCCTAAAATCTACTTTGCAGGTTGTTGAGCAAGTTTTATTCTATTTAAAACTCTCAAAATACCGCAATTGCATGGGTCGCGAGTGTAGTATAAGAGGTTTCGATCCCTCGAGGAGTTGGTGAATTAATCTAATTCTAAGTTGTCTAAGGCTTAAAGGATAATTAAAATGAAAAGAAAAACTAAACAAAAAAGTAAATACGAGAATATGGAATCCTAAAATCAAGAATTCTATATTAAACAAGGAAATTAAAATGAGCACCACCAATCTAACAATTAAAAATCAACCAAGAAGAATTGACCGATTATGAAGGAGGGGGATTTATCCTATCATCAATGCTAATCTAGTCACTTATGTGTTAATATGGTGCCAGTTATAGACTATCGAGGGGTGTATTACTCTCTTTGGAGATATAATCACTAAGTCATAATTGATAATCCCTAATTAAATCAAGTAATAGAAAATATAATCTCTTAATTATCGATTAACCCACAACCTAATTTATTTTTAAGTGTTCTTGTAACATCCTGTTCCCATACTAAGGGTTAGCCCCCTAGATTTCGGTAAATTGGGAAAGTAGTAACGAAAGTTTAGAAAAATGCATTTCGTGCTCATGCATAATGTTAGCATACACACATATGAATATTGATTTTTGCACACTAAAATGATTGTACATGCATTCATTGACATTTTCTAGTATAATTGATCTATAAATGTGATTATAATTGAAATTGTTAATTGTATGTGTTAAGAATTGATTTGGAGAGTCTATTTATTGACTCAGA
>JAOQMP010000005.1:15733943-15759640 GCA_027563575.1 Erythroxylum pedicellare
TACATTAATTAGATAAATATTATAGGTTATAAGTACTTATTGTATGTTTTTTCTTTTTGTCAGAAATTTTTTTTTGGATTCCAAATTTGACGCTGTTATTTATAAAGTATGGGAGAGATGAGCTCATATACATTATAGAGACTTTGTTGGTACGACACAAGACTAGTGTATGGCCTCCTTATATTTATGAAAAAATATAGTCGTTGGCAGCAGCATTGGACATTAGCTGAGGTAATGTTCATTTTAGAGCGTAATTCTACCAACGGGCATAGAGGACTGAAGGGAGAGAGTATTTCTGTACACACTGGAAGATCTATTACCCACCACGAGCATGCAAAGAGACTTGTAAGTATCTACACTTTACACTTATATTATGATTTTTTTTACTTTGATGTATTTCAATTTAATTTGATGTGTGAATTTTGGAATGAAAATGTGTATTATGGAGAATGATAATGTTATAAATGTCTTGTGCCATATATGACTGTATTATTGAGTTACGTTCTTTGTTCAATAGGGGTAACTATCATAAAAATAGAGGAAATTCTACCGAAATTTTTATAAATTGTAGTTCACTTATAACATTTTATTCTAATGTAGAAAAAGTCTATAGGCAGTAAGCCTACCACCTGTTAGCTCTTTTTGCACACTCACACTAAGAAGTATGATGGTGTGACCTTCTTCAACATCAGATGTAGAGAACTAAATGTATGTAAAATTTATGCTTAATAATTATCACTTATTAACATAAACATTGCCTTCTGATAGGACCAAATATAAGAAAGCATTTAATGATAGTCTCAATAGTTTGAAAATGTTGATGAGAGTTAGAGCTATCTTTATGTAGTGGGTAGTAGGGACTATCGTGAAAGGATCTTCAGCTTAGATTCATTTGCAAATACATGTTATTCTCAATCCGTTACATCCAATACAACAGCATCTAGTAGGCGGTCCACATCTAATGAAGTTCATGAGCTTCAGAACATAGTACAACTCAGTTGCAATAATCAATGGAGTACATAACCCATATCTGTAATGAGATAAATGAGTTGAAGGGAAAGTGCAGTACCTCATCGCAACATTCAGAATATCCGCATTCACTAAATGAATAGCGTAGTTGTAGTTATTTTGTATGAATTGAATACTTATTCTTATTGATAATAATTTTTTATTATCAATTAACATAATTTTTACTTTATATCATGAATCAACTTTCTAATTTAACAAATTAAATGTATAAACAAATCAAAATGTTATCAACAGATAACAGATAATTGTATAAATTATAAATCAATTATAAAATTATCAAATAAAATTAAATGCAGGAAAAAATTTAAAAATAATATCAGTAAATTTATCAATCGAAAAACAAACATCGTTGGTAAAATGTAGTGAATTTACTAAAGGACCAACAAAATCCGTCAATAAAATGTAGTGAATTTATTAATGGAAAATCAATGTCCGTTAGCAAAGTTAGTTGTGAATTCACCAACAAATTTTTGTGTTCGTAGATAAGGTTACCAATGGAAATGACTTGTCGGTCGCTAAATTTACCGATCGAAACAGATCTTCTATCGCTAAATTTACCGATAGTACAGAAATTACCATTCTTAAATATACTGACAGAATAGACGTTATCCGTCGATAAAATTTGCGACGGAAAATCTGTACTCTATCGCCAATTATTACTTACGACCGTTTCTTCAACGATTTATTCTGTCGGTAAATCGGTCGATAAGTTAGCTTACTGATAAAAAACCTTCATATTTCATCGATAATTTTCGCCACTAAATCCCATTTTTCTTATAGTGACTCAAGCTTTTACAAAAAAAAAAAAAAGAGTTTAAAATTAGGCTCATGCTCAGACTACCTGAGCTCGACTTAGTTCAAAGCCTGAATATGTCAAGTAAAATGACATCATTTGAATGAAATAATGTATTTTTAAATTTTAAATTAAAAATAAATAAATCAGGCTTGATTGGATCTAATCGGACTTTAAACTACCCATGCATAATCGAGTTCAAGCTCGGGCCGTGAGTCTTGAGTTCAAATCTAGCCTCAAGCCTTGACCTAATGCCAAGCCTATTTATCCTATCTATATCTATGTATATGTTCTTGATTTATTACAAAACAAGCATGTATATTATGGGTTTGTCTCTTTTTAATTACAAACATATTATAAATGATTGTTTTATTAATTAATTACATGATATGTGCCCTGTGATAAATTTATCTTTTTGTCTTTTTAGACAATTAAAAAAGTACATAAATGAAGAAAGGTTATGATTTTTTCTAGTAAATATAAGTAATCTTAAACATAGGATTAATACTGTAACATTATATATATGTGTGTGTGTGTGTGTGCACATTTATGATTTTAGAGAGGATAACATAACATATTACTATTAAAGTTTTTATCATTGGTGATTTAAGTAAAATAATATGTAAAAGATCAAGTTCAACAGATAAAATGAGCAACATGTTCAATTCAATTAATGGAGTAGTCAAAGGATAACCAAAATGAAAAAATGGAGTACATATTTAACTTAAGAGAGATTCAAGAAATCGAGAATAAAGAGGAATAAAGCACATCAAAATTTAAGTAAATCATTTTAATCCTTTTTATAACTTATGATGTTCATTTTAATAAATTAAGACTTTAATCATTATATGATTGTACTTTCTCATAATCAAGAGAAAAATCTAGGAATGGTTTTAAAAAATTCTATTGAAGGATCAAAAATACTTTTTTAAAAAATTTATATTTGTTTTCAGTTAAGTTTTTATTAAAGGAGTATACTTTGAACTATAAGTTTTGAAATTTTTGTTTCTAAGGAACTGACCGACGATGAGGTGAGAATTTAGACAATCAATTTTAGATGCGGGTGTGGCCTATTAAAAAAAAAAAAGAGAAGGAAAAAGGCTTGCTTGGGTCCTTTAATTTATAAACTATAGACAGTCTTTGAATTTTAATTCTTACGAAATTAACATCAAATTTTAAAAATTTTCTGTTTAGATTAAGTTTTCACCGGCCATCAGAAACTATGCAAGTTCTAACATTCCTTAATTGTTAACTTACTTTGATATGCTTGATAAAAAGGGAACGTGGGTTCCGGGGGCGGGAACGCAAGATAGAAAAAGGAGGAGGAGGAATGTAATGAACTGGAAATATAGGTTTGAGAGAAAAATTCAGAGGCGCCGTACGAAAGGAGAACAGTATTCTCTCAAAATACAAAACTTCAATGAAGAAACAACATGGTATTCTCCTGAACTTTGGGAAAACATGGTATTCTCCTGTCTTCCCAATTGAGTCATTCCCCTCACCTGGGTCTCTTTTGCACACAGGAATTATTTGGTTCACAAATCTTGGCAGTTTCAACAACCATACAATCAGATCCATTTGGAATGACTTTTGGCTTTGTTCGTAAACTCTTATCAATACCAAATACAAATAGTAGTCTTAACTCTATGCAGTGACTTTTGGGTTTGTTCCCAAATACAAATAGTAGTCTTAACTCTATGCAATGACTTTCGGGTTTGTTCTTAAGCTCTTATCAATACCAAATACAAATAGTCTTAACTCTATACGCTTCACCCGTGACCAGTACTTGTTTATGTTACCTTGTTCAGCTAGTTTGAGTCTCAGATGATTCGCAAGAGCTTGATGACACTTGAGAGACGAGGAGTGGTGAATTAAGGATATAAGAACGCGAATACAACGACCCAACCCAACAGTTGGAGATGATCCCTCACTTTCAAAAATTAAGCCATTTAAGTATCTTAATACAGAATTTAGAATTTCATTAACCGTTTTGATGTGTAAAATATTATCGCATACAGCAGCTATGCTTCACCTGCCACATTCTTCGCTACAATAGTCTACTTCTTAAGACCGGGTCTTGAACACTGCAACTCAGTTTTATTATTGACAAGGATAATCACTCTTTGTAGTACAAAAAAAATAAAAAATAAAAAATTATTACTTAATTCATAGTTATTTTATTTTAAAGCCATCAATCTTTCATTTCTCTCTTCCACACAGAAACAGGGAAAGCTCTCTCCTTTTAACTCCTCTTTTGAATATGATGCGCTCCCCAATCATCCAAGCACACCCGATTTATAGAGGAACAAATATTAGCAATTGCTAGTCTTCTTAAAGCTTGCACTATTGATTCGTTCCCTGATTTTCTCGCTCTTCGATTGTTGCTCAACTCAATTCCCCTTTTTCTCCCGCAGCCAAACACATCATCGATTTCTCGTGCTCCGAGGGGGTTAGTGTTTGTAAATTTCGTCTATTTTTTGGGATTTTATGATCTGGGTAAAGCTTAGCTTTTATTTTTTCAACGTGTTCTGTGTATAGGAAGATGATGACGTTGTGAATTCGGGTGGGGAAGCTTTGATTGTTGGGTGAGGCAAATGCGGTTGTTTCCATTGAGCTCGACCTCGAGCTCAAGCTTGGAGAAGGAGCAGAATAATGGTGAGGGCAATGGAGCGATGTTGTATCTCAACATATACGATCTTTCCCCTGTAAATAACTATCTTTACTGGGTTGGTTTGGGGATCTTCCATTCCGGCATCGAAGGTAATTAGGTTGAAGTTCTTTTTCTGCTTAATTCTTCCTAAATTTTGATTTGTAGTGTAATTTGCATAGTATCATTGATTTAATTAATTCAAGGGAGCTAGAGTGATGATGTATGATGTTTTTGTACACGAAGTTGAGATTAGGAAAAGTTGATGTGCAATTACTTGATGCACAATTACAATATAGTGACCTTGTAAATCTTCATATTTTTCTTTTGCTGGGGAGCTGTTTCTTTATAATAAAAAAATAAAACTAGGTGATCAACCTTTCCTTTAAGAGCTTCAGTTTTGGGGTGTTTTTGAGTTCACTGAGCTTTTATATCAAGTAAAGTGTGAATGATAAGAGTGTTACTAAGCTTGTGATGTTTGACCTTAGAAGTATATGCCTGTGATTTTGGAGTAGTTTGCCTCGTTCTCATGCGGATCAGATGGAATGATTGTATGCATGAAGGATGTGGAAGATCAAGATATTATAGATTTTAGTGAAGCTCATCTCCGATGAAGAACTAGATTGTCCTAATCTTAACTTCAAAAGAGTTGAAACTCAGCCTCAATCAATTGGATATCTTCAACATAGATTGCATCAGAATCTAAGTTTAGTTTCTACTCTTGACAGGAATTTATAGATTTCGGAGAAGGTGATTCTTCAATTGATTAAAAATGGCTAATAATTCATGGGTACTATTTGAACGATTAAGCTGAAGTACTACATAAAACGATTTCTTAAGAGTAGATGTCAATCCTTTGCATATCATGATATTTTAGGTGGCTGATACAATTTGTGTTATCTGCTAACTTCATGCATCTTGCTTTATGGTTCTACAGTTGTGTAAACATGTGCATGCTATTGTGTCTTCTGAATGATCATAAGTTGTTCATCAATTTGATCATGTCCTTTATTTTAATGGAACTTTTTAAACGAATTAACCAAATTATACTTTTTTATATAATTAGTGCATGGTATGGAGTATGGATTTGGAGCCCATGAGTATCCCTCCAGTGGAGTTTTTGAGGTGGAACCAAAAAACTGTCCAGGCTTCATATTTCGACGATCAGTTTTACTGGGCAACACTGAGATGTCCCATTCAGAAGTTAGGTCATTTATGGAGCATATATCAGCAAAATATCATGGGGATACTTATCATTTGATTGCCAAGAATTGTAACCACTTCACTGATGAAGTTTGTTTGCGGCTAACTGGAAAGCCTATACCTGGATGGGTAAATCGGCTGGCTCGAGTAGGTGAGCTGCAAAGTCTATGATAAACTAAACAATTATGTTGATCTAGTGTACTTGTTTGAGTTGCTAAGTTTCAAGCTTTGTATGCTGTGTGCTATAAATAGAAAGCTTTGATTCAGAACACGTCATATAAATTGTGGATTTCTAGTTTTATTTTAATTTTGTTTCAAATGCATAAGCCATCAAATTTCAAAAGGGTTTTTTTGCTAGAAATAGTTCAACATCATTATACGGCAAAGTGTCATATGGTGTTTCTAAGTACACTAGGAAGCATAGCTGCTGAACCTTCTTAGCTTTTTCTGTATCAGCTTCTCTGTCCACTTCCCTTTACTTTCCATCATTACCTAATCAGTTAGGCTTTGCATGAAGTTTCAGGTTCTTTTTGTAATTGTCTACTTCCGGAAAGCATTCAAATAAGTGCAGTTAGACATCTTCCTGACCATCCAGCATATTCTGGTGAGTGGGCCTATGTACCATATTCCTGTTGCTTTCTAAAATTGAAAATTGAAAACTTTGTACTCGTTTTTTGTCTTCTTGCATGAACTATTCAAAATTATGAGCTTTGTGTTTAAGTCCTATCCTTTTGTAAAGACATGCTTTTTATGGCTTTCAAAAATTTTTAATGCATGGGATGGGACCACAAGGGAACATTATCCTAAACTCCAATCCTTACTTGGTGAGTTTTGAACCTTCAAGCTGTTGGTTGTAGTGGAGGGTATTAAAGTTGTTAAATCTTGACATTGAGTGAAAACAAAGATTAAGGACGATTTATGTACAAGAATTGATTCATAACTCAATGCCTTGAGGTTTTAGATGAAGATATAGTACTTCTCTTGTATGTAAACCACTCTTTATCTCCAAAATGAAGATCAATAAAATTTAATGAAGATCAATAAAAATTCAATATGGTAATATATGATCCATTTGTGGGCCTTGCCCATCAGCTTAAGTTTTTGGGTTGAATGATTTCTTAATATGCTATCAGAGTTGTTCCTATTTTGATAACGAGTCTTCCTGCAGATGTATATTCCTGTGGGCATCCGCAGATGTCCATTCCTGCAAATTTCAAGTACTAGATGTATATTCCTAGGTGTGAAGGAGTGTATTAAAGTTTTTAAATTCTCATAGCAACTGGAAGCAAAGATTAAGAATGGTTTGTGTACAAGAGTTTGAGGCAATGGGTGAGGATATAGTGCTTCTCTTGTATATAAACCACTCTTCCTTTTGAAAATGTAGATTAATGAAATTTCAACTGAGGGAGCTTATCATTAATTTATACTGCCATCCTCTTTATCATGAACTTCGTTTGCACTTCCTTAATAATATCAGTAAGGGAAGGCTTAACTTCCTAGTTGCATAATTTTTATTTAGCTTGCAAATATTGTTAGTACCTTTTAAGTGGTGAATACCAGGCATATAGTTCTGCTTTCTATGGGTCAATATGTTCGAGCTCATAGGAACTGTTTTATCTTTGTAAGTTGTCACTCATTTCAAACAACTGCGATGCTGTAGCAGATTCAGTCATCACTTGATGTTGACCTTTTTGGCCAGTGACTATTCCTACAACACACATAGTTTTGGAAATTAGCTGGATATATGGCTGTTTCCTCACACTAAACTGATCTGTACTATGGCTATACTTTGCTTCTTGTTACTGTCCATGGTAGCTAAAACCCTGATACCAATCCATGCCCAGCTCTAATGGCTAGTATGCAATATCTCATTTGCCCCCAACTGTTTCTTTTCATCTGTTTCTCTCTCTGTCTTTGTTCCCTTCAAGGCCGCAACAATGGCAGGATTTGTCTGGAGAGTCTTTGCATTTATGAAGAAGTTGGGTTTGGTGATGGAATCCCCCAATGGGACCTTTGCTTTATTTCAATTTTTGTATATTACTCTCCTCTTCATTATCTTAGTTCTCTTTCTCTGTTTGTTTCTGCTGTTTTCTGTGATTTTATTCAACGCCATGGGTGCACAACATCATGGTTCTGTATTGGATTCTACTTATCTTGTTGCAATGTCGTTATCGTTTCAGATGATGATGATGGATCAATGTCATTTGCATCATCTATATCAGCAGGAAGTGAGCAAGAGGACGCAGATCACCATTTGCTCACTACACCGAATGGTGATGTTGCTTTCTTAAAGGAAAAACCCGTGAGGTTAGCAAGGGAGCTTCTATAAAAAAACACGAGTCTTTCCATGTTGGGTGTTTCTGTTGTATGTAATTTAGAATGCAATTGTCAGTGCGTCAGTGAGTCTGTCTTGGTTTAATTATTTGGACGGTTTCAAATACTTGATACCTTCCATTTTTTTTCTGAAAGAATTGAATTGTTGTATTGCTTTTACCTATAGTCTCGTCTTGTAATGTTAGTGTATAAATGGCTTATATTGATTGTTTGCAGAACATGGATCTGGTGTGTTTATGTTCTACATTTCACCTTAACATTTTTGTTTGAAAATGGCATCAGGGATAAAATCTTG
Source organism: Erythroxylum pedicellare (assembly GCA_027563575.1). NCBI lineage: Eukaryota > Viridiplantae > Streptophyta > Magnoliopsida > Malpighiales > Erythroxylaceae > Erythroxylum > Erythroxylum pedicellare. The sequence continues at coordinate 15,742,245 of JAOQMP010000005.1, forward strand.
AATTTGAGATACTCCATATGTTCACTTTTATTTTCTTGAGAAACTAAAGGAATATATTGGAAAAATAGAGTTCCCAACAAGAATACAATCTGACAGGAAAGGTCACTCACTCCAAGCAAAAGAGGAAGGAGGACCGCTTAACCAAACAAGGAAAGCATTGACTAGCAGCTTAGTTAGTTGCAACATCCAAGTTAGAGCTTAGTCTTAGAATTGAGTCAGTTTACTAGTACAAAGGACGTTTAGCTCGAAAGTCCAATTTACTCGCAATGCTACTGATATTGAAGGTGAAGCTGACAGATCAACAGGTGTTTTCATATGCAGCGTCGGAAATTTTGGAGTTCGTTTCCTTTCAGAATACATAAACTAAGCTATTAAAGGAAATTTTACCTATAACATAATCTCCTTTCATATTTTACTCTAAAATGTAATGCTGCATGGACACGTCAATTTTTTAAATAATGATATATTGATTCTTTTAAGAAACGACGTTAAGTTTAATGTTATTCAGTTGTATCTAACTTGCTACAGTTTCCCCATTAATTCCTGCTTTATATGTGTTTATACAGGTTAGCATAGGTCCCCTTCGACCCGCCCAAATCCAGCCATGGGCACCCTCCAACAGCCCGTTGGAGGGACCCCGGCGCAACCCCCTCCTGCCATGAAAAGCTTTAAAGAAGCGTTGGGTACCCATGCTTCCATCTCAACCATCGATCCCCTCTTCTTGCCTCATACTCCCGACCCGATTTACCAGATTCACGCCTGCCGTCACAAAGGCTCACCTGCCATCTCCTTCCAGCGTCTGCATGTACAGCAATTGGCTCAACCCTTCGAATTTATTCAAGACCGGTATGGTACATCTGGGGACATCCCATGCGCATCTTAAAGTGGGACGAGAAATTTCACGTCGATCGTGAATCACCAATTGTTCCTGTATGGGTCTCTCTACCACGCCTCCCCATCCCTTTTTTTGAGAAGAATGCTCTTTTCGCAATTTGTTCTTTAATTGGATGCCCTCTGCGAATGGATTCGGCCACTGCCGCCTTGAAACGGTCAAGTACCGCCCGCGTCCAGATTGAGATAGACTTACTGAAGGAACGACCCCAAAAATTATGGATTGATGTTGAAGGTGATGACGGATTTTGGCAAAAGCTTGACTACGAAAGTGTCCCGTTTTACTGCCAACATTTTTGGCATGTAGGTCATTCGGAAGATCTTTGTCGCATCCACAACCCAGAATTGAACGCAAATCTTCTGAAACAGGTTGGCGCGTCCAAAACGAGTAGGCAGGAATATGTCCCCAAGACGCAAACCGTCTCTGGTACGAAACCCTCATTGGCTGATAATGTGGATAATATTGACTCCCCAGAACCAACTGGTCCATCGACTGATAACATCCCTGCGGCTCCCCCGACGACCTCTCAAAAGGGCAAAGGAGTGGCGCTCGATGATAAAGCTGCGCCCACAGCAGTAGACCATGCGGGCCCTAGCAACCTTGATGTGGTGATGGTGGAAGAAGCCTCTGATGATGAAACAGATTCAGTTATTATCGCACAGGCGATTGGTTTCCCGGCATCAGTGGTACGACAATCGGACCCTCCGATTGATGGTGTGGCATACGCTGATAGTCGGTCAGTAGATTTAAATGGTCCTGCCACTCATGAGGAGCAGCAGACCTCTGAGTTATCTCGTGATGATGCTGCCCTTCCCATTGGAAATGTCCTGGAGGACACCCGTACGATCCAGTCGGCTATACGGGCTCTCCGCGCTAAGGCAGTGCCAACCATCGCTGAGGTTAAAGATTTGTGGCTTCATAGTTTCAAGGATTTCAGTGCAAACCCCCCCCCCCCCTGATCCAAATCAGAACCCAATATCCGAATTACAAAATTTACTCGACCCACCTCCGCCTCGGCATCGAGGAAGACCCCGAAAGAACCTACTTTCTTCAGCTCCAAAGGTTTGCTCTCCCCCCAAGTCAATGGTAACTCGGTCTTCAAAATTACCCCCCGCTGATTCACAATGATTAAGTTTCTATCATGGAATATAAGAGGTATTGCAAATCAAGCTTCATTTCGGAGATTGAAAAAGCTTTGCCGCATCCATCAATTTTCAATTATTGTCATATTGGAGCCATTCTTGACTCAGGACCGTGCCTCGGCATATTGTGAAAATCTTGGCTTTCAACACGTCGTGGTTTCAACCACGGGTAAGATTTGGATAATGTGGAGTCATGACTTACTCCTTTAGGTTGAGCGCCAATCTGAACAACTTATGCACTGTCGCTGCTCTTCCATCTCGCATTCTGTTCATTTTTCACTGGCTGTGGTTTATGGAAAGTGTTCACTATCCGAGCGCAGGTTCTTATGGTAGGACCTTTTGCAGATTAATTCCACGGTTGACGGCTCGCGTTGGATTCTAGGAGGCAATTTCAATGCCATTGCAACGGATGATGAGGCTTCTGGCCGTGTGTCCCCTAATTTACAATCAATCACAGAATTTTCTGATTTTATCTCTCAGGCGACACGTCAGGAATTGCCTACGATAGGTGGGTTCTTCACTTGGACAGGAGTTCGTCGAAGAGGACGGGTGTGGCGAAAGCTGGACCGGTATCTGTTCAATGAGGCTTGGTTGGATGCTTTCCCTTCTTCTCAGGTTGAACTATTGAATAGGGCTACATCAGATCACAACCCGCTAGTAGTTTCCTATTCTTCGCCGGTGTCTCATCCGAAACCATTTCGTTTTTAGAACATGTGGATGCGCAGAGAGGAATTTCTAGACGTGGTCAAAAGTAGCTGGGAGCAGCCCATGGAAGCATTTGGCATGTATCGATTTTCCATGAAGCTGCGCCGGTTTAAGGGAGTGCTAAGGGCTTGGAATAGAGATTGTTTTGGAAATGTGCATCATAATGTCATGCAAGCAAAAAGGGTTGCAAAGGAATTGGAGGAGGTGTACGCCCGTACAAAGTTGGATGAGGATTTAATACATCTCAATCAAGCGCAGGCAAGACTTCTCAAAGTTTTAGCGGAGGAAGAGGATTTTTGGAAACAACGTGCGCGCCTAACGCGGGCCAAGGAAGGAGATAGATCTACAAAACTCTTCCATGCCTCGGTGATGGAGAAAAGACGGAGATTGGTCATTTCGAAAATCCTGGATGAGCCTGGGACTTGGATTTCTGACTCCACAGCTATAAACGAGCAAGCTATCCGTTATTTTTTAGGTCTGTTATCGGAAGAAGAGTTGGACCCGGCCCAGGTTGTGGTGGCGCGCCAACGAATTTTATCTAATGTTCCAACTCTCCTGCTGGATGCGGATAAGGACAGTCTTGTCCGTCCGCTAGATATGGAGGAAGTCCGTGGTGTGGGTTTTTCACTAGACCCTGACAGTTCACCAGGTAGCGACGGATTTTCTGGGACTTTTTACCGAGCCTGTTGGAAAATTGTAGGGCAAGATTTATTCAGTGCAGCCTTGGACTTTTTCGCAGGAGTCCCACTCCCATTTGCAATTGCTGCGACTGTTATGGTGTTATTGCCGAATGTCCCAAGTCTTAAAAATTTTAGTGAATTCCGACCCATCAGCCTTTGTAATTTCATTAACAAGGTTTTCATGCGCATTTTATGTGATAGGTTGCGGGACTTACTGCCCAGAATCATTTCTCCAGAGCAGTCTGCCTTTTTGACAGGTCATGACATCAGCGACAATGTTTTATTGGCGCAAGAAGTCCTTCAGCATATTGACAAGCGGGTCACAGGGAAGAATGTTATGTTCAAATTTGACCTGATGATGGGCTTCGACCGGGTGTCTTGGGGTTGTCTTGGAGATCTATTGGGTAGGATGGGCTTCCCCTCTCATTTTACAAGGTTGATTGAGAACAATTTTGAAGCAACCAGAATATCGTTGCTAGTGAATGGTACGCTGACTGGTTTTTTCCAGCCCACTCGGGTTTGAAACAAGCCGATCCTCTTTCTCCGCTTTTATTTATTTTGGTTAAGGACGCTTTGAGTAGGAATCTGTCCACGTTGGTTTCTTCTGGCCGAATTGCCACTTATTCGTTGCCTCGTAATTCATTTCCTGTGAGCCATTTAGTCTTTGTGGATGACCTCGTTGTTTTTACAAGGGGAAACTGTGGATCAATTCGAAATCTTTTCGCTGTCTTTGGCGATTTTGCAACAGCTTCTGGCCAGAAGCGAATCTTCAAAAAAGCTCCTTTATCATCTCTAGGTTTGCTCAGCGACAGCAAGTTCGTTGGATCACTCAATTTACTGGCGTGTCGTGGGCCACTACCCCAATGAATTACCGGGGCCATTTGCTTTATAAGGGCCGTAAGAAAATATCCTACTTCCATTATGTTGTCGACAAGTTTAAGATTAAACTAGCAGGATGGCAGACGAGATTGCTCACTGCGGGGGGAAGGATAATTCTGATCAGACATGTTCTTACTGCACTTCCCCCATACACTTATTCGGCTATGGAGTCGCCGCTCTTTATCATTCATCAGATGGAGCAGCTCTGTTTAAAATTTCTATGGGGACATAGCTCAGGGGAGCACAGGCGGCATTGGCGTTCTTTGTCTGGGGTTGCCCTGCCGGTGGAGCAAAATGGCCTGGGCTTCAGGGATTTTAGCTTGACTGCCTCAGCTTATGCCTGGAAGCTTTGGTGGAAATGGAAAACCAAGAAAGGGTTATGGGCTCTCTATCTCAATCGGGTCTCTTGGAAACATTCAGTGGTGAGACATCGGTTGGTTAAGGTTGACGCTTTCATGAGGGCCAGGACTCGAGTTATAATTCACGATGGGTCCTGTTCGTTGCTCTATGACAACTGGAGCGCCCAGGGGTCTCTAGTGGATTTCTTTGATTTGGGAGATGTGGAGGATCTTCGGTATCTCAGCGTTCGAGATTTGTATGTTGATGGCAAGTGGGACCATGCAACGCTGTTGGAATTCCTTTCACTGGAAGCGCTTAATTTTGTCGCACAGTTTCAATTCCAGTTAACTGAGGAGTCGGATGAACTAATCTGGGAGCCTACGAATACAAGAAGTTTCACTCTAGCATCGGCTTACGCAGAATTGCGAGCACCAAATCTGGAGTTTCCTGAGCTTAAGATTATCTGGGGGTCAGCGATTCCTTTGCGTAGCTCATTTTTCCTATGGCGCTTGATGAACTTTCTCCTCCCTTTCCCTGAAATTCTGAACACTTTTGGATTCAGCCTGCCCTCCAAATGCTACGGATGTAATGCCGTAGACACCATGGAACACTGTTTTCTTTCTTGTCCTCTGGCTCAGGAGGTGTGGATTTATTTTGAGCGTCTACTCAATGTTCGGTTTCCAAGACAACTAGATGTCACCTACTTGTCTGCGAACGTCCTCGAGGATAAACAAATGGGGCAGGACCTGCATAAAATATTCGTGTTGATTCCACTGGTGGTATGTTGGGGATCTGGAAAGTTAGGAATAGCAAGATTTATGAGGATGCTTATCCTTCTGGTTCCCAAGCCATTCTCTACACGGTGAACCTGTTGATAACAATTTCCTCCATTTGTCCTTTTCAATTGCTGTCTGCATCTCAGCATAAGGTCCAGCATGTTAGGGGTCTTCACTTCGCAATATGGCGTAATCACTCACAAGTCATCACATGGACAAAGCCTCCGCCCGGATTCTTCAAACTTAATGTCGACGGATCTTCAATTGGTAACCCAGGACGCTCGGGGGGAGGAATAGTGTTGTGCAACTCGCAGGGGGAGGTTCTCTTTTTGCATGCTTACTACTTCGGGACTACCACGAAGTTAACCGCTGAAACTTTGGCTCTGTTGAGGGGATTACTTTGCTGTAGGGATTGGCACTTGCATGGCTTTGACGTAGAGACAGAGTCACAGATATTGGTCTAGTTTTTACAAGATTCAACAAAACGGCCATGGAGAATCAGGACAGAATTGTAGCAGATCAACGACTTGATTCAGCAAGTGGGTTGCAGGGTTGCCCACGGTTTCAGGGAACTCAATTCAGTCGCGGACTCTTTGGCAAAATTGGCTAATGGCTCTCGTACTTCTCATTCCTTTACGGCGGACTCTTTACCTCAATGAATCAAAGGCCAAGTGCGTTTGGATCAACTATCCTTCCCTTATCTGCGTATTAGCCTCAAGTAACTGATTTCTTTGTTGTAACCGACTCATGGGTTGGTATCAAAATAGACCATTGTAAGCCACCTATGTCATTCATTCTGGGGAAGTATGATTCAGGCTCTGCTTCCCTATGTACTGTTTTTTTTAATATTCAAGTGTCGCGCTTGTGACAAAAAAAATAATGTGCACATGCTTATGTTTAAAAAAAAAGTATATCATCTTTAGTAGGCTGAAAATGAATTTTTTGTGTTTTCTTATATAAAATGTAATTCAATTTCAACTAAAATTTTATATGTTTGAATATAATAGTTAAATTTTAATTATTAAATAAATAGTATTTAATTCAAAATTTAAAATGCTAAATTATTTATGGTTGTAAACTCAAGTGTATTTAACCTTTTTGCCTCATTAATGGAAGTTGAACAGAACCTCCGTGGTGGAGGTTATGTAAAAGTATCCCTTGTGTGCAAATTTACACATGCCCCATCTTTCAAATGATTTGTTTATATTTCGCCTTTGAATCCTGACTGGTGGAAATAATGATTCTTTTGTACCATTCAATTAGAAGATCGGTGTAATCACGAGAGAAGTATGGCCATCCACAACAACTAAAAGTCAAAAGGGAATTCTTTTCTCTTTGGTAAAGTTTATAATATAAAGATTGAGTTTTGTTTAATAATCATCAAACTTATGTAGTTTTTTTTTTAAACAGTCATCTAATACTTGTACAACCTACTTTTACCAGAGACCATAAGGCTAGTATAACGTTGGGATCTTAAATCAGGGTATTGAAGCAAGTCCTCTTTTATGGTTAGTGTTATAATAGCTTTTCTAGACACTAATCGTATACCACAAGTTGTGCCTTTTATTTTGCACGACAATCTTATTTAGATTCATTTAAGCCAAAATTAATCTTCCCATATGATTTTTGACCAATAAACATTATTCTTAAATGTCTCATGATTCTCATAGTGTTTAACTCACACTCTTACAAGAGTACTGCGAAAGTACTAAGCTATCAAAGACAATAATAAACACATAAGAGCTAAGATAAAAACTAACTTTCATTACTTCCTCAAAAATATACAAAGGAGTGCTCTGTCTTACTGGGTTCCCTTCTTCTCATATCTCTGTTCTTTAGGAGAAAGGCTTAAGTAAGCTATTTATAGGCACCTCTAGCTTTACAATTCAAAATCCTAATTGAAGTAAACTAATTAGATCAGCTTCATATGTTAGATTACACTAATGGATGATGCTCTCATCTAAATAGGTCTTTCTCTAATAGGATTTAACTATATCACAACTAACAAGATAAGAGATTATATTTAACTAAGACTCATATATCCATATTCATGTAGAACTCTATTATCTTCAGATAATCCTCTCATATAGTCTTTATCTTTTAAAGATGATGATATCTACTATGATCTTATCCGCCACATCATCTGAGGTCTGCCCTTAATCTCTATCCATTGATGTTAAGTCATCCAAGACCAAAGTCTTTCATACCACACTAGTTCAATCCAATGCTTACCCATTTCAAATTCATTAGTCTTAGTCCATCTATTTGACCACACATTAAGTCCTTAAAGTTCTCAAATGTCTCCCTCATGCATATGATCCAACTAATCTTCAACCAAGGTTCCTCTCAAGCTATCTTTTGCTCTCATATCTAAATATTACATTTGATCAAAGATTTCTGCCAATTGGCACTAATGCATGCCATCACATCATAATGCTCGTTTTCTTTATTTACTAGTAAGTAATTGCCTTGATTTATCATCTCAAGTGTCAAACATTGGCCAAGGCTTATCAATGCCTACACGATTCCGCTATTACGACTTAGGGGTCTGACAGTTACCTATGGCCTTTCATTCTTTTAACAATGAGTCATAGTCATATCGGTCAACCAAGATACCTAAAAGTTATTTTTTAGATTACCGTGTAGAAAATCTAAGGAATTACATCTCTTCTATTCACATTTCTAGATGTGCTTTTATTTAATTAAAGTCTGCTAAAACTTGTAATAAAAGCTCCACTAGATGCCAATATACTCCAAGGAATGCATGTTAATAGAAACTAACTCACGAAAAAATAACCACAGTAGTTGTTTCTTTTTCTTTTAATGTTTGTTGCTACTTTATGATACTTACACGTAGCTTCACTTAGCTTCTTCCTTCTTTTTGCTCCTGTACTAAGTTTGTATTATTAGAATAAGTTTTTAAGTCCTTTTTCTTCTCTTAACTCTCACACAACATTTATACAACATGAAACCACTAACACAATCTTTGTTCAATATTCTATCCCTCCTTACCATGTTGCTAACCGCAACTTCTAAAACTAATTGTTCGACAATTGGGTTCAATAACACAACTCTTGATATTTATTTTCCCTTCCAAAATTGTTGTTAGACCCTCAAGCACTCCACGTGACATCATACAAGTGATCGTAAATTTTGGTTAATGCTCGGTACGCAAGTTGATAAGAGAAAGGCATGTCGATAAAGGGATAACATATTTGTTTATGAATAGGTGAGGTATATGTGTGATGGCCAACAAAATATTGAGAATAAGCAACACTCTTTATACACATGGGCAAGAAGTGTTTTGTAAGAAAGTAATTCGTACATTCAATAAGCGGCCATGGATGATTGGTGAAGACAGAGATGTATTAGTGTACATTATTGAAGTTAGATAAAAATGGGTAAGTCTCTAGATGTTAGATAAGGATTAACGAGAATCTTCGATAATTAATGAGAATTGGTGTCCCTACTTAATTTTATTTTATATTTTTATATCTTTTTTCTTTATTTTATATTTTATAATTTCATTTCATCTATTCTAAATTAAATATTCTCATGTTTGATGACATTCAATTATTTTTAATTTTTATCTTTTTTTGTTTAATTTGTATCATTTTAGATTTTAATTCATTTTCACCATTTTAACTTTAATTAATTCTAAAGTCTTAATTTGAATTTCAACTGTAGATTTCCATCCATATTTGAATTTAATTAATTACTAATTTGAGTTTGTAGGCATACTTTTTCTACAATTAAGGTTCAACAATGGCTTTTTTCATTAAACTTTCATGAAATTAAGTAAATAAAGAAAGAGAAAAGTAAGAAAATTTGAGTAATTCAAGTATTTAGGATATTTTCTAGGGTCTCTTATTTGGAGGAGAATAAATAAAAGGAAAATTTTAAGATTTAAAAAGGAGAAATTAATTTCCTAAATTAATTATTAATGAAAGGAGAAATTTGATTTGGAATTAATTCTAAAATTAAAGAGAGAGAAAAATATATTGAAAATGAAACCCCTTAGATCTAGGATTTAAATTAAGGCTCTTGAATCACCAAGATTCTTTTAGTCATTTTTCCTAACTTTGGTAAACTCTAATTGGTTTTTTTTAATATAGTTGACATTTCTATAAATTAAGGAGAGTCATCCTCTTCTTATTCTTGTATGCTACTATTTCTTCTCTATTATATATGTTATTAACAAAAATAACCATGTATTCTTATAAGTAATGCAAACCCATAGAGGAATTAACTCTAATAAACTTATAAGCAAGATTAATTATTGTCAAGAAAGTTAAATCATATTAATAGGAACTGACTAATTTATTATAATAAATTAAAATCCAAGTTCTTGAAAAGTAATTTGAGTGTCATAAAGAAGAATTCTTTGTTAAGTTCAGAAGTTTAATGAAGAATAAAGAATAAAAGCAATCATGATTCCTAATAACAAAAATGAAATTTTAATTAAAATTGTTTAAAACACTCATTAAATAATACATAATTAGGGTTTCAACAATGGACACGAATTGATATACGATCATGTTCTATACTAGAACCTCAACTAACATAAGCTCTAACGTGCCTGTTTGTATGTCTGTGTCTTTTAATCTTGATTTTTAAGAGCAACCCAATCTAACACACGGATCGTGTTCGATATTAAAAATTCAACTCCTACATTTAGAGAGGGGCATAGGATGAGATACAATCTGCTGTGAGATTGTATCTAATCTTCTTATTTTAGAAAAGGAACATAGGTCACATCATGATCATCTTTGAGGATATTTTTATTTAAAGATGTCTTAAGTCTCCAAATCTTATGAATCTTAGCTTAAATCAAGTTAACTAAAGTTTAGACTTCCTTTTAAGTTAAACAAGCCTCTTAAAATAGTTATTGAAGTTTTTTTTAAAGCTTGTTCTACATATATATTTTGAATTAATCTATTTAAAGCCTCTTTAACTATCTTACTTCCAACTCTTGTAGTTGATCCATTAGGAATATGCAATGGATCCTTTTTTAGCAAGTCATGCTTATATTATTCCCCCTCTTCTTGAAAGTATTCAATCTTAAATCTTCATCTCCATCAAAAGGAGAAAGATCAATAATATTGAAAGTAGTATAATCATTATACTCACATTAAAGATCAAGCTTGTAGGGATGAAAATGGTCTGCTTTAGGCTTGGGGCCCCTATGGCCCAATCTCAACCACAAAATTGTTTTGGGCTTGAATATAACCACAAAAATTTTTAAGTTTGAGCTTAACATAAAGTCTATTTATAACCAACTTGTTTGGCCTGAGTACAGGCCCAATTGAGCTTCTAAAGGCCTGAAATTCGATCATGTCAAGGCAAACTCAATTCGAACCATGTTAAGCTTGAAAGCCTGACTTTAAATTGGCTTCAAGGTTGCTCTTCAAACATAAGATGATAGAAAACTTTCACACTTCATTATGGTTCTTGAGATTTAAAGCTTAAAAGCCATAAATATAATGATCTTCAATTAGATAAATTAGCTATTATGCTATAAAACGTATCAACAAAAATGGAAAACATAAGTCAATTTTACTAGAGAACTACCATTAAGGATGACCAGAGAAAGCCTATTAACTTTAGGTTTAGAGATAATAACTTATTCAGTACCTAGTTGGAAAAGAAAAAATCATAAGAAAATATAGTACCAAATATGAAACCACCCAACCCAATTTCTACACAAAAGCATCTATGTAAAGGTCAAATCTATATATAAGAAAGTGAGAAACCAAATTTTTATAGTGAAATCACATAAGTTAGTAGGACTTAGGAGAGGTGGTGCACGATAGTAATAACAAATAGTGCTATTTGTTAACATTTATCTTATATTGGTTACATAACACACAAAATGATGTCATTTTGTTTACAAACACAAAAGGATGTCATTATGTGTATGCAACAAGTTCAAGCTTCTTGTTAAGTTTGAATTGTGGAGCCTAAGTTCATGTCTAACTCAAAACTTGAATTGTTTAAAAAAGACTTGAGCCTGGTTGAAGCGCAGTCAACCTAAAGCAAGCTTGTTAACTTTGTGCCAAGTTAGGCTTGAGCCAAATTGCCATGCGTACTAGCTTAAAAGTATCATCATTGATTCCCACAATGAATGAAATAGACTATTCCCTCTTAGTTTCTATTTTAACCACCCATGCAATAAGAATCTTTTCTTCCCCATATACCTTCAATTCCAATCACTAGGATAAAAGATAACCCATTTTCTACCTTTGTTAGCTTTGATTACGTATTGACAACTCTTCTTTTCGGTTGATGCTTTACACATTTGTGAAGTTATCTCACCATCTTGTATTACCTCTTTCTATACAAATTAGCTCTTGCATTAATAGGTAATGATAAAAAATTTAAAGGAGTTAACGGATTACAACCGTAAATGGTGAAGAATTAATAGAACAAGGCACATTCTTACTATATGCAAACTTTAAAAATAGTAAGTAATCTTCTTAATTCTTTAAGTTCCTTTGAATGATATCACAAAATAACATATTTAAATTCCTATTTATTGCTTTAGTATGACCATCAGTTTTAGGACCAATGAAAATGGTAACTTTCTTTGCAACATATTCCAAAACCAAAATTTCAAAAGTAACTAAAGAACTTAATATCTCAATTACTCATTATACTCTTAGGAAATCCACGTAGATGTACTGTTTTAATAAAGAATAAATCATCAATATTAGTTACACCATCATTTTTATCACAAGCAATAATGTGCACCATCTTATAAAACCTATCAAGTACCACAGATATAGAATCTTTACTCTTCTTTGAGCTACATAGACTTGTCACAAAGTTTATAGAAATATTTACTTATGGTTCACTAGGTACAAGTAATGGTCTATATAATCCATACAGTAAAATCCTAAATTTTATCTTTCTACTATAGATGTACTTATCACTCTCCCTCTTATATCACATCTTAGATTAGGACAATAAAAATTCTCATATAACATGTCCAATGTCTTTTTGACACCAAATTGGCCTATCAAACGCCTATTATGTGCTTCGCGCACAAATAACTCACTTATACAACATATAGGAACACAAAATTTACTTTGTCAAAATAAATATCCGTCAAACCTGTAAAACTTATTAAACAGTCATTTTTCATATGCTAAAAACACATTATCACTATCGTTGCTTATTCCAGTGGGAGAGATGTTGCACTTGCTTGCTTCTCCAGCCTTCTCCTTTACCATTGCCATTGTTAAGTTTCCATCGTCCCTACTTCTAATTGCATGGTGAGTGGCTTAAAAGGTGTCCTACTATAGGCTAGCAAATGGAGCAAATGAATGGGCCTCTGCTCCCCCCAGATATACAAATGGATCATCTATCATTTTTTGTGTTTGTTTAGGCTAGCGTAAATGGCAACCACAAAACCAACTATAAGCTAACATAAATGGACACTTTTTTAGTGAATCTGGGCTAAAAAGCATAGGTTAAGTTTTAGGGTTGTAAAATAGAAGAATATATGAAACACTTTCTTTTTAAACTTTTGGAGTATAAGTTTACAGATTAGATAACGTGACTAACCAAATTTAGAAATATTTATATACATTATAAATTTGAATCAATTTAATATTACTTAGATATAAGTTTCTAAATAAGTCATAACTTTATAATAATTAAGATTGATTTGTTCAATGGTAATTAGAAATAAATTTTTAATTGAATTTAGATTATTATGCTCAATAGGGTCCTTATTTGGCTCCTCCTCTTTATCTTCATAAAACAATTAATCTAACATAAACTTAAATTTCAAATTAATTTGACAGTGGTTCTAATTAAGATGCATATTTAATTTTTCTTTCATATCATTTATAGAAAATTAAAATTTAAATAAACAGGATATTTCATTATTATATTCATGATTAATTAAATTACTTGGATATTATTGAATTTTATTGGTTAAAAAGAACTAATAAGAAAACTTGTTTTCTAATAGAAATATTTTTGTTTTGTATTTGAGTTACATGATAATTATCCATCTTTAAATTAATCACTTATCTTATATATATAAAGAATACTTAAGATAAATTAAACACTTATTTTTAGCAGTACAATCAAGCAACAGTAATAACATCCTAATCAGCAGTCAACATAAGCTAAGATGAATAATGTTCTTGTTTCCTTGGTCACTGTCAAGTTTGCCCACCTCTCTCATGCCTTCATTGATAAGATCATTAATGAATCTTCTGGCCACTAATCTTATGAATTAGACACTTTCATTGATGTCCGTTAATCTGCAACATGGAGATGCCATTGATTTGTTCACTCCATGCTGCCTATCCTTTACCGATTTGAGCAAAGGATTTTCTTAGAGCTAGCTTCTCTTCTGCTTTATACCGAAGAGGAAGATGGTATCAACCTTGTCCAAACCTAAAATAAACCTACAAAAATTTTGTTAGAAATTAAACACTCCCACGTTTACCTTCTCTTGGTGTTTGAGCTAAGATGTCCCATAATTTGGAAGATCACTTTAGTGCTTAGGCATCCCACATCCAAGGCTTCATCTTTGAAGGTTCGAGCATTCCTTTCGCACTAGGTTATATACAATGATGGAAAGGATAATGGTGAATATGTTGATGCCATAGTTACGGTTATTGGAGGTTTAGTTGAACCAAGTGGGAATGGAGTTTATCAGATTGGGAAGATGAATTTGGAAGTGGTTGAGGCAATTTACCCACACTAATTTTGAGAAATAACATTCAAAGAACAAATGTTAAATAGTATCATTATCTGAAAGACACAGGGAATAATGATTTAGGATGTGGAGGTAAAGGAGTTTATCCCAAGTTTGCAACTTTTTAAGAAAAGCCAACCATAATATGAATGCACATCTAAGGCTATTGCTTCTACACCAGACCAAATTATGCCAAGTAAAATTCTAAGTCGGGAGTCTCAAGAAATTGTATGCTGAAGTATTGGGTGACGATTATAAATTTATTGGTAAATGTCATTACCTACGTTTACTATATCATAGCTAATAACATTTACCCATGAAAGAAAAGTGTAACAAAATAACATTGGTGACGATTATGCCTATTGTCACGTATCTTTTTGGGCTATGTATTCTACTCATTGTGAAACATAATTTGTGATGATTTCATAAAAACATCACCTATAATATTTTGCTACTAGGATTTTGCAAAGATTTAGGTGACAATTTAATACTGTCGCTAGACATTATCAGCAATGATTTCTTCACTTTTAACAACAAAAACCCATTCTATTATAGTGGTACCAAATATAGTTGAGAGAGTGTTGACCAAAAAAGAGCAAAACTACCCTACTTTATTGGTGAGTAGACAGGATCAACTACACTTTCCCTATTCTGTTGCTTAAAATCATACCATATGATGTATACGAATTAGTGAGAATTGGTAATGAATTATGCATGCATCAATAAATAACACATCTTCTTTAATTTCTCTATACCAATTTTCTATACTCTCAAATTTTCCTATAGCGACTAAAGACGTAGGATCATCTTTATAGTTGATGAAAATTTCCACCCCCCAAAAATTTAGTTGCTTCCTTATCGTGAGAGTTGCTCTAAAGTTTAACAATGTCAATTTCTATCTAAAATGATGCCACTTTCTAGGATTGTACTTTAAAAGCTCCAATTATTGAAAATACACAATCTTACTCTCATGCAAGTTCTTTACAAATATGAAAAACAAGGCTTAGGTTGGTTGTAGATTTAATATCAAAGAATGCTCCCTGATCATGTTGACAATCTCTCTTAAGAGCTGCTCCTTGTTTCTACTCTTACTTTAGTTCAACCTTAAATTTTATAGAGAACTCTTCCAAATGCAAGTTTGAACACTAGATATAACTATTTAGAAATCCATTGTTTCCACTTGATCAACTCCAGAATATCTCTCCAATTAGTAGAGTTATTGATAATGTAAATCTTAGTGAAAAGTAAACTGAAATTATAAGAACCCACATATCCTATAAATATTCTTTGTCACTTAGTTTTCTCCATATTCTTTTAATCAGAGGAGTAGCATTAGTAAGTTAGAGACATCTTTAAAAGTTTCAAATGCATTCGTAAGGGCTTTAATATAATGTGGATCAGTTGTAGAGAACATAAGTAGGTCATCCGTAAAAGCCAAACTACATATCTCCATTCTTTCTTACAAAGTATAAATCTCCTTTGTAAATTAATTTTATGGGTTAATTACTAAAAAACCTAAACTTTTGTTAAATTTTCAATTATAGCCCAAACTTTAAAAAGTAGCAATAAAATGTCCAAACTTTCAATTTTTTTCCAATTCTAGCATAAACTTTAAAAAGTAGCAATAAAATGCTCAAACTTTTAATTTTTTTCAATTCTAGCCCGATGTTAGTATTTCTGTTAATTTTGCTAACATGGCTTGCCACGTTTTTTAGAAACCTTAATTATTAATACACGGTGGTCAAAATTAATACAACAAATGAATATTAATGAAATAACGTCATTTAATCACATAATTAAAATGACGTCGTTGTTTAAAAATGACCTAAATCAGATTAAGTAGCCCTGACGACCTTACACTTTGATTTCAATTTTTTCCTTCATTTTTAGTTTGTTCTCTCGATGCCTTAACCCTTCGATTTTCAGATTACACAACTTCGACACCCTCACAGTAAGAGCCTGAAGAGAATGAACTAAAAATGAAGAGCTTACTGGTGTAGTACATTGTAATGTGATAGTAGTTTGGGACGTTAGAAGAACAAATATAAAATGAAGGGTTAAAAGCATCGGGAGAATAACAAATAATGTCAGGCTAGAATTGAAAAAATTGAAAGTTTGAGCATTTTATTGCCATTTCTTGAAGTCTAAGCTAGAATTGAAAAATTTTTAAAGTTCGGACATTTTATTGCTACTTTTTAAAGTTGAAACTATAATTGAAATTTTGATAAAAGTTTGGGCTTTTTTTTGGTAATTAACCCTAATTATAGAGTTGGGAGTCTCAATAGAACTTCTATAGCAATAGCAAACAAATAAAGTGATAGGGGATCACCTTTCCTTATTCCCCTTGCTCTTTTTATTAGCTTAGTTAGAATAGCATAGATCATAATATTGTAGAAAACTATTGAGACACATTGTTGTATCTAACATATAACTAGAAAATTAAATATGTCTGAGGTGTGGATGGTGAAGCTCTAATTAATAATATCAAAGGCATTTTGAAAATCTACCTTAATTATATAACATTTAAAGGGCTTTCTTCCTTTTATAATTCTTAAATAATTCTTGCATAGTGAAAACATTATTCCCAATATTTTTGCCCTCAATGTAAGCATCCTGAAACCCATTAATTAATGGTTTGATGGTGTGCTTCAATCTTATTGCAAGAAGTTTGTAGATGACCTTGTAAAAGAAATTGCAATATAGTATGGGTTTAAATTTCCTCTATGGACTAGAACTTGGAGTTTTAGGAACAATAATAATAAAGGTTTTATTTGAAATCCTTTAATAGATGCCCTCTTTTGAAGAAACTTAAGACCGCTTTAGTCATTATGTTCTCAATTATGTAGCACCCCACTCCCACAGGACCCGAACTCGACATCGATGGGTAATGTTTGAGCTTGTGCCTCACGAGGGCGGCGTGCTAGGGCACTCAATCACTTAGAAATCGATATAAAATTTTTCTTTTGTTTTAAACCACAAACATTATACGCAAAAATTCATAACCAAGGGCTTTATTTCATAACCATTTTTAATCAACACAATACAGTCACCAATATTTACAATAGCCATTTGGGCCTTTTCACAAATACAAAACACTTTAGTTGCTTTCATATACAAATTTATACAAAAATTGCGGAATGAACACTTCAATACAAATTAAAGAAATGCAATGCAGACGCGAACTAATTCCGACCTCTATCCTTCACTTGTATGCTGTAGGTATACTCCCGTTGGCCTAACGGGGTATTCTTCTGATCCTGAAAAATA
>JAOQMP010000005.1:15777507-15794546 GCA_027563575.1 Erythroxylum pedicellare
TTTAAAATAAAATTTTAAAATTATAGTAAATATTTTTTACTAAATAAGTAATTAACAGTAATGATATTATTAATAATTAATATATAAAAAAGAAACCACTTTAAAAATTCACAGATTCTGGAAACAAGAAAAAAAATAATAAACTGAAAATGAAAATGAAAATTCAACTCAACACGGTTTTTTCCTTAAAGACGTTTTATTCATCGTAAATAACACTTCTTTTCAAAGGGAAGATGAAGATCCTTATTTTTAAGTTAAATTGATAAAGGGATGTTTTAGGAATTGAAAATATATTGCTAATAAATTTATAGGATTTCAAAAACATATATCTAGGGTTTACAAAACATACATATCTTTGTTATTACAAGGGTTAGTTTGGAATGTGCCCCCAAAAAAGCAAACAATCAAAGGATCACGATTCACGAGCAGCGGCACTGCACCTATTGAAAACATAGAAATTCAAATAATAATTTAAAGCTTATCGATCGATTTGACTGTTTCAGGCTGTTTGTTGAAGACTTAGACCTTGCTTTACAGATTCAGTTATTTCATTTAGATAATTCATGACAAGTTAAAAAGATCAATGAGTTCTGAGTTCCAATCTTTTTAATTTTTAATTTGGCATGAAAATAGAAAGAATGACTGTATACGTACGTGTGAGCAATAAATTTTGGGTCAATCTCATTGAGAAAGGTTTTTCTGATTAGGGATGCTTATAACTCTATTATACCCTACCGGATAGGTACTTCCCTGTAAAGTTATTACATTTATTTTTCTCTCTATAAAACAAATATAAAATTAACAACTTTTATCAATGCATTAACTAATCATTAATAGTTGTTAATGCAAAGCCAGCCTTATCCAGAAAGAAGGTGTGCATTAATTCTATCAACACTACATTACAGATATCGTTGAAATTAGCATAATCTTGCTACTTCTGATAAACTGCCTCCAAATGCTTTTCTTCCTTTTATCACCGTAAAAATTGAATGTACATTTCTCAATTACTTCATCTCCACTATTGTTGGTTTATATAAGCATATAAATTTTGCTATGGAAAGAGTTAGTTATTGTATATAAGAAGAAATGTGACAGTTACTATCTTTTTTAATGACAAGCCATCAATCTGTAAATTAAGATTCTTCACTAGCTTATTATATATAGGTTGATTTGGTTTTTGTCAACAGCAGATCCTTTGTCATTCCACTGATTGATTGGGCAGCACCAGCACCACTATCATCTGTCTGTAGGAATCAGTGACGAATCATGGCATTGGCATTTGAGCCTTTGTACTCGCACTATATTTTGGTACTAGTGTCCTTGACCTCCTTGGTCGTCCCGTTCGCATCTCCCTTACCTTTTGTTTATTTTCATGGTAAGCATTGCTGTGTCTTGTTGGGTATTTTTCATGTCTGAACCTCGAAATCTACAAGTTATCTATGTTGGCTGGAGATAAAGGTGTACATATGTAATAGTACACATCTAACAGAAATTTACGGCTGTTGCTATATCATTTAATTATCCTTAACTATTTTTTCTTGGCCTCAGGCATTACCGATTATTGCGCTAGTACGTACTCTTTAGCATTAACTCAGGCGTTGCAAGCTTTTTCTGGTTCTCCAGGGAGTTGCGTGTATGTCAATTTAATTAATGTGTTACTTATGATGCACGTTCATGAATCTATGCAAACTGTTGTTTTGCTTTAAGCTTTTCTTCTGGATTAATCAATTCAAATTGACCGATTACATGCTGACCAAAAATTAGCCACTATTTATTTTATGTTATTTGTCAAATACATGCCTTATTGAGATATTTCATATACTAAAAACTTGATATAGCAATAGTTTTGCGGTGCAGAGAAATAGGGAATGGATTTTCAGATTCCTTCGCAGTGCCTCTCATGGAACAGGTACAGTCCATATTAACGAGCGTCATCTGTTTTTATACTATTCACGATCTCTGCCAAATGGTAACACCCCCACATGGTGTCTTTCGCAGACAAATATAGCCTGCGAAAAGGTAGGATGAGGAAGACAACGTAGGCAACGCTTAAAGGGTGATACACATAGTATTGTTTCTATAAAGCTACTTTTTATAGTACACAGTTTCAGTGACTATCATCGTATCCTCAGATAAATTCCATGCCAGAATTAGGTGGAGGATACAACATTGTTGGTGTGTCGCAGGTAATTAATTAGGAGCGACTCGTTAATTACTTGTACATCAGTGGCAACCAATATAAGATTTCTTTAACATGATTTCTCTTCTTCTCTTTTCTTTTTTCCTTTTTTCATTTCTATCCTTTGAACAGGGAAATATGGTTGCTCGAGGTGTGATTGAGTTGTGTGATGGTCCTCCTGTAAGAAGCATCCTCGCAATTTCTATGCCTCTCTATGCGGTTACTAATTAATTAACCGTTCTTCTGTATCATTAATCTTCACAGGTTAGGAATTTCGTGAGTGTGGGAGGTCCAAATGCTGGTGAAGCTACTGTTGCTCCTTGTGTAAGTTACAGCCTCACTTATAACCTCATTATATGACATCTCAAACAACAATCTGAGATTTGAATTTAATATGATATTATGGTTTAACCTAACAGAATACACCTGGTCCCTTATGCAATATTCAAGGCTCAGGCGTCTATAGCGAGTTTGTTCAGGCATGTGCATAACTTCTTCTTCCCTAATTTGTTTGTCAACATCAGAATACTTACAGGCAGCCGCCGTATGTTCGAGTCACTTGTAACATTTTAAGACAAGTATTGGCAAATGAACTATGATACATGAAATTGCAGGCGAACTCGGCTCCGGCTGGCTACACTAAAATACCATTTGTGAGTTGCGTAGCCTATTGAAGCATATGAGTTCTTCTGATCAATGTGTTATTTGGATAATGCAGTCATAATCTACATTTTCAACAGCGAACTGTCGTATGAACTCTCTGATAGATTCTGTTTTCTGACTAACAGGCTTTAAAAGAATACTTGGAGGGTTGCAAGTTTCTTCCCATTATTAACAACGAACTTCCTGGACAGTTTAACCCACTTCTCAA
This sequence comes from Erythroxylum pedicellare, assembly GCA_027563575.1. Classification (NCBI taxonomy): domain Eukaryota; kingdom Viridiplantae; phylum Streptophyta; class Magnoliopsida; order Malpighiales; family Erythroxylaceae; genus Erythroxylum; species Erythroxylum pedicellare. The sequence continues at coordinate 15,780,558 of JAOQMP010000005.1, forward strand.
GCAGAGATTCAGTAACTTGTCAAATCTGATGCTTATCATGGTAAACAATCTCTTCAATTCTCCTTGTATCATTCTGCTGCCTCTAATATGTCAAACATACTCCTCTCCTCTTGCCAAGTGGTTCCATGTTTGTCTTTTCATCTCCAGTTTGAACAAGATACCATAATAATCCCCAAGGAGTCCTCTTTGTTCGGATTTTACGAGGACGGAAGCACTTCAACAGTTTTGCCTATGCAACAGGTAACATTAATGTTATTTTTAAAAGTATTTTACACTTTTTTTAATAATATAAAGAAGTTCGTACCTCAGTTGATAATACAGTTATTAACAATTAAAGATGTACAAGAACTTTTTTTCTTCTTACCACCAGTCCAAACATTCTTAGATAGGTCTTTGATTCTGCAAAACTGATGGGGATCTTTATGGTAACAAATTTAAGAAAATGCCATCCATTTCTTAACTTCCGAACATTGTTTCTTGGGCAGACGAACACATACATTCAGGATTTGTTTGGACTCAAGACCTTGGATGAGGCTGGAAAAATAAAGACAGCAACTGTGCCAGGGATCCATGTTCAGCTTACTCCAAGCATTATACTTCAATACATTGTTCCTTATTTGTGAAGCACAAGCATTTGCAGTGCGACAATGCGATATAAGGACGGATAGCAGAATAGACCTGAATAACTCTTAATTGTACGTTCTGATTTTTATATATGTTTCATCAGAAGCAATAAACTTTTAGCCAGAAGTGAAGTTGGAGAGCATTCAGAATTGTATTCGACATAATTAAAAATTGAATTGTTTTAATTTCATGAGATTGAGGTTTTCTTAATACAAAATTGTCGTTCTAAAATAAAAATAATGGAAATATGAATAATCATGTGTAAGTTATAAAGATTGCTGACATTATAATTTTGGTTTCTTAATTCATAAATAAATATTAGAAGATGTTTTCTATTATATTACATTCATAAACATATACAGCATAAATACATAAGTACCTATTATCGTGAAAACAAGATAGCATGTCAATCAGAATATTCCTATCCAGATAGATATCTCCTAACAAAAAAATAAATAAGTAAATGATCCTATTCTTTGGTTCTTGCTTTCAAGTTTGGAATTCTCACCTTGTTAATAAGTGTCCAAGATTGCAAATAACTCAAAACGGCTTTATGAAAACTTCTGCTGGTTTTGAAGGTACATAGCCTGTTTTTTAATCATTTCTTTTCGAAATTTTTCATAGTATGGGGTAGCAATTAATTTTTATTTATTATAAATTTCTATTTTTGATTATCAGAAAAAGCTTATATTTTATCTTTTCTAAACTTGCTTTCAACAATCTACTATCTATAAGTTAACTTTCATTTTGACTTGTCACCAAAAAACTGACTAAACAGTTATTATAATTTTCTTAAAATAATACGAAATTCACATCTCAATTATTAAGAATAAAGAAAATCTAATAGTGAAAATTTTTGAAATTAATTTAAGAAAATAAATTAATCGATCAAAATAATATAAAAATAAAGAAATCTAATTATTCATAATTTCGTTATTCAAATAAACCCTTTTCTATGGGAATGAAAACTTTTACTATAACATTTTTGAAAAATATATTATATTTGAAAAACTGGTCCATAAATTCACATGCACTAAAAACTTTATAAATACAAAACAACAAGTTAAACACTTTTATTCTAAATCTTTCTAACACTGATTTTATTAACAAAAACATTTGTGAAAAAAAAATGCAAACAATTTGATATGTAATTATTCAAAACTTGATAGCAAATTTTCAAGAAAGAATTTCAAAATTTAACCATATCATAGATCAATCTTTAATTAATTTGTTTAAGAAAAAGTGATCATAAAAAGGGTGACCACATTTGCTAAAAATAGATTTTCATTAATACTCTTTAAATTATGGTGATGGATTTAAAGTTTAAGAACTCTTCGAAATCTTGTATAAAGGAGTATCATGATACACTCGAATAGTAAGAAAAATCTTATAAAGGAGTATCATAATACACTCCAATAGTAAGAAAAATCTTACTCCTTTACAAAATAAAGCTTGATCATTTTAAAGGAAGCAAAACGTTTCCTGGAGGCCTAACAAGAGAAAGATAGACAATATATTGTGTGGCCTAACAAGAGAGAACCAGGTGAAAGAAGTGTGCACTGGAAGTAAGAAAGCACATATTAATACATCTTTACCATAGCTGAACACATCTTTGAACCATATCCTCAATTATTCTAAGAGCCAGAATATCATAAATCTCTAAAGCCATTTGTGAGCAACCCTAAGCCTAGAAGGTCATGTTAGTTTATACCTACAGTCAATCGCTTTGGTTGTAGTTTAGTGACAAAATATTTAAAGATACTCTTTATCTTGTATATGTTTAGATGTATATGATAAAGTCCACGAGATAATTACACATTACAAATGAAATTATAATGAGATTATAATTATGAGATTCATATTGTATTTATGTATTATCCCTAAATTCTTCCTAGTCATTGTTCTATTAAGATTGAACATTAATAGAACGTGAAAAGACTATCACACATTTTGTTTTTCTTTATGAAGGAAGTAGTTAATCTCATAGACTAAAGTATAAGGATACTTAAACAAACATATGAATGCTTGTTACAGAAAAAGTTCACTGAACAGACCTGATATGAGAAATCCATTTAAAACATTACTTGTACGTCTATGGAATTCTCATTGTGATGATTGTATAATTGATCATTTTACTTGATGTCTCCAAAGTTATCTTGTATAGGGATTCTTTATTTTGATACTATTTATAACCTACTTAATCATGGGTCATTTAATTGGTAATTATTAGATGTAGCATGAACTATATGGAGGTAGTTGTGTGATCAAGATAGGACTCATCAACCTAAAAAAATTCTATTTGGAATAGGAACTTAAATTATTTAGGAATCAATTATTTTAATTTAATTTAAATTTTCCAAGGAGTTGAAAATATTATTTTAGATTATGAAGATCAATAACTAGAATCAAATGAAACTTGATGTTTTATATATATAATTTGATTATGAGTGCATAAGATACATGCTTTATTTACTTATTTTTTCTTACAATTATATTCTATTACGAGTGGAAATTATCTTGTTTGGTATAGTTAATACAAAGAGTTAGTGAACCAAATTTCTTGAACATAGGATTATGTTTAAAATGAGTTCTCAAAGTTAGAATAGAAAAATTGTATGCTCATTATGTTATTTTTCTCTTTATCCTTTTTGAGGATTTGATGTTAAAGTTTTAAGAGATGTGTCAAAATAGTATAGATGACAAAATATATTGACATTTTAAGTTAACTAATGTCTCATAAACTTTGATGACAACATGTAAGATGTATGTCATCATTGTGATAGAAAGATGCAAGAGATTGTATAGAGTAGAGCTAAAAGGTATGGTATCTTGTTGGGATTGTTCTACTTAATTTATCCTAATAAAAACATAAACATATCAATTGAAGGCTAACAAATATTATTACATGACTTTTCTTGCCTATACATGATATGATAGAAATCATATGTATTTTTAGTTCATGCTTATGAGTATCTGATATGAAATTTAGCTTCAACATTATTTTAATGTTTAAGGCATGATAAGAAATAGATTGTTAAGTAAAACTAGTTGATCCAAGTTTGTGCAAATAGTTTATATGTGACGGATCAAAGGAGACTTATGCTTAACATAAATGACAAGAATATAAAGTTGGATAATTCAGACTATTCTTTTATGCCAGGTTGGATAAATAAACATAACAAGAATCATAAAGTTACATACAAGGATATGTGAATCCTTTTGATTATGAATTATATGAAACTTATGAAACTTGTCAAGTTGAAGAACAAACAAATCAATCTTTTGTGAAAGGATAATGATAGTATTGAATTGTTAAATTTATACATGTGATATATTAGATGGAATAACAATTCATAAAAGGATTATACCTATATTTTCATTAGATTACTAATGACTTTATATGATATAGTCATATGTATTAAATGATATGTTGATTTAAAATTTTGAAAAGTTCAAATTGTTTAAATTTAAATAAGAATTAAGCATTGAGAATACTGAAGCATTTCGATGGGATTGATTTGGTAAGTTTTAAAATTTTGGTTATATATAGGGAATGAAATTCTCTGGTGAAAACCTTTACAACAAAATTTCATAAGAGTATGGATTTATGTAAGAAGGAAAATATAATATGAGATATAGTATCATGCATTATTATTTCTTCTATAACTATGCATAATAAAATGACTTTCCTTCAATAATTCCAATTGAATCAATTAGCAAGATTTCATAATAGATATGAAATGCTAAGTCTTTGAAAGAGTCAAAGTTAATGATTAAAGGATGTAATGCTTAGTTGAAGCACATATTATCCATTAAGTTTAAAACTAAATTGGATAATAAAAGGTTATGAGATATACAAAAGGTTGGATATAATCTTACAGACCTATTAAACAAATTATTTGTTTCACTTTGTACTTATAAGAGAATGGTTCTCAAGATAAGTAATGTGAGTAGGATGAAATTTGAAAGGTTCAAATCCTATGACAATACATCCAACTAGAACTAGTGCCTTTGATGATACATTTGATGCATAGTTGAAAGGCTATGAGATGTTGAAAGATTCACTTTCATGATGAATTTAAAGAGCTTTTTAAAAGATGATTATGAATTTATCATGTCTGCAAAAAGGTAGTGGGGGTATAGTTGTCCTCTTCAATTGGAGTATGGGGATACATATTGCTCATAAAAAACAACAATTCTAATTTTTAATTATTGAAGAACAACTCTTTTTGGATAAGAAAAGGTAATAGCTTAATTATGTGAATTAGATATATAGGCTAGATTATATATTGTTCACCTATTTTAATTCGAAGTACATAGATAATGTACTAAAGATTGAACTAAATCAATTGTTAATATAGAAATCACGTATAATATGTAAAATACACAAAGGGGGGTTGAATTGTGTAAAAACTTCAAAGATATTAATCTTTAGGAATTTCTTGGATTTCTTTACAAATTCAGATGATCACAAAAACAATTTACTAAAGTCGATGAGTAATGCATTCGCAAAAGTATTATCTACTCTTCTAACAACAAGAAAACAAAAAGATAAGGGTTAGAGAATAGACGCCGCGATTTTATACTGGTTCACCCTTAACCTTGGACTACGTCCAATCCTCAGAATTTGTCTAAGATTTTACTATACTCTTCAACTTTACAAGTATTCTTTCTACATTTACAGAGCCTCTTTAGGTCTCTCTCTCACAAAGTATTCTTTATCTACTTTTTTTAGCCTCTCTAGGCTCTAACCTTTCTTTCTCTTAGAAAGATATTGTTTGAGCTATACGTTACAGATGTATTTGCTCTCTTTCTTTCGCACTTGAGTATAAAGTTTCTCTAAGTATTGTACAATCAAATTTTCTCTCTTGTAAAAACGTTTTTTTTTTGTTTACGACTATATCTAGTATTTATAGCCTAAGTCTTCAACTATCTTCTTGAGAAACTGCTTCTTGAATCTTCTAGAGACCGTTATTAGTTGAGTCCTGTAACTAACTCCAACTAACTGACTGACTAACGTTCTAGAATAGTTTCCATTTGTACTTACTACACTTCTTCTGGTGTTGACCTTCTATATCTTCTAGTGTTGATTTTCTATATATTCCGTTGTTGACCATATATCTTTTGGTGTTGACCATATATCTTCTTGTGTCGTTTGTCTTGAGTTTTAAACATCTTCTGGGTTTGACTATGCATCTTCTGGGTTTGTCTACACATCATTTACATTTTTCTGCACACTTAACAAACTTATCAAAACAGTTTACATATTTCTAAGATTATTATTATTTGATTGTCATCAAAATTAATAGAAGTGAAGTCTTCATGACTTAACAATCTCTCCCTTTTTTATGATAACAAATAATCATAATATTAGAAGATAAAATAATATTCAGGCGAATAATAATCAAAGCAAAAACACAAGAAATGCATAAGATATGCATATACAATGCTTTCTAATATTTTCACTTTTCTCTTTTCTTCTATTCTCTTTTTTTTTCTGTTCTCCCCCTATTTGTTATTAATAAAAAAGATAGCTCATCTTAGACGCTTCAGAATTTCAGAATATATGTGTTGAATATCAGTGCAAATCGTCTTGAGGTTTTGTTTAATAGAAACACGTAGAAGTGCTATTTCTTCATAAAGATCACCCACTGAATCACCCAGTTCATCAGCCTTAGTATGAATTTCTTCAATATCTTTCGCTAAGGCTTCCTGAACTTCCTTCTGTTTGTGACTACCTTCAGCCTAATTGATGAAATGCTTCAAGAACTTCGAATTAATAGTAGGATCTTGTTGTATTTCATTAAGTGGATGAAGGTGTTCAACAACAGATGGTTCTCTAGGTAAAGCGTCTAACTCTATGATTTTGATGGAGGGTAGTTTGAATGTTTGTTTTCCTTCTGGGAGATCTAGATCATCAGGTCTAGGTAGTTTGAAAATTGGTTGCCCAAGAAGGTGTAACACAATTTTGACTGAAGGTATGAAACCTAAGGGTTTGAAATGCATAATTAAATGCACAAAGGTCTCTAAATTGAAATTGATACTTTCAACCGTGATACTTCTGTACCTTTCAATAATGATAATCTTCACTATTGAATGCAGGAGGTCTTGTGATCGAGGCACCTTCAGTTATAAAAACATGTGATTCAACCATCTATCTTTGTTCTCACTTTGTAATAGTGTTTCTTGGAAACCTCACTCTGATACCAATTGAAGTAAATCACTTGTTAACATAGAAATCACATATAATATGTAAAATACACAAGAAGGGGGGTTGAATTCTGTAAAAACTTCAAAGATATTAATCTTTAGGAATTTCTTGGATTTCTTTACAAATTCAGATGATCACAAAAACAATTTACTAAAGTCGATGAGTAATGCAATCGCAAAAATTATTATCTACTCTTCTAACAACAAGAAAATAAAAAGATAAGGGTTAGAGAATAAACGCGCGATTTTGTACTGGTTCACCCTTAACTTTAGGCTACGTCCAGTCCTTAGAGTTTGTCTGAGATTTCGCTATCCTCTTCAACTTTACAAGTATTCTTTCTACACTTATAAAGTCTCTTCAGGTCTCTCTCTCACAAAGTATTCTTTATCTGCTTTTTTTAGCCTCTCCAGGCTCTAGCCTTTCTTTCTCTTAGAAAGATATTGTTTGAGCTATACGTTACAGATGTATTCTCTCTCTTTCTTTCGCACTTGAGTACAAAGTTTCTCTAAGTATTGTACAATCAGATTTTCTCTCTTGTAAAAATGTTTTTTTGTTTACGACTATACCTAGTATTTATAGCCTAAGTCTTCAACTGTTTTCTTGAGAAACTGCTTCTTAAATCTTCTAGAAATTATTATTAGTTAAGTCCTGTAACTAACTCCAACTAACTAACTGACTAACATTCTAGAATAGTTTCCATTTGTATTGTCTGGTACTATATTTCTTCTGGTGTCGTGCTTCTTCTGATATCACACTTCTTCTAGTATTGACCTTCTATATCTTCTAGTGTTGACTTTCTATATCTTCTGGTGTTGACTTTCTATGTCTTTTGGCGTTGAGCATATATCTTCTTGTGTCATCCATCTTGAGTTTTAAATATCTTCTGGGTTTGACTACACATCTTCTGGGTTGTCTACGCATCACTTACATGTTTCTGCGCACTTAACAAACTTATCAAAACAGTTCAAATATTTCTAAGATTATTATTATTTGATTGTCATCAAAATTAATAGAAGTGAAGTCTTCTTGACTTAACAGCCTAGAGGTATGTGAATGAGGTGGTTAGACTGCATGGGGTTTCGATGTCCATTATATTGGACAGGAATCTCAGATTTGCTTTGAGATTTTGGAAGAGCTTGCAGTCAGCTATGGGCACAAAGTTAAGCTTCAGTACCGCATTTCATTCTCAAATAGATGGACAGAGTGAGAGGACAATCAAGACTGTTGAGGATATACTCAGGGTATGTGTACTGGAGTTTCAAGGAGCATGGGATCAGTATATAGAATTGATTGAATTTGTTTACAATAACCATTACCACAATGGTATCGGGATGGCACCGTATGAGGCATTGTATGGCAGGAAATGTCTGTCGCCTCTATATTAAGATGAAGAGGGCTTGAGAATGGTTAAAGACTCAAAATTGATACAAGATACTGTGGATAAGGTGAAACTGATCTGAAGTTGAATTAAAGCAACTCAAAATAGACAGAAGAGCTATGTAGATCAGCACTGAAGGGATATAGAATACAGTGTAGGAGACAAAGTGTTTCTGAGAGTGTCGCCTTGGCGAGGAGTGCTGAGGTTGGGTAAAAAGAGAAAGTTATGCCCTAGGTACATTGGTCCTTATGAGATCATTGAAAGGATAGAACCATTGGCATATAAGTTAGCTTTACCGAATGAGATGTCTCAGTTGCACAATGTATTTCATGTAAGTACGCTTAGAAGATACCGATCTAATCCGATGCATGTGTTACCGACTTAAGAGATCGAAGTTGCTAGTAATCTGAGTTATATTGAGGAGCCGATCAAGATAATGAGATATTGGACAAAACAGTTGAGAGACTGAGTAATTTCATTGGTAAAAGTCCTTTGGAGGAATCACTCCAATAAGGAAGCAACTTGGGAAACAAAGGAGCACATGCAGAGACAATATCCCCACCTATCTGAACAATCAGGTAAGAATTTCGAGGACGAAATTTTTTTTAGGAAGAGAGAATTGTAACATCTCGTTATCCTATGTTAAGGGCTAGAATCCTAGTATAGTGTATGTGAGAGATAATTGTGAAGTTAGGAAGTGTATTTCATACTCATGCATAATATAACATACACATACACGTGAATATTGATTTTTGCACATTAAAATGATTGTACGTGCATTCATTGACATTTTTAGGTATAATTGATTTATAAATGTGATTATATTGAGATGTGGTTTTTATGTGTTGAAAATTAATTTGGAGAGTATATTTATTTATTTAGAATTTCTTAGGAAATTTTCAAAAATTTTGGGTATTTCTGGACTAAAAAATGTCAAATGATAAGTCAATTGATGATTGGTAGTAGAAATAAGAGTCAAATGAGAGTGGAAAATTTTATAAATGACTTTTGAGATTTATTGACAAATGTCATTAAAAATTGAAAGATAATTGGAGTAAAAATTGGAGTTGATTGGACTAGTTTAATATGACAACCTAGTTTAGACTCATAGAAATTGGACATGTGGCAATTGACAAGTGTCACTTTCCAAGCCTAGTCTTTATTATATGATTATTACTTCAAAGACTATTAATCGTTTTGTTCTTGCTTTCTTCTTCTTCTTCCTGACTTTCTCCACCTTCTATAAGCTTCTTACTTCCAGAAATTTTCTCACACTCACAATGCAAGCCTTGCTCTCACTTTTTACTTGCTATTTTCCTTTTTTTATCTTCTTCACTATCACTGAAATACCTAACCCTACAACCTTTGACTGTTGATGATCGTGTGATATTAGAAAGCTTCACGTGATTTTGAAGAGTTTAGAGTTTTAAACATGTAAGTTAATAGTTAAGTGTTTATAAAATGAGGATGTATATTTGTTGAAGTGTGAATGAGAATTTAGGGCATGCTGCATCTCTTGCTTTTGCTTATTTGATGATCAATATTTCATAAGATATTGTTGAAATGATTTTTGAGATATAGTGATCATTGAAAACGTGTGTAAAAAGAGTGCAGGACATTCAGGGAAAGATGATATACGTATGCTCTGTTTTCACTATATTTACATGAATCTCTTTAAGTGTTTTAGAGATGAACCAAAATGAGTCTAGAGTTAAGGAAATAGGAGTAAAGTTATGTCGTGACATGGGAAAAATTAAAATGATAAGTTAGAGATGAAATGAAGGTGTTGAGGAAGATGAAGAAATGCAGAAAATAGGAGGAATGCGTGTTTAATATACGTATATGAACTGTTCGATTCTTGATGTTGTGATTAATTATAGACCTTGATTTGTTTATGGTTGAGTTGAGATGAAATGGAAGTAAGAATGAAGATGAAATAAAGAAGATATAAGTTCGAAATGTTGGATTTAGTAAAAGAGATGAAGAAGAGATGAAAATCTACAGTTTCGTATGAATCTGTAGAACATCATCTATCACGATCATGACAGACGATGTTCTACAGATTCATACAAAACTATAGATTTACGATTGTGACAGAGAGGAAGCCTCAGAGAAGCTGCACAATCATGTAAAAACACAATCGTGACAGAGAGTAACCCTCAGAGGAGTCACACGATCATGCAAAAGCACGATCATGACCGAAGAGAACCTTAGAGGATTTTCACAATCGTGCACAAGCACAATCATGATAGTGAGGAGATATCCAAAAAAGGGCACGGTCTTGACAAAAAAGAATCAACTGGAGATGCACGATCGTGACAATGAGAGTATAGAGATATATAACAGGTTTGAACATCCTTCGCTCTTGTGGCCATAACTTCTTCTCCCAACCTCCGAAAGACTTGAAATTTGAGAAACAAACTCCTCACATATTTTTTTTCTTATCCACCAAAATTTATGGCCATCTGAATTCATTAGGAAAGGATTGATTGATGTGTTCAGGATGAAATTGATGAAGTGTGTTGGAATATTGTTAAATGGAGTGTTTTCAGTGAACAAACATCTATATTTTGGCCATTTCTTGATCTGTAGATATCTAAATGGGATTATTTTTTATTTATATTAAACTATAAACATATGGTTACAAATTTCACGAAGGAATAGAATTTTAATTCTATCGCTAGGAGTTCCAAAATCTAGCTTGAAGTTGACTACAGAGTACTATTGTAGTTTGAGTATAGTTTGAAGTATTTTGTGTATAACTTGCAGAATACTGAACCAAATTGTGATAACTTGGTTTCATTAGAAACTTAATACATATGGGAACATTTATTTAGAAGAAGGTGTTACCTAAAAACTTCATTTTCTTTGTCATAATGATCATTCAATATTGACTCGAAAATTTGTTTTGAGAAAAAGTTGGAATGGTCGATTGAGTTATGAACTTATAATAAATTTGGATTGTTTAAGTATAAACCTAGATTTATGTGAGTTTTGATATTTGAATGACAATGTGAAGTAAATAAAGGAAACATACCCGGGATTGTCATTGATCAAATTAGACTTATGTGAGTTTTGATATTTGAATGACAATGTGAAGTGAATAAAGGAAACATACCCAGGATTGTCATTGAGCATGTATTGTACATAATTCATATAGACATATGTGCATAAATAAGTACTTATATAATTATGCAAATTTGTTATATGTGTAAATGTGTGTTACATGATATAAAAGAGTATATTGAGAGACAACATCCAGACGTTGCCAAGACTTCAAGGTAATAGCTTTTTGAAGCAAGCTGTGAGTAACCTAAATGGTCTCACTTAATTAATTGTTTGTTTTAAGTTCTTTATTGAATTATATTGTGAATTTGATTGTGATGATTCCGGACGTTGAATGTCTGAGGCGTTTGATACATGAATGATATATTATAAGTATTCCTTGTATGGGAATTTGACGAAATAAGTGATTCTCAACGTATATGTTGAATGTCAAACCAAAGTTCAAAGAAAATGTGAATGTGATGCATTTCATTACATGAATGCATGAAAGATAAAGGCAGTTGTGACCAAAGTCACCAATAAAAAGAGCTTAAAGCCTATAATGTGATAAGAGCCTCTAGCTTAGTTGCTATTGTACCCGATATCTACTAAGATATATGGGACATTATCTGATATAAGCTCGGTATCCACAAGAGATATGGGCTAGAAAAAAGGTACTATGTCACAACAAAGTAATAAAATAAAGTGAGTCTTATGTGCATTACATTTATAATTGCCATGCATGTTTTAAATGATCGAAATGATCAGTTTGATTGCTCTAAATGTGATATGTGATGCTACGTGATAAATGAAATGATGTGAATTATGTGTTTATATGTGTTGATATGTTGTATGAATTAAGTGAACCATCGAGGATGGTTATCTCACTGAGTTCACAAAACTCACCAAAATTGCAACGTTGATATTTCAGAACTGAGAGAGAACACTAGTGACAGAGAGACTCTACAAGAAGCATAGTTCATGTACCTTTGGATAAAAGAAATGAATCAAAGGTCGGTTAGCTAAAACTGAAGGATCTAATTAGAAATCTTTGTATAATTCCTCATGTATATAGTGTGTTCTGTAATTAGTTTTGATAATGTACATATTTAGATGATTTTGTAAAATTATAATGTACATATTCGATTTTTATGAAATGGAATGAGGAATTTGGTTTTTAAATTTTATGACATTTACATATTAAATTAAGATTACATGATTAAGTAAGTATCGTGATTGCTATAGCATGCCACCCTTGTGGGGTACATATTCGGATATCACTCAAGATATCGGGTACGTATCTTGCAAGAGTGGGGTGCTACACTAAAGGCGACAAGAAAGATCCAGACAAGGATAAGATTTCAAATTTATTAAACTGATTAAACGATGTCGTTTAACTAAGTAGAGTTTTGAATCTTAACTGCTGCTGATGTGTCTTATTAATGAGGGTACCTATATAAGTGGCACTACCACGTTAGCAAATATAACGGTGGCACTAACATCAGGTTAGAATTGAAAAAAATTGAAAGTCGTAGCATTTTATTATTATTTTTTAGATTTTGAGCTATAATTGAAATTTTTGACTAAGTTTGAGATTTTTTTTGTAATTAATCCTAACTTATATTATCTTTACAGGTCGAAAATGCACACATAATATGATTATATGTTATATTATTGACTCTCTTTTATTAAAGCTTATGTTTTTCCTTAAATATTATACAGATGATAGTTCAGACATACCTAACAGCTAACTCAGGTTCACATATTTACTCATGTAATCCACCTTTCAGAACTCACATTTGATTTATTAAGATAGATTGGATGAACATATCATTTCTTTATATTATAATATTACTAATATCCTCTTACACCCTTTAATATAATTCACATAGACATTAGTGTTTTAAACCTTGATCGCTCATTTATCACCTACATAAATTTCTTAAAACTTATCTCATAGTCATTCCTACAAAGTAGTGGAAGCGATCACTCTAAGGGAAGGTATCTCGTATTTGTCTAACATACTTCTTGTATCTAGAACTAAATGTTTAATACTCATTCTAACATTCATTCTAGAACTGAAAACTCAATATAGAATCAAATATTCTCATATTTATTAAATTGAATATTTATTTAAAATTAATTCTAGAAGATGTCATTTAATACTTAATAAAATATATATTGCATCAAATACTCAATGGCAAACACACTCTCATCATTGAAGACAAGCATTATGAATATTTACGTGGACATTTTCATTTTTTTTGTGCTACTATATCTTGACATAGTTATATATGATGTCTATGTATTTGATTTGATATTGATATTTGAGCTTCCTAATACTACTTTTCAATATACTTGTTCAAACACAATATAGTAGGTACGGGACAATTGATTACTTTGAAATAAGGAACCATATTTATCTCCCAATCTTTTTGTGGCATCTGAAGATATTATATATTGCTTTAGTGCTCATCTTTAGCAAATTGGCATTATAAGGTGATTTACTATTTTGCATACAAAATCATTCAAATATTCGCTTAATATATATGTAGGGGTCGTTTGGTTCTACTTCTGTTTTTCTGTTTTTGTTTTCAGTTTTTTGTTTATGCTTTTCTTTTGAATAAAAACAAAAACTTATTTGGTTGTTAATATTAATGTAGTTGTATTTTTATCACTGATAATAATTATATTTTAGATAAAACTTAAAGATAAATTATTTTTAATTAAA
>JAOQMP010000005.1:15794646-15820847 GCA_027563575.1 Erythroxylum pedicellare
TATCTTGATTAAACAAAACCTAAGGGAAAACTCGAGTTAATTATTAACTCACGATTAATAGTTGCTAGGAAAGGTTTAAGTACAACAAATTAATGAAATATGTTTAATTAGGTCATAGGCCAAGATTGAACCAAAGAACTGGGTCCCTACCGAATTTCCCACTTTTATCAATTTTTGCATGTTTTCTTTAATTAATTTTTATTAGTTAGTTTCATTTTATTTTCTTCTTTCAAAAATCCAAAACCCCCTGTTAAATCTAAACACCGGTTAATTTCATTTCATAAACTTTACACACACTCTCTGTGGGATCAATCTACACTCACCACTACTATAGTAGTAGGTTTAGTTATTTTATTTTGATTAGTATAACGATGCGTGGTCAATTTTGAGAAAACGCTGCGTTGTGCGTAGCATTTCCTACTACGCTACCATATTGTTCTATTCTCTTGGTCATTTTGTGCCTTCAAATGCTGCTTGCTTTTAAATTTTTCTTCTTATTTGTGTTCCATTTTTCTTGTCTTTTAATTTTCTTGTTCTTGCTCCTGAAGACAAGTAAAATTTGATCTTTAGAAAATAACCCAAATGTATTACTTTCGACTCACTTTAATTTATCCGCTTCCAAATTGTACCTAAAATCATATATAAATTAAAGTGATATCCTAAGCATTTTTGTATCATTAATCACTAAGTGTAAATGATTAAATATATATATCAACAATTAAAAACATATCACAATTATTACATATAAAAAGGGGAACTACTAAGTAGTTCTAAAGAAGTGAAGAGGGTTAAATTTAGAGCTACGAGATACATATTAATTAGTGAAAACTTTATCATAGATCTTTTACCTTGCTTTATTTATAATGTATGGCATCATCTGTGGGATCTCAAATCTTGAGGGAATGATATAACAGAGAGTGTGGAGCCTATTAATGGGCCTATACTCTAACCTATAAACTTTTTAAGAAAAGATATTATTGATTAAGAAGAGTGTTAAAGAATATATGAAGAATTTGATAAGTTTCAACGTCATTCATGAGCATTTATACCCATGCAGCCAATTAGATAGTTGCAATTCATTATATGACCTTAATATTTTAATTAACAAAGGCATTGTTTATATTTATGTATTTTTGTTAGTTATATTTGATATTTTAATACCAATGGTAAAATTTTATAAAATAATTAAAATTCTGATGGGATCATAATTATGATATTAAATGTGCATTTATATATGATTCTTAAATTATTCCTATTTGTAGTTTCATCAAGATGGGATACTAGCATATGTGATGTTTCTTTCTTATGAAGAAAGAAATTGATCTTATATATTAAAGTGTGGAGATATTTAAACAAACATGTAGCTACTTAATAGAGAAATAAGTTTACTAAATTGGCTTAATTATAAGGATCCTAAATAAAAAAATTAGTAGTGTGTCTATAAATTATCTCATTTCGATGATTGAATAATTGATTCTTATACTTGAGATTAATAAGATATCTCATGTGGTAGTACTTATGGGTAATTCTATTTACGATAGCGTAACTAGCAGTACCTGGTAAACTATATAGAAATTGTTGAGTAAGTCAACAGAGGTTTGACACTATAAAGTAATTAGGAAACATGCTTCACTATTTTTGATTAATAGTAATTTAAGAAAACCTCTAACAAGAGTGAACTAAAATTTGAAAAAAGTATTTTCAAATATCAGTTATAAATCAATTACTAATTAGTAAGCACAAATATGATCGGATTTAAATAAAGTAGACACTCATTTTATGCTCTATGTCTAGTTAGAATATTGGATGGTAAAATGATTAAATTATAGGTTATAATTGTGCATGAATATGTTTAAGTCAAACTACTTTAACAATCTTAATATTTGGGTGGTTATAAAATGCTGCTAAATATTAATATTGATCTATGATTATAAATCATTTGATTGGAGAATTAAAGATAAATTAAAGGAAGCTTTAAGTTATATTATACTAATTATTCATTATAATTATAAGTTACAATCATAGTCAACATATTAAGAAAATAATTACTCTCATATACAGGGTATTTTAAAATAAAAAATTAATTTAATTTACCTTTGAATTAATTTTGAAGCTTGAGAAACTTTAAGAATCACATATGAGATATTTAATTTACTAAGATTAAACTATAATTATAATTTACACTTCAATTGTAGTTAGAAATTTAATTTTAATTGGAAAGAAACCTTAAAGTCTTTTTCTGTAAATAGGAAAGGACATAAGAGAGCTAACGCATCTGTCTTTTCCTCCTAAAAGTATTTTAGTTCATTTTCTTTTCTATATGGATATCATTCGAGGTTACCAGGTAAACAACTTAGGGTTGACAGTTTAAGAAAATACTTTTTACAAGAATGCGAATTAAGTACATTTTAACCATCTTATTTATGATTATATTTTCAAGTTATTTAATTAAAGATATTTGATCAAGAACTTGTAGAAGTATATTTTTAATTAGACTCTTGATTCGGTCACATTTTATTTCCTAATAATTTAGGCCTACATTATAGGCCGTTCTTTGATTATTCACTCATATCTAGTCTAATCTCATTTGCATAATAAGAATGTATCATGGGACATTTTCCTTTACTTGTTTGATAAATCTAAGTTGATTTTAATGGGGACAGCTCATTTTACTAAGTGGGTAAAATTTGAGATCATACTACTATGACAACCAAAATCATCAAGCAATTTTTGAAACCAATATAATTAGTCGAGATGGATTTCCTTAGGCTATTATGACTAAAAAATATCCATAATTCATCAATGAAGGTCTCCTATACTTTTATGAGAAGATGAGAATCAAATGGTGCTTTACGTTTATTGCCTATTCATAAGTCTATAGGCAAACGATTTGACTGAAGTAATTAATAAAATTATCTTGTAAGATTTTTGAATAAGGGTGGAAAAAAGTTGAAGGCATATGGGTGAATTAAATCTATTTTATTATATGGGCATACCACATTATACCCAAAATTTTGACAAGGACGTCATCCCTCAGTTTGGCCTTTGGAATACAAGTATTGGTTTTAGTAGATATGAACGTAGAAAGCTTGAGAGTGATAAACTTTCAATAAAGAGAAAATACGCAAGTATTAATAAAAATTTGGACTTTTTACAAGAGTGTTAACAATGCATTTATTAAAATTGCAACATATTAGAAAAGAGTAAAAGAGTACAACATTAAAAGGATTCAAATGTAAGCCCTAAAAGAAGGAGATTTGGTCTTAACGAGAACATAGCTAAAGCAAGAGGAGAATTTGCGCAAAAATAGTATGGTCCATTCAATAGAAAAATTGTCTTTAGGACTGGAATTTATAAATTGTCCAATATCAGTGGAATGGAAATACCTAGAGCATGAAATGGACATCATTTATTCCATATTATCTAATTCAACGATTACTAATAGGACTAATGACATTCGATATCAATATGACAAAACCTAAAAATGCTATACAAAACATAAGTTAAACTAAGGATACAACATCAAAATACTCAAAGAAAGAAATGAATGGTCATACTCCAAAAAAGAAAGGGTTGGTATTAATAAAATCCTAGAGCTTTTTTTGCCATTAACAAGATAAATAAGGTTAAACTTTTGGAGAACTTTACACAGAGGCACTCTAAAAGATGGAAGAAAAACTTTCTAATAATTTCTAGTAATCAATAATAATGTAAGCTCTCAATTAAAAGTATTCTTAAGCCTCTCACAGGAATAAAACCCTTAAAAAATAAAATTCATAAAGATTATTTTTATAATTTGACATTTTCATGTGTGATGAACTCATATTTATGTCTTACGTAACAAGCAAGCACATAAGTGAACTATAAAGAAACCATTTCTATGTTATTTACATATTATTATTTGTGGGAGTATTCAAATAGTAATGTACATTTTAAATTCTTTTGACGTAATAATTGTAAGTAAATTTTAAAGATGCGTGTTGTAAAATATAAAACAAAATGTAGCAATTAATATAAGTCAACTTCTAGTTTTTTTTAGAGTGAGAGTTGACGTTGCAAGGAGAACAGAAGAGTTTAAACGAAAAATAAGGATAAAGAGTGTCTAGCTAAACCATTTTGGCAATGCATCTATTTTGTGTATACTATATATTAGTGTGTGACTATCAATTAAAATTAGTAACATGTTTAGTTATATATAGAAATATTATTACGAACTGCAAAGAATATCATACCTCAACGTAATGCCTATGTACGAATTCATCATTCATTATAAATAAGTAACACATACTCTTTACTATCGGTATATCATGACTAAGTTCTAAAAATATTATCCCTCGATACAAACTATACTGAGACGTAGTATATACAATATTGTCCTCGTGTACGAGAATCCATTCCATCATCGATTATATATAAAAAAAACTTTAAAATAGGAATACAACAGCTAAGTTTAAAGATTGTCTTACTTCAATATAAAATTACAAAGACGTAGTAGATGTAATTCCAACCTTATGTTCAAAAAATACCATTAATAAAAAAAACTAAAACTAGCTAGAATTTAAAATGGGAATACCATGAACGAGTACAAAGAATATCATGATTCAATACAAAATATAATAGGACACTATACAAATAATATTATGATTCTGTACAAAAAAGCTACCATATTTTATTACAAATAAGTGACTCAGACACATAGATATTAGTATACCATGACTAAGAATAAAGAATATCATGTATTAATACAAATTATACTAAGATATATTTTATATAACACATATGTGTACTTAAACATAT
The DNA here is from genome assembly GCA_027563575.1 of Erythroxylum pedicellare. NCBI lineage: Eukaryota > Viridiplantae > Streptophyta > Magnoliopsida > Malpighiales > Erythroxylaceae > Erythroxylum > Erythroxylum pedicellare. Next base: position 15,799,444 of record JAOQMP010000005.1, read on the forward strand.
TAACGTTAGGTATTGGTGGACATGTTCAACTACACATCCATATGATCAATTGTTAATGATATGTTAATTTTTTAAATATACCACGTGAAAGAGATGGTTAACCACATAAAAGGGCTAAAAAAAGGCTAAAAAACAAACATAAAAGGGCTTTAAAAAAATAAAACAACATTAATGAAGAAATATCCAAGAATTAAAGACCTTTAATTTGTTGAGAAGATGAAGTCCAATCTATAGGTGTGATTTTTTGTTAACTATCAACAATGGAAGTGTTTTTTAGTCTTATCATCTTATATGCATCTGAATATAAACTTTGTTATCACAGTTATTAATATTATGCAATTTGACTGAGAATAAAGTTATTATTCTTTAATGAACTAGTAAGAGATAAAATTTTATGTTTTATTTCATTGAGAATGTTGAATTATGATTATAAATTTTTTCTATAAGAAAATGAAGAAATTTGAATATAATAAAAATGAAAAATGATGAATTTATTTTGTACTAGGTATTAAGATAAACAGTGTTTGCTATGGAAAGAGTCCACATGTTATTGTTTTGGTCATGTTCAATATGTTCATATGCACTTTGAGTGAGACATTACACATACTATTGAAGAAAGAAATTTGTTATGTTATTGTGTTTTTGTGCAAATCACCATTTAAAACTATTTCCTTAGTGCATCATCAAATGTCCATATTTATCTTTAATTTGAAAATTCATTATTATAAAATTCAACGATATTTTAACTTATTTGATGACTTGCTTAGAAAACACTTCTTAATAAATTATTAGTTTATTTGATTGATTATTGGTTATTAATTTATAAATTATATGTCAATATGTTATTTATTTATATGAATAAATATGTGTACATTTATTTATAAGGAGTTAACTTGTCATGGTCCTATGAATGTTATGCTTTAATGATATGCTTGTCTAATGGGACACATTTGAACTAATTGAAAAGTGTTGAATACAATTTTTCCTTGAATCAGTTTCAAGAAAATAATTCTATGGATTAAGTCCTCGACTGTTATTTAAATACCACTATAAACAATTATGTGGAATTAATGAAGTAAAAATATATTAGTATCAATTAGAGTTGAGGATAGACCTGATGTTGCATGTTATTTTGGTGGATAACATAAAAAGGCATTATTTTTACTGGTTATTAAATAGTGACACAAGCAAATGTAAAGCACTTTGCATGATGCTTGTTACCCTATTTAGAGATTTGTTAATGAGTGCATAGAGTACTCTATTAGACCACAAGCATAAATATAGCTTGATGATATAAACTTTAATTAAAAAAACATAAGAAAAGGGTAGTGTATAAAGGTTTTAGTTTTAGTAGACTATCAAAGGAAATAATGGCACTAATTAGTTTCATGGACTTTAACAATTTGTGTGAAGTAGTAATGGAATCAATTACCCTTAGGATTAATCTATTTATTTATTAGAATTTATAAGCAATATTGTTGACAAGTTAAAGCATCCCCAAATTAGATAATGATATATAAAGTCCAACCTTTGAACTATATGAGCAATTACAATCCTTGTATCTATAACATTGAATGAAATTGAAGGTTGTGATACTTAAAATATACTCTACTTATCTTTAGTTTATCAGCCATTGATGCATTAGTCATTTTAGTTGATTACACATCCTTTTAGATAAAATAAACAAATTACTCATATACTCAATTATAATATTGTTTCAAATGTTAGCATTCAATACTTATATTTTAACTTTTTTGTTGCATTTGATGCAGATATTCTTTGTTCAAGTTCTTGATTCATAATAAGAGTCATTACCAAATTGTATTTGAAGTAGCTTCATCAATGAAAGCTAAGGTCATGTTAAATTGATATATTAATACTCTCTTCCAAGTGAAACTTTGTTTCTCAATAACATAATTAACAATAATATGTTATATAACAACAAAATCCGCACCAAAAATTTTAGATGGCAGTCTATCATTTCAGCTATGAGCTTTTATTCAAAGTTTGGTTATAAGAGGTAGGCATCGACCATGCAAAAAATTGAAATCACTTGACTTCACCCTATCACATATGTTGTTTTAAATCTAGGTTGACTGACCATTACTCTAGACAACTTCTTCTCAATAACATCCTCACCAATATTAGAGTCAGAGATCATTATCCCCTTTGCTCGTATTAAATACAACAACATACTCATTTACAAGTAAGAGGACATAAAATCATGGGTATTAAATTATTTAGCACTAATACATTATCTAAACCATTAATTCACGCATCAATGCCATCACAAACATAGAATACATATTGACCAAGCTAGCCATTCATGCATTGATGTTAATCTTCAAACCTTTGACAACATTCATTGCATACCTGGAAACAATAAGCAAGAAATCAATGGATGGAAAGGATTTATCAACATTCTCATCCAAACATTGCTTTATATCTACCTAAAAAATGAAGGAAGAAGATGGTACACTATGATGGATAACATGATTTTTTGTAAGCTTCTTAAGGAAGCTAGCATGGTACTTTTCTTTTTTAATTATCCTAAATATTTTCAATTACTATAATCGGTACATTTTGGTAAATGGTGTGTAGCAATATTTGTTCTTTAAACTAGTTCCTTTAACAATTCTAATAATAATATAATTAAATTAATCACCATGTAATTAATAGTTTCAAAATAAACATTAATTCCATACCATTAGATACATGATTCTGTAACAATTTGTGTCCTTCATTGTTCCTTATAAAAGGTAAAAATAACACATGTGACCACATAGGCATATAGTTAACTATATGCAACAAAACTTCAAAAAGTACAATTTTGTACACAAACACATGCCAATCTTTATCCTTCACATTTTCCTTTAAATTTTATATTAAAAACATAGTTCACCATACCATTGTGGTGTTGAAAATTTTCTTTAATAGACATAAAATGATTCACGATTGTATACTTATTTGTATACTTCACATTTTTGCTTTAAATTTTCAAATAATAACACAGTTGACCATATGGCTGTATGGTCAATTGTGTTAAACATAAATGTTAACGACACACTTTAATGCATAGATATGTACCAATATCTTTTATATTGAAGATTTGTATTTAATTGGGTCTTGAAAAAACCCACGTTTCATAGCTATTGATTATTCTTAACGCATCATGAAAATTTATGTACATAAATATGGTATGAATCTTAACCAGACCTAGTATAGTTCGTACTGAGGCTTGGTATTTGTTATACTTAGTTACCTTATTTTCATCTGAAAATGTAGGTGTTACTTATCTATATTGAATGATGATATTTTTTGAAAAGATGAGTGGTATTGTATAAATATAAATGATATCGCTTGTATTAAGGCAGGTATGATTTGAACTAAGAGATGATATTGCCATTTTTCACTAATTTTGTTACATAGATTAAATATGTCATGGTAACTTCTATACCTAGTGCTGGTGTTAGATGTATATTTGGTATTGAGGCATGGTGTCTCTTCCACTCACTCATTATATTCACTTTAAAATGTGTAGGACTTACTTTTCTATATTGGATGCTGGTACTTTTACTCACTTTCCACAGCTCCCGGTTGAAGACTCGTATCATATCCATCAAGATCTGCTTCTGTTACAACAACTAGAGAGCTGTCATCAAAAGCCAGAAGATCCTGTGAAGGTGGTGGCCTCAAAGTTCTCATAACAATATCGGTTTTCTTGACAAAGATGCCACCACTTTTTGTCTTAGGCTGATGGTATTCCTGAACAGCCTGTCATTCCAAACCAAAAAAGTGGCAAGTCACAATCAATAAGCAGCATAGTCAAAAATTTATGCCAAAATCATCTAGCAATAATTTCATAAATGTTCAAGATATTTACTCCATTTACTTCTCCACATAGGCCCTATGAAACTAAAAGAAACATCTACAATGGCATCAAAAGGTAGTATGCTGCACATTGCACCAAGTCACAGCAAATGTGACACGGATTAAAGTCTTGCCAAAAGACTACCTGACACTGAGCAGGTGCTAGATGTACCCTAGGATGGATTGACCTCACATAGTCGTATGCAGCATCAGGTGTCATCTGATTATGATGAACCTACATTGGGGAAGGAGAACATTTAAAGATTAAGACTTACATTAGAAATCGAAACATAATAGCTAAAGTTTCATTCAAGCAGACCAAATAACAGAGAACTATGGTTGTGCTATGTCCCTGGCCAGCTTTACAGTGAACATATGTAGTTTGTTCAAGCAGTACATTCTCTTCAAAATAAGCCGATAAGAGACATCAGAATCATGACGATGAAGCATATTTTAATTAAAGAAATATTGGATACTTTTCCAAGTTCAAAAAAACATCCAAAAGCTTACCGTGAATAAAGGCTACTGCCTTTCTTATATCACCTAAAGATGGAGCAAAGCAGTAATCTTGGGTAGGAAGCACTAAATGATCAATACCATGAGCCTGCAATGGTTAACAATCAAACTGAGTATAAAATAACATTATTCAGAAACTAGAGAGGACTGCAAAAACACCCTATATGATGCAAAAAAATACCAGGTGCAAAATCTACATACGGTTGACCATAAAGAAATTGCCATAAAAATAATAGTTACACAAACATTGTGAAGTCCTGGAGTAAACGCAGGAATAAAAGTTACCAAGTGGAAAATGGAAATCATGCTTGAAATCTGACACATTTTGCATCAATGACCAAAAAATAAAAACATGATAGCTGTTCACTTCAAACGTAAAAGCTGCATAAACAATTAAAAGAACTCACATAATAGAGAGATGATGGAACCAAAGTCTCATAAGACTCATTAAGTGTGACCACTGCACGAACACCAAGCTCCTTCAAGAGCGGTACGTCACTAGGGAACGGCACGGCACCTAACAATATTAGCTGTAAAGAGATGAATTAGAACAACACACAAGGATGCACCCATTACCTACATACACATCTGCCATACAAATCCGACACATATTTGCGAAAATGTTGGGAAGTCAACCAACTGAATTGAAAATGCAAAATGAAAACAAATAATACCTCATGGACACGATCCCACCATCGGAAATCGGTCTAAATCTTGTTCCTAACAACATTATAAATCAAAGTCAGGTAACCCCTACTCCAATCAAAACCCGTTCCACATCCCACGAGACCACATTTTCTTCGGTATTACACCCAACAATTACATACGATTTCTCCTCTTCCCCTGTCTCCGGCTCAGCCTCTTTCAATTCCTCAATAATCATAATCACCCACAGCCCAACAAACTAAATAGCAATTGCCAACCTAAATCCTCTACACAGAAACCATATTTAACAAACTATACACAAACAGTTATTACGCAATACACAAACCTTGGATCAATTCAGAAAGAAAACGAGAGATAGAGAGAACCAAATCTCCATAACCCTAAAATGAACCTTAATTTCTCCGCTTAATCGGTAGACAAAGCCTTGACCTATTACAGAGACACGAAATCGATAAGGCAGCAATGATATTGTAACATGAGTCATGACCAAAAGAATATTCACTTATAATATAATTACGACACTTGTAAGAATATAAATTAAAAAAAAGATACTTCAACGTTTTTTTTATATGAAAATTTTTATACTTAAATAAAATTATTAAAAACAACAATAAAAAATTGCAAAAATCAGAATGGGCCTACCATTACTCTCCTCCTCTTCCAGTATTTGTTTAGTTAAAGGTAATCATTCTAGATGTTTCTTCTTAAAACTACAATAGTTTCTAATAACAACATTTCCCTAAATTTGTTGCAAAGTTTTTGAAAAAAACTCCCAAAAAAAAAAAAAAGAGAGCAAGTAATCGTTGTTATTCTGATTTGATATGATTTATTTCCAACAAACTCATTAGCAATGCAAAAAATATAATAATGAATGTTGTATAAATTGCATTAATGATGATAGTTAATTATACTAAAACTTCTTATGAACAGACATTTTTTTATTTTTATTTTTTAAAAACATTATTTTATCAACTTATGGTATTATCATAAAATCTCGTCTCTCCCATTTCATTTATTTATTTTTACTTAAAATAACATAATTTTAAAATGACTGAATTCTAATATCACGTCAATTTAATGAATAAAATATAATTAAAAAGTTGTGTAATAGTTAAATAATATCATAGGAGATTATGATAATTTTAAAAATACAAAAACTAAACCATTAACAATAATCCAACACATTGAAATGGTATCTATGTTTTTAACATTTATCTTTATAAGCGTAGATCATAAAAATTATTAATTTAAAACAGATAAACACTTTTGAACTAAAGGAAAAATGAACACAATATTCATAGTTTTTTTAAATTTATTATCAAAGTGGTGGAAGACAAAATTCTTCATTATAGCATTTACTTCCTAAGAATTTAATATTTTATTTTTACAGATGCATCGGACACTTCATTTGATCTGTTTAATTATTTGCACGTTTGGTGGATTGAGACATGCTCTTGAGTGGGTAGACAAAAAGATGTAATTTAATGTTAGAAAATCACGAAATGTATCAAAGTTAAAAATATATATGTAATTTTTGTGTGTGTTTTAATTATTCAATAAATACAAAATTTAATAATAAATCCTTTGATGTGATCCTTTAATCTTAATATTGTCTGAAGATTGTTGATTCGACTTTATGACTCATTCTTACATAAATCTTACCTTGTTTGCTAGCAAAGTTTATTAAAGTAACTCCTTTTCTTTTGCAGTAGGCAACTTTTTAAAACTGCATATATTGCTTCTATGAACTGATGACATGCTATTATGCTTTTAATTGATGATAAAAGGTGAACTCGCGTGTACATTTCATTATCATATCTCTGGTGACTTATCCTTCGTTATCTTTTTTCTAGTAATGCTTGATCTTCGCCACAGTGACTTTCTTGGATGCATTAAGAGAAATGAGTTATTATAAGAGAGACTCTAATAATGGAGGCAAAGGCAGTGGCGGCTGGATTTGCCAAAATTCGTTAAGTTTGGAAACAAGACTTTACGAGAGGAGAAAAGTTTACGAGTTAAAAAAACAACTTTCACAAGCGACCATAGTGATAAATTAGAATGACAAACTTTCAACTCTTTAATAATTGAAAATTTTCAAATTGTTTCTGAATAATTATTATAAATATTTTTCATTATTTTTGCTCCTATCCTTTTAATTAATGCTTAACAGATTTGATTGAAATCTCATATAGTTACAGGTGGTTTCTATTAGAATTAAATTGGTTATATGACACAATCTTTGAGGGTGTTCCTAGTTGGTTCTATTTATTTTTTATCGATTTTGTTTTGGTTGTGAAAAAATGAAAAACGATATAAATTAAATGTGTTTGCTATAATTAATTTTGGCTTTTAGTTTTTTAATTAAAAATCACAATGTAATCACAAAAACCAAATTTGATGTTTTTATATGTTTTTACAAAGTTTTCCTTCTTTAGATAAACAAGAAACTCATTTTCCAAAACTTCCATTGACCTTGTAAAACCTACCCTCTCCCTATTATCAGTTTCTTGGGAAATCAGGACGGGATCCAATCCTGACCATAACGGAATAATTATATAACTTTTTCGTATTTTGATTTTTTGAAAATCAAGATTACTTTAATTCTATAAAATGATTAACACATAAATCATAATAAAACATAAATCTTAATTTATACTTTATTCTGAAGCTTAATTTATTTCTTGTTTTATCCCACGAATTGGTTTCGAAACTGGTTCATCTTAAACACCATAGTCGTATAAATGTCCGACTTCTAATGACATCCACAGAATAGGTTGAAAAAATTCTGTAACTCTTACAGAGAAGGTTAAGCAAGAAGTATTAGCTCCATTAGAGTTTGAACCTATTTATAATAAGTTTTGGACATTTTAATAATTTAATTGAAATTAAATTCTAATTTCAATTAAATCTGAACTAAAATTACAAAGAATTCTAATTAAATACTAATTATGTCCAAATAAGATCTAATATCTCATATTGATATTTATTTATTAAATATATCATATTTAATCATAAAGTTTCTTAAACTCTATGAAAAAGATCAACTTAGTTTAAATATCTTTGCTCTCTTCAACCATTGCTTTATGTAAGACTCATTAGGTTCTGAAATATGTTGGCAATGATTATAAAATATAATTATAATTGATAATCATTGCCAAACGTATTATAATTTATAATTGGAATTAGATAAATTAAAACTCCTTTTAGTTTATCTTTAATTCTCTGATTAAATAATTTATAATAATAGATCAAGACTTACGTCTAACAGTACATCATAACCACCCAAATATTTAGGAATGTCAAAGTGGTTTTGAATAACCTTTTGTGCATGATTTTCTATATAATTAAATCATTTCATCATATAATGTTGTGATTAGACATAGAGTACGAAATTAATTTCTACTCCATTTTAAGTCCATCCATTCTAGTTCTTCTTCATTAGCTATTGATTCAATTAATGATATTTGTAAACTATTTATAAAAAATAATTCCACCTTGGCCAAGAATTTTTCTAATCAATACTAATCGAGAACAATAAAACATTCTCTTTAATTACTTTAGGGTGATGGATCCTATCTTGATTACTTAACTACCTCCATATAGTTCATGTTACATTCAATGACTACTGATTAAACTACCCATAATTATAATATATTATAAGTAGTATCAAAATGTAATAATTTCTATACAAGATAACATTGGAGACCTTAAGTCAAAGGACCACTTATACAATTATCACAATGAGAATTTTCATAGACATATAAGTAATGTTCCAAATAGATTTCTCATATCGATTTAGTTCAGTGAACTTGTTCCCTAATAAGAACCCACACGATTGTTTACTCCATACTTTAGTTTATGATATTGACTAATTCCTTTATAAGGAAAAACAAACCATATGCTAGTCTTTTTACATTATATTAATTTCTAGTCTTAATAGAATAATGACTAGGAATAATTTAAGATTAATGTATAAATTCATTATGAATCTCATTATAATTTCATTTATAATTTATAATTATCCTATAGACATTATCATATACATCTAAACATGTACAAGATAAGAATGCCTTTATATTATTTTGTTACTAAACTACGACCAATCGATTGATTGTAAGGTATAATCCATCATGGTCTACTTTCAGTAAATCTTTCCGTTTTTGTATAAATCTACTTCTCCCTTCTCTTTCTCGTAACCATTTTATTTTGTCCATAAGTTCTCTTCCCTCTTTTTCCTTTCTTGGGTTTTTTCTTTTACGTTCTTTTATGAGTTTTTGTCCTATAGAATGTAAGATGGGTTTTTTTTAGTCTTTTCCAAATATTGAAAAAAACTACTAATTTTATTTTAAAAAAAGCTCACAAAAACTGATATTAGTCTTTTCACTAAGTGAGTTTCCAGAAATTGATCTTAGTCTTTTGTTGGTTCTATTGAAGAATTGTTTATATTAAATTGTGTCGAAATTGATTGCCAAGTGTGTTAAATTGTTTGGTTTATCATGATTGACTTGTTTATAAATCTTCTTCATTTTCTTCTTTGTCACTTAGTTTATTTTTTGTGAGTGATCTATAATGTTTGTCGTAAGTGACCTACAATGGGAATGACAACGAAATAATGGAAAAGTTTGAAAGTTCTTTGTACACCTAGAATATGAGTTAGAAATGTTTAATATGTTCCATTTGATTAGCATCTTACTATTAGAATACAACATTTTCTCACTCTATTGGGATCCTGTAACTATAAAATCTCCTTAAACATTTATCTTCTATTTTTCATAATTGGAAATTTACTCGAGTTTGGCTGTTGAAACAAAAAATTAAGATCAGGTTATACATATGGTCCTTTGTCTTTTAAATTTAATGAAACTGGCAGTAGGAGTATAAGATATATAAAAAGAAATTTCAAGTTATCATGTCATCATAAACAAATATGATAGGCATCTTTTTTCTCTTTTTTGAAATTTAAAATTGAAATTATATTACCTTAGCAAAATCTATTACATAACTTCATACAAAGAATTATACTAGCTATAGCAAAACTAGGTAACTATTACACCATTTAACTACTTATGAGTTATAACACAAAACATTACAACGACCATTGCCTTTTTAATTCATGAGTAACTAACCCTTGTTTGTCATTAGCAATAATGGCTGCTTGGACCCAATTCATAATAAGTTATGTACGTTATTGAATACTTGCTTCAACACTTTTATATATTCTTCGATTTTGTTCTTTCCATATAGAGTAAATAATAATTTAAAAAATAGTCTTAATAATCACACCATTTCACTGACCATGTTTTGTACACCTTAGGATTAAATTCAAAGTTTCTATCCACTTAAAAGTGTACTGAGGTAGTTGCAACATCACCATAAGCTCACTCCATATTGCTTTGCTATATTGACATTCAAAGACAAGATGGTTTCTGCTCTCATTCATCTATTTACAAAGGACACAAATGGGGTCAAATCCTCTAAATCATCGGTCTTTTAATCTTAATCAATGTTTAATCACCAACCAGGTGAAAGACGTAGCTTTGGGAATTAAGATAGATTTCCAAGTGACTTTGAACCAGGATGTTACCTCCATTGTGTGAAATAGTAGCTTGTGACAAGATTTGTTATTGAAAACACCACTGGAATGGGGCATCCAAACTATGTTTTCTTTCCTCTATCCTGCAGAAATGTTGAGTAAATATTCTACTAATAAATAAAAACCTCTAAAGGTTCCAACCCATTCGCCATTATGTACAAGCGTCGACACTCTAACATTAAAAGGAATACAGTTTTTGATACTAGACAGCTCACTTCTTTGAATAAAAGGGCTAGAGTTGGTTCAATTATAATACCAAAGCCATATGTCCTCTCCATCACCCAACTTAAGTTTGATAGAGGGATAGATAATGTCTCACAAGCTAAAGAGATCATTTAAGATCCATGAAAATTCCTTGGACTATTAGAGTTGCCAGAAATTCTAATTATGAAGATGATATTGATTAACCCATTTTATCCATAATACTATTTTATCTGTAAATAAATGCTAGATCCTCTTAAATAGCAATATTTTATGCATTTGAGTAATAGGAATTATCCCAAAACCCCTTAGCTGCTTTGGTAACGTTATATCAGCCCAGTTCACCTTGGATTGCTTGCCATTCTCAATTATTCTAGATCATAAAAATGCTTTTAATATTCTATCCATCTCTTTGATGACCCTCTTAGGTAGAACTAGATGGGTCACCTAATGGATATGGATATTATTCAACACTGAGCTGATTAACGTGAACTGACCAGCTATAGATAAAAGCTTATGTTGCCATTCATTGATTCTAACTTTAAGCTTCTCTATTAATGGAATAAAATCTGAGAACTTAGGCTTATGAGAGGTTATTGGGGATCTTAGATAGGTGAATGATATAGAGTGTAAAGCAAAACCAACTAGACAGCTAATCTGCTCAGACTCACTAACATCCAATGACACATATACCCCATTCTTTTATGTATTTATTTCCAAGCCATATCACATCGAGAAAATCTGCAGCATATGTATCAACATTCGAATTAAATAAGGGGTATTCAATCATTGGCATACAAAAAAAGGGACATCTTTATCCACTACATTTATAGTGATACTAAAACAAACCATTGCAGTCTACTAGAATTGATATAAGTCTAGCAAAATCCTTCCATAGCTAAGGAAAATAGGTAAGGGGCAAAGGGATCCCCTTACCTAATCCCTCTAACATTTTTAAATGGTAATGAAGGAAAGCATTCACCATGATACTGAGAGACGTAAGTTGTATACATTAGAGAATCCAATTCATGAATTGAGTAGGCAATCCTATCATTTCCAAGCATGCTCACATATAGGACCAACTGATGGTGTCATATGCTTTAAACAAATCAGTCTTCAGCATACAACTATTAATATGTTTACCTGATTGATATTCCCTTAGGATCTTTAGAGAATGAGAATGTTATCCCCTATATTTGACTCAGGTAAAAAAGCTCCTTGAGCCACACTAAATATCTCTACTAATAATATTTTCAATCTTGATGTAAGAAGCTTAGCTATCATCTTATACATTGTGGTATAACAAAATATATGTTTGAAAATTGATATAGAAGAAGGATATCTCTTCTTTTGGATGAGGTATATGTAAGTATGATTGACTTCCCGCAACATCTATGTAACATACCACTCTCATAGAGCATAAACTCGGTATACCAAAGTATATCTGAGCACATACCCTATAGGAATGGCACATTAGAGCAAACATATTATCTTATTTATGACATCACACGTATCACAAGATCTTCAAAAGATCAAGCATTCTCATTTCATTCATAAACATAACATTCATTGTGTCATTACAATTTATAACTCATATATAAACATTAGATATTATACGAGAGTTTACAACTTCATACAAAGTGTTCAATATGAAATGGGACGCTATGCCAAAATACTCTAAATAGACTCTTCAAAATTAGCTAACCAGACCTTTGAGCCATTTTGTCCCCAAAACGTAGGTACTATACTTTTACTATATCACCTTAGGAGCTAAAACTCCTTTAGATCTGAAAAACAATGTTTCAATTTTGATGAGTTTGTGAACTCAGTGAATGAACCATCATCGATGCGCTCACTCATGTCAAAACATAATAACAGATATAAAATTCAATTCATCCAGCATAACATGTGATTTAGTAATTCATACACATCATATTCTTCATAGATTTAACCAATTCAATATTTCACCTCAGTTCAATAAGGCACATCAATTTAATCATTCAACAAGAAATATCAATTTGATCATTTAATATATAAGAATGCATGTGCAAGTGCACATGTGACTCTAATTCATTTTCAATTTGTTGTGATTGAGTGCCTATACTATCTCACATTTGTCGTAGATACCGAGCTCTCATTGTATCTAAGCCTGACTTTATCACATTTATGAGCTTAAAGCTCTTTTTCACACATTGGCTACTCTAGTCATATCTCCTTTATCTGTTCATGCATTTCAATGTAATAAGATGGGACAATTTACAAATTATACATTCAGTATTCCTCATTCGATGTACATAAGACATATAACACCTTCGTCGAATCTAAGTCTAGTATTCACATTCCAGTTATTCACACATTTCACATTTCACATATAATTAAAAAGCACTTCCAATACATTCTCAAATATCAAACTCCTCATACCAATAATGTCCGAAATCACCATATTCATATAATTAATAATTCAATAATTAAAAGTTAATCAAAATCAATTCATTCATAGTGAGAAACATCTAGGTTAACTCACTACATATATAATTCAAACAAAAGCACAAATATAAATGAGTTTACACATCTAAGTTGACTTACAGTATGCTGCAATTAAGCCTTAATGACTCGGCAATGTCTGGATGTTGACGATATACTTGTGCTTCTTTAATTATGCAATACACACATATAGTTCACACATTACTAAGTTGATCAATCATATGATTATTCATTCATCCACATGTTTATATTTCATGATCAAATCATGCTCAATTGATTTTCTCGAGCATGTATCCTTATTTATAAGTCTTAATCATTATAAATCATATTTTGTACATAACTTATTGGCAATTAGATTTATGCCTTAAGTAAACTTGATTACTCTAGATTCATCAATCATTCATTCACCAATCCTTTTCTGGCCTTATATATTCTCACAATTTCCCAATTCTCTTTCATTTATACCAAATTCACATTTCTCACATCTTTTGAATCACATTTGCATTCCTAAGAACACCTTTATTCCTTTAACAACTCATAAAATCCAGATTTAGGTACATTGATATCAAGACAATCCATTCCTTAAGTTATCACATTAATTAACAACCTAGACTTATCAAACCCTTAACCAATTGATCAAGCAACCATCTAGGTTCATTTCAAACCCTAATTAAGTCTAAATACACTAAGATAAAGTAACTTATCCTTAGTTGGTTCAACAATCACATAAAACAAAATTTTTTTCACTTCAAGGCATTGCCCACAAGCATGGGGTACCTTTCCACGATCGGGGAAAACCACAACAGAATTTTTATCTTGTTAAAGCATTGCCTATGATCGTGGGACGGAGCTAATGCAGCTTCTGCAATCGTGGGATGGGTGAACAGAAAGTTCACCATCCATTTCCTTCAAAAAATTTTCCCCGATTCTAACACCATCATAATAGTCCATTAATTATACCTCATTTTCCTCATCAACTTCATCTCCAATTCCAATTCAAAATCATTCAATTGGAAGCTCATAAACTAGTCTTTTATGTATAAAAAATCAAAATAGAAACTATCATTCACTATCATACATGTAGTCCTAGTTCTTTCCCATTTCAAGAATGTTACACTAACACCTTTATTTAGCATAAATTCACCTTCATTATACTTTAAACCCCAACCTAAATTCGTCTATTGAACAGCCTCTAACCTACAGTTTCATACATCAAAACAAAACCAATTCATCCATCAAATTCCAGCATAACTCATCCTCAACCTTACATGTATCCTATCTTAATTTAATCATCATGAGTGTTATGCTAACATATATCATAATAGGTCAATAAATCACTTACTTCTTTAGCTTAAAACCTTCTCAATCATTAAGATAACTTAGCCTTCCAAACATACAAGGATAAAGCATACTTCAATAACAAAATGAAAACAAAAAAAGGGTTTCAATAACAAGATGAAAACAGCAAAATTTTAGAGTGACAAACTGCAAAATTTTGACAAAATCTCAAGGTTGTAACAGTTATGTATGGGTGCCGATGGTGAGAGAAGGAGGAGATAAAATGTAGCAAGAAAAAAAGAAAGGATGGTCTTTCATGTGTGCGTGTCGTTGGTGTATGTGTGTGGAAAGGATTGAGACACTTGGCAAGACATTTGTTAAGTAAAGAGCTAGGTTATGTGTCCTCTTCCCAAACCCCAAATTGTCACTTAATAATGAGTCCAATTGTCACTCAATCACTAGTGCATTTGTCTCATAATTTCCTAAGCCATTTGTCACCCAATTACCTAAGCCATTTGTCACTCATTCTCCATTCCCACGTGTCACTATTTCATAGGCCTAGTCAACCTAAATTTCCATGTATCAATTTGTCTTTTCATTTAACATTTTTCCTAGTATAGGTGCACATATCACTTCATTAATCTCCTACTTATAACAATAAATTCTAATTTACTAATTATAGTCCCTCAAACAAAAATTCATGACATGTTCAATACACAATCACGCAATCACATCAAAATTATTTAAAATCTTTCATACCCCAGAATAAGTCAATTAAATACATATACTATATTTGCAATGATTCTAAATTATAATTCGTGTGTGTATGTGAATATTATGCATGTAAATGAATGCACCTCAAGAATTCTCAAATGATATAACTTATATTACTTAATTTAACCGTTAGGCCCCTAAGTATAGAGACAAGTTATTACAATTCTCCTCCCTTTAAGAAATTTTGTCCTCAAATTCTTACTGATTGTTCAAATAGGTGGGGGCATTGTTTCCTCATGTTCTCCTCAGTCTCCCAAGTAGCTTCTTCTTTCGAATGATTCCTCCAAAGGATTTTCATTAAAGGAATTACTCGGTTTCTTAGCTGATTAGTTTGATAGCCAACTATTTTGACTGGCTCCTCCACATAACTCAAATTAGTTACAATTTTAACTTCTTGTATCGGGAATACATGTGTAGGATCTAATTGATGCCTCCTAAGCTTACTAACATGGAACACATTGTGAATCTGAGACATTTCTGGTGGTAATGCTAACTTGTAAGTCAATGGTCCAACTCTCTCAATAATCTAATATGGTCCAATGTATCAAGGGCGTAACTTACCCTTTTTACCAAAACTTAGCACTTCTTGCCAAGTTGACACTCTCAAGAATATCTTATCTCCCATTTGATATTCCATATCTCTCTGGTGCTGATCGGCATAACTCTTTTGTCTATCTTACGCGCCTTAATCCTACTATGGATCAATTTTACCTTATTTATAGTGTCTTGAATCAACTCTAGGCCTTCAACAATCCTTAGGCCTTCCTCATCCCAGTATAGAAGTGATCGAGACTTTCTGCTATACAATGCTTCATATGGAGCCATACCAATACTTCTGGAAGTGATTATTATATGCAAATTCAATGAGAGCAATATATTTATCCCACGCTCCTTAAAACTCCAAGACACAAGCTCTGAGCATATCCTTAACGGTCTTAATAGTCCTCTCACTTTGTCCGTTTGTCTAAGGATGAAATGTTGTAATAAAGTTCAACTTTATGCCCAATGTTATTTGTAAACTACCCTAAAATCTAGAGATAAATCTGGAATCTCGATCTAATACAATAGACACTGGGACTCCATATAATCTTACTATTTCAGTAACATATCTTTGAGCTAACTGATCTAATGTATTATTCTCTCTCAAAGTAAGAAATGAGCCGATTTTGTCAATCTATCGGTAATAACCCATACGACATCATGTTGCCTCAAAGTTCTCGTTAAACCCATAATAAAATACATTGTAATTCTCTCATATTTCCATTCTAGAATGGGTAATGAGTGTAACTTTCCAACTAGAGCTTGATGTTTAGCCTTAATCTACTGGCATGTCAAACATTTAGCATCATATTCAACCACTTGTTTCTTCATTCCTGGCCACTAAAAATGTTGTTTTAGAGTAGTACATCTTAGTAGTACCAGGACGTATAGGATAAGCTACCATGTGAGCTTCCTCCAAAATCTCTTTTCTCAAATCATCAACATCAGGTACACATAATCTCTGCTTCAACTATAAGTTATCATCTCTCATCTCAAATTCAAAACTCGGATTCTATTTTAACTTCTCTATAAGTTTCACTAGTTTTAGATCCTTTCTTTAAGCTTTTCTGATCCTTTCATCCAATATTGGTTTAAGTTTCAATGTAGTTAACAAATTCTACCCCAAATTTAGCTCAACATTCAATGCTCTTAGTCGAACTAGGTTTGGTAACCTCGATGTCTGAATTTGTGCTACATTGTTATTAGATTTCCTCCTTAAGTCATGAACCACAATATTAGCTTTACTAGGATGGTATTCAATTCCAATCATAATCCTTATACAATTTAATCCACGATCGTTGTCTCATATTCAACTCCTTCTGACTCAATAAATATCTCAAGCTTCTATGATCTGTAAATATTGGAAATGTCTCACCATATAAATAATGTCTCCAAATTTTCAAGGCAAACACTACTGCAACAAGTTCTAAATCATGAATTGGATAGTTAAATTCGTAAGGTCTTAATTGTCTCAAAGAATATGCTACCACTTTACCATATTGCATCAAAACACACCCTAATCCCTAGTGTGAAGCATCATTGTATACGATATAACCCCCCAGATCAATATGGAATAGTTAACACCAATTCTATAGTCAATTGGTGTTTTAATTGCTCAAAACTTTTTTGACATTCCTCAGTCCATTTGAAAAGGTACATTCTTCCTCAAAAGCTTTGTCAAAGGGGCTAAGATTAGTGAAAATTCCTCAAAAAACCTTCTATAATAACCAGTTAATACAAGAGAACTTTGAATCTTAAACACATTTCTCAGGGCTTCCCACTTCATTACTACTTCAACTTTCTTTGGGTTTACTATATGCCCTGTCCAGATACTACATGAGCCAAGAACACCACTTGATCAAGCCAAAATTCACACTTACTAAACTTGGAATACAATTGCTTCTCTCTCATTATTTGTAAAACTAATCTTAGGTGCTCAGAATGCTCCTCTTTACTCTTCGAATACACCAAAATATCATCTATGAATACAATCATAAAATGATTTAAGTAAAGCTGAAATACTTTGTTCATCAATGCCATAAAAGTTGTCGGAGCATTCGTCAATCCAAAAGGCATCACCATCACTCGATTTAATTGTCTAGAATCAATACACAATTTGAAAGTCCCATATTTCTTCTTTATAAACAAAACTAGAGCTCTCCAAGGTGACATATTGGGTCTGATAAAACCCTTATCCAATAACTCCTATAACTGGGTCTTAAGTTCCATAGGTGTCATCCTATAAGGAGGAATAAATATAGGAGTGGTATCTAGAATAAGGTCAACTGTAAACTCTATTTCCTTATTCGAGGGTAATCCCAGTAACTCACTGGGAAACTCATATAGAAAATCCCTTACAATAGGAATATCATAAATTATCTGCTCAGTTTGGGTATCAAATACATAGGCTAAGTAAGCCTCACATCCATTTTGAATCAATCTAAAGGTATTAATTGAGGAAATTAATCTGGCTGTCACTGCCTGATTAATGCCGTGAAATATCACCCACAGTTATTTAGGAGATTCAATAATTACTTCTATAGTGTAACAATTCATTCCAACCCTATATGTAGTAAGCCAATCTATACCCAGAATAAGATCTATCTCTCTTAACTGTAGGAATATCAAGTCAGCTTCCATCTTTACCTGATTAACTTGAATGATGCACCCTTTACAGACTTCCCCAATCACTATAGTATTACCTACTGGATTATTCACTTCTAAGCCATATTTTAACTTCTGTCTCTCACAATGCAGTTTATATGCTAGGTGTAGCATAATAAATGAATACGTGGACCCTGGATCTAACAACACAAATGTCTCAAAATTAAAGACATATAACACACCCGTAACCACATTAGGGGAATTTTGAGCCTCTTGTCTAGTAATGGCATAGATCTTAGCTTGAGACTGTAATTAGCTACTCCACATCTCAGTTCTAGCATTAGGACCTGTTGAACTAGTTTTACCCTACCTCTACCTCTCTATCTTGCTGCACTGGCTCTGCTTTGCTAGACAGTCATTTCAGTTACTGATCCTCCTCTCACTCTAGGCTGTGCTCCTACAATGGCAGGATAATATTTGATCTGATGCTCATCGCAAACAGGCTCCCGATATCTTCCAACATTTTCTACCATGTATCTTCCCACAATGCTCATAGTTGGGCATCTCTGGTGGTTGCCCATCATATGTTTGTCCTCTAGACATTTGACCTCTACAAGAATAGACAGAGCCACCTCTCGGCCTAAACCCTAAATGTCTCGACTTTAGTTATGATCGCGATGGCCTATTCAGGAATTTGTTGAACCTTATGCCAGAATCAACTTGGAACTCACCTTGTCTCTTTAATCTAAAGTCTTGCTTGTACTCTCCTCATTCATTCTTTAGTAACTGCCCAATTCGGATTGAAGCAACTTATAGCTCAGTAAAGCTACTCAAATTGGTAATGGCCAATCTCATTCTGATTTCTATATTCAGTCCATCCTCAAACCATCTACATTTGTGTTTCTCTGTCGGAATCAAAGTGGTAGCATATCCCAGTAACTCAGGTTAAGAAACTCTTTCATCTTTCTATTCAAGTAGATCTTGGACATATAATTCTCCTTAAAGACCCTCAAGAAGTCTTCCTATGTCAATCTATAAGGACGGACAGAGCTACCAAGAACAGTCTTCCACCGCTGGTAAGCTGGACCTTAGAGTAATGAGACTACATAGTCAAACTTCTCGTCAGACTCACAGTCCATCTGATTAAATATCCTCTCTATCCTTTCCAACCATTTCTCTAGCTTAACAGGGTTTGTACTTTTGTAAAAGTCCACAAGCCCTTGGTTCCTGAGCTTCTCATATTTTTTTTCTCTTTTCTCAGGAACTTTTTGAGATATTTGTTTAGACCGGGGCATAGGAGACTCCCTATTGGCTCCTATTGACTTAAGGTTAGTTAATTCCACAACTCCGTCTCCTATAGCGGATGACCTATACTAAGCAATAATTATGATCACTATACGAGTCTCTCATTAAATCATCATCATCATCACACCAAGTCCAAAGTCTCGCAATAAAGCAGAGCCTGGGGATGTCTGATAGTACGCAGCCTTACCCTTATATAGTAGAAAGGCTGCTTCCGGTAGACCCACATACAGATGTGAGAATAAAAGAGTGATATAGGTTAAAGAGTAAATAAATAAAATTGTCACTCTAAATAATGATGTAAATAAAATTACAATAAATACATAAATAAAAATAAATAAATAAATAAGTAAAATATAACCAAATGATATACCTGATAGTGACCAAATTTGCAAGTGCCTGACACACTGCAAAGACCGGCTCTTCTTTTCGTTAGTTAAGCTAGGGGTCTTCACTAAGAGACCCTAAGGATATGACAATCCTACGATTTTAGACAACCTCACGGGATCTTTTCCTATTAGACCTAACCTGAAAAACCAAGTTGTAGGCCTGAAATCCTTGTCCAAAACTTATAACTAGCAAAGGTAGAAAGGACATTGGGTTAGACGTCTTACGTGGAAACTACGTGGCGTGAGGACTTTAAAGGGTATCCTTTACCCTTATCCGTTCACGCCAGGCTTTTCTATTTCTAGCCACTACCTTAATAAGGGCCAACTCTGACATATCTTTCTTGATCACTTCCCTCTAGTTCTTGTAAGGCCTCCTTTTTCTCCTCTTGTAGTCAGTAAGAGTTTTTTTCTCACAGCGCCGTACCGGAGCATCAGAGGGCCTCTTGTGCACATGCCCAAACTACCTAAGCCTTGTCTCTTTCAACTCGTTAGTAATACTAGCCACCTATAGTTTGTCTCTCACTACACGGTTTTGGATCCTATTTCTTTGGATAATGTCACACATCCACCTAAGCATATGCATTTATGCTACCAATAACTGTCATGTATGTCTACGTTTGGTAGGCCAACATTCTGCCCTATATAACATGGTTGGCCAAATCACCATTTTATAGAACTTCCCTTTAAGTTTTAAATGAATCTTTTTATCATATAAAACACCTGATGCACTTCACCATTTGACCTACTTAGATCTAACACGATGCTCTATATCGGCATCGATATTACCATCTCTCTGAATGATGGACCTAAGGTAATTAAAACTTGATTTTTGTGGTATGATGTCAGTACCAATTGTTACCTCTGCCTTATGTACCATCTGGTTCCCCGAAAAGTTGCATTCTAAGTACTCCATCTTGGACTTGCTCATTCTAAAACTTTTCGATTCTAATGTTTTTGTAAATCCTCATTACCTGCGGGGAAGTTAGAATTTTGAAATTTATTTTATTGGAAATTTTATTGGTTAGTGGAATTGGTATATTTTTGAATTTTGGTGAATTTAGGAATAATTTTTGGAAATTTTTGAAAAATAGGAAAAAGGAATCAAAAGAGTATTGGAGATAATTGTGATGTAAAGATGAGAGTTAAAGGAATTAGTTCCAAAGGGACTTAGTTTAGGCTTAGACCTT
>JAOQMP010000005.1:15820947-15831516 GCA_027563575.1 Erythroxylum pedicellare
TTGTCCAAGAACTCAATATTTTCTAAACTTTTTCATTTAGAGGAACACATTCACAAAACCTTAGTCTCCTAGATGAAATTGGAATTCACAAATATAGGAAAGGAGGTTCCTTTAATTCCATTCCCGTAGTTAGTGTCAATGAATTTGATAGGTGAGAAGCACTTTTTGAAAGCATAAAGTAACTCTTTTGAAGATTAATACTTAACCCCAATATCTCTTTGAAAGAAATGAGAGTGCTTATCAATAGAGAGACTGTATAGACATTTGCCTTGCTTAGGAGTATGAGATCATCTATAAACCATAAAGTTGTTAGTGAAATCTTCTCACATTTGGAGTGGAATTTAAATCATAGGTCCTTAGACGAATTGTACTTCAACATTTTAGTAAGAATCTCCATGCAAATTAGGAATAGGTACTAAGGATCCCTTTGCCTAAGTCCTTTTTTCCTTTGAACATCTACATAGGGCTCCCATTTATTAGAACTTCGAAGGAAGTAGTAGTGATGCATTCTTAGATCCACCTTAAGAACGTATGAGGAAATTCCATGACCTCCATAGTTTGTAGCAAAAAACTCCATTTTACACTATCAAAAGCTTTCTATAGGTCCACTTTGATAGTACAGTTTTGAGGACTTTTTCTTCAATTATACCCTTTCACTAACTCCTGGACTATCATATTGTCCCCAATATCCCTATTCTTCATAAAAGCTCCTTGATTTTCATTGATGAGAGACTAGAGAGCCTTTTTTAGCCTATTTGTCAAGATCTTTACAATGATCTTATAGAGAAAGTTTGTGCAAGAAATAGGTCTGAACTCATTCCAATAGGATGGGTTTAAATTTTTAGGGATTAGATAGAGAAATGTCTTGCTAATCTCCTTTAGCATTACCCCTTTTTGGAAGAATTCATGAGCTGCCTCCTTTACCAACGCCCCTCTGTACTCCAAGCTTTTTTATAGAAGAATCCATTCAAACCATCAGGGCTAGGTACTTTAGAGCCATTCATGTCAAAAACCACCTTTTCTATTTCTTGGTCTGTTATAGGCCTAATTAATGAGGAAACCATATATTCAAGAATTCTTGTTATGACAAACTTCTTGAATTCATCTCCTATGGCAGGAGAGGAATCTACTATTCCTAGAAGTTTCTTGTAAAAGAAGACTGTTTCCTTTTCCAATCCTTCTTTATCTAGCCGCTACTTCTCTATCTTCAGTTGTTATAGAGGTGATTCTATTTACATTCCTCCGAGCTTGCACTGAATTAAAGAAGAATTTAGAACATCTATCCCCATCCTTTATCTAGTTAACTCTAGATCTCTGCTTCAATAGAGAGCTTTGGTTATCCACCTTTTACAATCCTAATAGGGGTATGGTCAGAAATACCAGGGTCTAGAAATTTTGCTTTACTTCTTGAGAAGGAATTAAGCCAATCCACATTTACTAAAGCCCTATCCAGCTTTTTCTTGATATGCCAATTAGAACTTTGTTTGTTAGACCATGTGAATCTATGGCCTTTGGACTTCAGATCTATAAGTTCCACCTTCTACATACAATCATACATATATGAAGAATAATTGTGTAAATTACAATTACCTTCTACTTCATATCTGAATAGTGTGGTGTTAAAATCTCCACACACTAACCATGGAGAATTTTTCAAGGCCTTTAATCGTCTGATAGAATTCCAAAGTTCAGTCCTTTGAAATCCAAGGTTAAGACCATATACAAAAGTAGCTAATACCTTAGTGTTTTCCAACTTAAAGTAGATCTTAGTGTGAATAAACTGCTAATTTTTTTCAAGGGCTTCTAGTTCCACTGAATCACCATCATAAGCAATAATAATCCCACCAAGGCATAGCTTTGGTGGTTTGATAATAACTGCCATTTCTTACCCAAGCGGCCTAGCTTGTTCAGATTTATTTCTGCTCCAGGACAAAATCCCTTAAAGCATTAAGCTTAGATGGGTTATTTATTCCATGTACATTCCATACTATCACAGTAATAGGAGATTGCTCTTACCTTTAGAGCCTTTCCTACTGCTCCTGTTACTTTTCCTAGAAGTCACCTATTTAAAATGCTCCTTTTAAGTTCCTCCATTTAGTGATTCAGTCTTTTGAAGGCCACGTTCATTCTATTAGGGATTAGTGACTTTTGCTTCTTATTTTGTATCATAATTTTCTAGACCTTTCATCTCCTTATCCATTTGAGCATTATTTTGGTCGATCAATAAAATCAGATCTGATCCTCCTTTTTTGTCTGAATCTAGGAAATTTTTTCTAGAGAGTGTCCCCTAATTTTAGGAGAGACTTCTTCCAACTGATTTGGTTTAGAAATTTCAGCAACTTGTTCATCCTTCTCATCCTCTTTCATTCCCACTCAATCACTCTTTTCTATAACCAACACCTCCTAATAGTCTCCTTTAGTAAAGATTTTCCCTATAGATCTCCATTCTTTACCTTGAGCTTTGATCAATGGTTTCTGTTGATATATAGCTATAACTTTATCCTCTCTAAGAGAATGCTCATTTGCTAAACTTAAAATCAGAATGCAATCCTTCATTTCTTTGGAGATATCCATACTCACACACAATCTAGCAAACATAACCCTTTTCCTCAATGTTTTGTTTTCATCCATACATATAGTTTTTCCGAAATGACTACCTAGTATACTTAAGCCTTCGCTAGTCCAATATTCTAGAGGAATATTGTGAATGTTTACCCATAATGAAATGTTTTTCATTCTGAATTTTTCTAGTTCCATTCTCGGTTGCCAACTTTGAACAAATAGGGGTAGTTGTGAAATGTGCCACGGGCCTTCTTCAATTATTTTTTGTGCTTCTATTTATGAAGAGAAAGTGAAGAAAATGTTATCCTCCTTAGTGAGCATTACGTCCATTAAACCTCTTCCTTTCCAATTCCTCTAAGACTAAGCTGGTATCATTGGAAATGCTCATCTTTTGCCTATGGAAATGCCCACTAGGGTAGACTCGCATACTCTAACTCCTTCCAGTAGAATTTCTAGGCTAGGAGCCACCATTAGTTTCCCTTTAACCTCTATTGGAGGACAAAAAACCAAAGAAGAGTCAGAGTTATCTCCCACACCTTGTTTCCATGTCTTCCTAGCTCTTATTGTAGAGACTCCATTTGTTGGTTCTATTTTCTTAGTTGGAAATTATGAAATTAAAGTTTGGGTGTTTTATGAGAGGGGTGGAGAGGAAGAATGGGTTGAAAAGGATTTGGTAGGGGAATATGAATTTTCATAAAGGTTTGCAGAGTTGTGTATTGGTGGAGTAGATGAAGAAGAAGGTGGTGACTTGGTCGAGGGTAATGGGGGAAATTTAGAAGGGTTGGGGGGAAGGGGGTGTAGTGTCAATCATTGTAAGAGAAAAGTAAGGAGAAAGCTAGTTTTGGTAAGGTAGCAGTGTTTCAGAGATTTATGCAGGGAGTGTAGGTTTTTTAACAATAATGAGATGTGGGCGGGAAATATTTTGTGGTTGCATAGACAATAATGCCCCTGGTCTAATAAAGGTTACAAAAGGAGGAGGATGGTGGAGGTTGGAGTATGGAGGGCTTGTTAGGAGACCAGAGGGGATGATGAAAGACAATCAGAAGGAGAAAATGGAAGATGAGGTGGTGGGGAAGGAAAGAAGCTAGAGTGATCTGACTGGTATAGAGATTTGATTAGTGAGAAGGAAAAGTCTCTCTCTAACCTATGTTTGGCGTGATGGGAAAGATAATATTGACTTGAATTGGTGTGCAAAATGATGATGGTTAGAATAAAATTAGTTTTCTAAGTCATATTTTTCGTAATCATTGAAATATTCAAGTTAAATGAAATTTGCATATTATTTACATATATATACCCATTCCTTTTTTATTTGAGATTTTGAGCCTAAGAGCAAATTTTCAAAATTTTGAAATCTCTTGTTATTTTGTCATAAATGTGATACCATGTATAGTAAGATAATTCTAGAGCATTCTTTTATCATATATATCGAGACCATATTTGTTAAATTAGAAGCATTGATATGATAAAGTCATTTAGATTCACTAACTTGCTTTAGCCTATTTCTTTGAAAATTAACATACCCATAAAATTTAACTTTAGGATAACTAAGTTGGGCCTTAGCTTTTTCCATTTACTAAACCCATAGATTAAGCCATATCATATTTTTCTTTGAATACTTGTTTATTGTTTTGAACCTTAAAGGTTATTTACATTATTTACTTATTGAGACTTGAAATTTGTGAAAGGTCAAATATTTCTTGAATTATGGTACTACATGGTTATCATGGAAAAAGGCATAAAAGAAAGAAAAATGAAAAAAGGGGAATAATAATAATAATAAGTATATAGAACCATTAGTTTTGTAATGAAAGGACCTATATATACTTGTAAACAAGTCTTGAAATATATTGTATAGTAAATTTCCTTCAATTTAACCCTTTTTATTAACCTAATTATACCTTACCTAAGCCCCATTATAGCTTTATAAGACCTTTGGATTGGTGTTTATAGTTTGTATGTAAGTGGTGGTTATGTAATGTTATTACAAGCATATGGTAAGAATTCTACTATGTATTGATTGTGAGTTTTGAAACTTTTCACCCTAAATAGTTGAGTGCATTGAGTGAAATCTTGGTGAGGGTGTAAAGATATATGGTTATGATTTCAATGCAATTGTTGGTGTGATTACTATTAATATCTCTTAGGAAGTTAATTTTAGGACAACTTGATTCTAATTGCATGATAATTTGATTCAATAGGATATGATGATGTATAGTATGAATGGAAAAATTGAGATTGATGATGCATTGATGTTATCATTTTGATTATGGTTTGTTTGAGGACAAGCAAAAGCTTAAGTGTGGAGATATTTGATAGACGCATAATTGATCATAATTTTACCTTATATTTGATGTGTTTTTGCTTGATATTTATTATTTTTAGTGTATGTTTCGTACTTAATCCTCTCCAAGTGTGTTTACAGAACATAATTGCCTTTGCGGACTAAAAGAAGAAGAATTTGGATGGGATCATGACAAAAATTAAAGATTTAAAGTGCAAAAAGGATGGACGATCGTGCACTTGGCCGTTCACTTGCCCAAGCCCGTGTATCTTCATGATTCTTGTAATTTTTGGTGATGCAGTGCATCAAACTATACATCTCCCCAAAATCATAAATTTTATTATAAAGAGACGCTTTGAGAGGTGAAAGAGAGAGGGCAGTTAGTATGAGTCGAGAGTAGACGTGAGGAGGCAATTTCCAAAGGTAGGATTTGTTCTCCAGGTGCAATTTTGATCCAGAGAAGCAGAAAACATTAAGAAATCATTGAAAGATCCATCTGAATACAAGATCAAACCTCTATATCACTAGAATATTCAATAGAAGACAATTAAGGAGATTTAGAATTATGAAACATTGTTTTCAATTTGTTTTTCTTTCAGTTTATGCTTGATTTTGTGTTCGAGAATAGGTAACTAAACATCAAGTTAGTATTTAGGCTAGATGAACCCTATTGTGATACTTGAATATGATTAGATTCTTTAATTAATGCAATTCGTTTGATTAATTATTATGATCTGATTATGTTTTTATTTATTTATTAATAAACCCAAAAAATCATATCATAATCTGATTTCATATGTAGAGATTGAGAATTCCTAGGTAAATAGATGTACTGTAATTGGAAGGAGTTTATTACAACCTAGAGATAGGATGACATAAATCTTGCAGATTAGTGTCAAACTTGATAGAGGGATTCATAAATTGATAAAAGCAATCTTATAAACTTTAACCTCAATAATTCGGTTAAAAAGCTTAGGATTAGTTGTTAATAGACTTCAAGTAAGCTATTAGCATACTATAAGAGTCTCCACAATACAATACATCAATAAAAACAATTACCTGATAAGAAATCAATTTATTAAGGGTTTAGGGAGATTCCAACCTAGATACTAATTTCTTATATTGATAGTTTTCTAAATAATTTCCATTTTCTCTGTGTTCATTACCGTTTCCTATTTTATTTTAATTATTTAATTTTTATTTCTTTTAATTAAAAATCTAGAATAAATCCTTATGCTATATAATATGGGAAAGGTAATTACTAATATTCATCGTCTTCGTAGGATCGACCCGTACTTGTTGGTAGTAGCTATAGCTACGTCATGCACTTGCATTTATTACAATATTGACTAACTCAAAATAAGTTAATCAAGTGTAAAATATGCTATAATTTCTACTTATCACATGTAAAATTTCTCATCTTATGTTAATTTGTTTCTTAAGACTATCAACACTCAATCCCAAGTTAATTAACTGAAATCTCTTTCTAGTTAAAGCACTTGATTCATAAATTTTACTATTAGGTTTGACCTTAATTTAGAGTATTTATGTCAACCTATCTCTAAGTTTTCATGCAATTCCTTTTAATGAAGCTAGATCTATTCACATAAAGGATTTATCAATTTTAATTGTATGAAATCATATAAGAAATAATATCCATAAATATTAAGTCAAAAGACATAATTGAATTTATGAATCACTACTTCAATTGCATTAAATAAAAGGCTAAAACACAAAGTCCATCCCACCTAGGCACTAAACAAATTTAGTTCATAAAAATAGATAACATAAGGAAATATTTAGATGAAGAAATAAAAATAAGAGAATCAATTATTTATCCCCTTTTTTATAATATAATCCACTAAAAACTTTGATGGAAATATGTTCTCTATTGAATCTTAGAGTTAATCACTACTTCTCTACTGCTTTAAGGTTAAAAACTATGTTTTATACTCGAACTCTCTAATTTCCCTTCTTAACTATCTTTTTATACTTAGATATTAAGGTTTCAGCACTTGACACAGTCAAAGTCAAGGTTTCAATAGTCGACACAGTCACCTATATAGTCACATATAGTGACTATATCACTCAAAATTACTTTAAAACTTAATAGTCACATAAAAACATAGTTCCAACAGCTTACACAGATAATGGATACAATCATGTATAAGACTTACATGGGATTGTCTACCTCAACTCAGGTAAAAATAAAGTCTTTTAACTCCATCAATAATTAAAAATAATTGTTTCATCTCTTACATGACTGTATAGATGTCCCATATAGGTATGTCCTTCACTAATATGAGCTTGTCCTTCTAAAATAACTTCAATTTTTTATTTTTTACTTTGATATCCCCCTACTTCCATGTTTTTTGATCCATAAAGGCAATTAAGACTTGAAAACATACTAGAAACAAATTAAATAACAAAAATAATAAAAACTCTCAAATAAACAAACAAAATGCACTAAATATGGGACTAAAATATTGTCTACTAAGCATTTATTAAACACTAGAGTTCTCAGAGAGATCAAGAAATCCATTAGAAAATGATCGTAGCAGAAGTTGTTCATGAAGAAGGCTTTAGCCTCTATTTGAGTTAAACTTCTGAAGCCGTTCATGGTTCACTAGAGATCCATTTAGGTTTTTTTTCTTATATATCATGTTCCTTCCTGATTATTAGACTAAATGAAGAATTCCTTCAGATTCAAGGTCTATTACCTTGATATTAAAAAGGCATGATCTTAGTTCATTATAAGGTTTTCTTAAGCTTTTATCTCCTTCAGAGTTAGATGATATTATTATATTGTTGAAGTACCCAATAAGGATCCATGGTTCCTTTATTGAGCTTTATAGCTTACAAGTACACTTTATAAAGAAGATCTTTGATGAGCAAAATTGGAACCATAAATGAAAGTGAACCAAACCTTACCGATTGTTCAACCAACGAATGGATACTTTAAGCCATGTAGTGGAATTGTTCAATGTTGAGATTGGGATTATAATCTACAATCACTCCTCTAAGACTACTTTTTATGGTTGGTGATATGTTACAATTTTGATTTAAATAACCACAGATTCATACATTTTTTCTCTTTCAGTTTAATTTCCAAAAGTCCAAATATTATACGCTTTACTATATTTATGTACTTAGACACTATTTTCTAATTTTTCTAAAGATTATTAAGAACCTTTACATTTATTTTACAAATGTTGATATTAAGGCTTAGAGAAATTGTATAGTTTGTATTTGACTTTACATCTTAACTTTCATTTTTCCATAATTTTGAGGTCTTCCTGATAGCCACTAGGAGAATCGGAGATATTAACTAATTGTTTTATCTTTACTTCTATGGTTGGAACATTGATAACAATTGTAGGGATTTGAATTGTCTTTAAGAACATCCGTAAGGGGGTAGACTATAGGTAAGGTTTGAGTTAACATCTAAAGGAGAAACATCTTTCAATTAGAAGCAACCTTAGGAGTGTCTTAGTTAGGAACACCTTGCAAGTTAGTTGCAATAATTTCTTCGGGAACTATGAACAACCATCAATTCATTATAAACCTAATCTGTAACTTCCCACCAGTGAGCTTCCACTATTCCCTTATTGTAATAATATTGATCTCCTTTGATAAGAAACCTTAATGGTATCCTCAATAAGAGTGGTATTGACTCTTAGCCTCAATTGAAGGATCTTTGTAGGTAGGATATGATTTATATCAACACTAGTGCATATCTTGGCATAACTAATGCAATTTTTTTTTGAATTTACCTCTTCCATGTGTAGAGGATTGCCTACGTAGCTTACTAAAAGGCTCAATCCCTTAGTAGGTCAATATTCCAAAGGGATCCTATGGAAATTGGCCCAAATTAGAACCTATTTATAGTTAATTTCTTCAAGATTAGCCATAGACTTCCATATTTAAAGAAACAAAAGTAAACCATCAAGTGCCAAAGACCCTCCTCAATAATTCTTTAAGCTTGATCCTTGGAGCTAAACTTGAAAATAAATAATTGACCTTTATTTAAAAAGGGCCTCCTAGAGTCCTCTATTCTTTAAGAACTTTATAGCCTATAATTTTACCACGTAAAAAAAGCCTCTGTCCTATTAAAAAACCAACTAATGCTGATTCCCAATAGCTAACTCCAAGATAAGGACTTCTAAAACAATGGAAACTATAGTTAAGCCCTCTATGATAATGGGGGAATGGTTTTAGAGAGAAGGGCATGATGAGTCACCAAGCACATGTTTGTAATTTAGGGGTTTGGGGATTGAGATTAAAGTGGGAAGGGGGCTTAAGAAGAAGAAGGAGCTAAAGAGGGAATTTGAGACAATGGAGAGGGGAATGCTTGAGGCAATAAGGGAGGGGGAGGGAAGGGTAGAGGTGGAAATTCAAAAGTAGAGAAAGAGGAGGACGCCTGAGCAAAGCCTATGGCAGTTAAATCCATATGAAAAAGAAAGAAGGAAATACTAACACAAAACCTAAATAAGCCATTCTAAAAACGATGAAGAAATTGGCAGGTAAAAGAATGAAGGGCTAAAACCTCCAAATTCCCTCCCTAACTAACTATAGTGTTAGGTAAGGGAATCTCAACTAGGGACTCTAGAGTGATTAAAAATCAATAAGGGAGAGGAAAAAAACCAACAACATAAAAGAAAACAGCCAACAGAAGAAGAGGAAGAAAAAGAAAAAAAGCAGAAGAAGAAGAGGAAGAAGAAGTGTAGACAACCTTAGGACAAGAAGGAGTTAACGAAGGGAAGTGAAAAGTGATTAAAAGAGGACATAAAACACACAAAGTAGAAAATAGGAGAATTCCAAAGGGAACAAAAATAGTCTAAAAATTGTAAGCACAACTTTCTTCTTTTTAAATTTGGGTTGGATAAAAGTACAAATTTATATTTTAAATTTTAAATAAACTTATAATTTTTATGTTTATAAATTAACCTTTAAATTTTAATATTAATATGTTAACATAATGATTCTTATAAAATTATTAATTTTTATGAAATTAATGAATGATAAAAATAAAATTTTATTTATGTGATCAAAAAATTAGAGTTAATTCTTAAACTTCAAATGAATAAGAATTATTTTATAAATACATCTTAATGTTAAATATTAACTTATAAACTATATGATAGTAGATGTTTATTTAAACTTTTTCATAAAAATGTAAATATTAATTCATATATTTTACCTTTTAATTTTTTATTCGTTTATAATATCCTCCAAAGCTAGCGTACTCATTTACCTATTATTTGCCCTTCAGCTTTTCCATATTCCCATTACTATCCCACAAGTATTCTCTACATCGATGGCTTAAGGACTACAAATATATTGTCCATTACAAAAGCTTAAACATTACCACTAGTCATTATACAATTTTTTAAGTTGGAAAAATGATTTAATGTGTAAAAGTATTTTAAATAATATTAATTATTTAATAAGTATATTAGCCTTATTCTTGCTACCATTCTCTCTCACCAACCTCCCTTTCTATTTTTAAAACTTTCTTTTTAGCCTTTCACAACTGCCAAAGTTGTTTTCTTTCCATTCTTAAGCTTGGCCCTTACAATGCTAACATCATTGGTCCAAGACAAAGGTGAATTCCCACCTTCACCACCTTACCCTGTTGGACCCTGAAAATTTTTTCTTTAAGTTAAGCATGATTTGAAATAGTTTTGAGGTTTAGATAGATTAAATTTTTGGAGTTATAATTA